>PVLA01000329.1:245931-615818 GCA_004027455.1 Hydrochoerus hydrochaeris | reverse complement strand
CTGTCAGAGAAAAGAAACAGATTACCTATAAAAGTAAGCCCATCAGAATCACGGCTGACTTCTCAACACAGACCATCAGATCAAGAAGAGCATGGAGTGAAGTATTCAAAGCCCTGAAAGAAAATAACCTCCAGCCTAGATCGATGTACCCTGCAAAACTGTCACTAGAAGCTGATGGAGAAACAAGATGCTTCCATGACAAAGAGGAACTGGGGGAGTTTGTGACCACCAATCCAACCCTACAGAGAATACTGAAGGACATTCTAGAGAGAAAAAAATACCAGGATTTTAGGAACAGTAGCAGAAATGCCTCAATGAGTGGGGCAGGCAGTAGAATGAAGGAGAAAAGTAGACAAGCAAAGGCAGGAAAATAGCATGGCAGACATGAGGCAGAGAAGGATAACTAGAAACTCTAACATAGATGGCCTTGATATGCTATATTGTTAATAGTGCACCAGGATTTAAAATCCACATTACTCACACTACTCTGCTTAGATGTATTATATTCTGTTCCAGTCATTCTACTTGTACTAGATTTGAGGGAACAGACAGTAATCCTGAAAATAACAGGATATAATATGGTAATTATCCTTAATTTCCTATTAACTTAATCTAAAGCTCTGTAAAACCTACACTGTTTTACCCTGATTGATCGTAATCAAATCTGATTTGTTGGATTGTGGTTTTGTATTGATAGATTTTATTCAAAGCTGTTATGATTGATAGTATCAAGCCTGAGAGTATAGGCAACTACACTTAAGATGACAAGATCCACTAGAATATCCACTCTGGTTTGATTATTACCTGCCTTTGAAGTTTTATACTGTCTATAATGTTTTATTTTTACTACTATTTTTATTTACTGCTATACTCAATTATGCTGCTATATTCAATTATACCTGATGATGCAGACATTCTATTGAAGATAAAAGAAACAAAACAGTAATCATTGTAGATCACCTTGTACTATGGTTTTATACGACTTTTTGGTTTCATGTTTGTATAAGAATTTTTTTTTGTCTTGCTAAGTTTTGTTTTTCCCTCTAATATAGAAAGTATAGAAATACATGCAGAGATTCATACATGTGTAGCTGTTTACACTCTAACTGTTTGACTATCTACTTTGTATGCTTTAATTTTTTAACTTGAACAACTATTTCTAAGAGGACAATATGTAATTTGTCAATTAGTGATCCTATTGTTTAACTTTTTTTTGGAATTCTGTATTATCTCTACCCTTTACATGCTTTTGTTTCTCTTTAAATTAAAAAAAAATGAGTCTTTAAATCCTCAGGCATGATATTTATTTAGGTATTATTTACTTTATCTCAGTAAGATTTTAAAGCTTTAAGTTTATAGAAATACATGTAGATACTCATGCATGCGTAGCTGTTTACAGTCTCACTGTTTGAATATCTACTTTGTATGCTTTAATTTTGTAACTTTAACAACTATTTCTAAGAGGACAATATGTAATTTATCAACTAGTGATTTCTTACTGTTTATCTTTTTTTTTAAATTCTGTATTATATCTACCCTTTACATGTTTTTTTCTTTTTAAATAAATTTAAAAAAAAATTTTTAATAATGTGAAAAACAATGAGGTAGTGGTTACACGTTTTTAGCAAGGCAGATAGGATATAAGAACATTGTAGCAAGGCAAAAAATTTACAAATATGAAAGCAAAAAGAATGAACACTCAACTAAGAAAGATTTAGAGAAAACAATATTCATTATATCATTATGTCTCCACTTACAAAAAGTTGGCAACAAAGTTCAATTAAGAGATTAATCAAAATATTCAGTAAGACATGAAAACATCCAAATGATGCCCATTAAAGTCATTTAAATATAGACTAGTACTAAGAAGCTCAAATTAATAACAAAATACAGTAAAATTATAAGTCCTAACAATGAAAAAAATCAAAATTTAATTACAAATAAATCATAAAGGTGGGGTGGTATATGTAAGAGAGCCAATTATCTCTCTTTGCATGCTATAAATTCAACCACCATACTCACTAGCTAGTGAAATATTATAAATGACCTAAATTTGATTGTGATCATGGTTGTACAATTCTGTCAATAGGCTAAAATCTACTGAATTATACACCTTAAGTTTGTGAATTGTTTAGTATGCCAATTTTAGTTCAACATAGCTGTTATTTTGAAAAATAAATAAATTCAACCATACCTGTCTACAATTTTGGCCATATAGTTAAATAGAAAATCATACCTCCAATTTTCAAAATACTTAAAATTTATTTGAATCGGATCAGAACTTCAGTGAGGTTAGGATGCCACTAAAACCATATTGCACTCAATTTAGAGTTAAGACTAGCTTAGTAAAATATATATATATATATATGTATGTATTCAAAGTGTTAACATTTTTCCAAATAATTACAGCAATATTTTCTACATCATTTTATTTAGTTCTATGTCATTCATTTTTCTCCCAATAAGCAATTTGCTATCATGAAAAACTCAGCTTCCAGACTAAAAAGGTTTCTGAAATTCCAACCGGCCACCAGTCCTGCATGATAACACTATTAGCTCTGAGTCCTACCCAAAAGTCTATTTCCAAAAACATCAACATCTCATAATATGTGTTAAATTTCTTCCCACAGGTTCAGTGGCTATTTTCTTTATAAACTAAGCTAGTGTCTTATGGTAAAGCCTTTACATATGCATCAATTGGAAAGGAAAAAGATATTTGGTATAAGATTGGATGATTGTGGCTAATTCAGTAGAGTAACCAAAAGCACACAAATGTAGAAGGATAAAATTATCCATTGCAGTAAAGTAAATAACTAATTCCTAGAATTAAATCAATGATTCTCCTGAAGGTGATACTATATTATGGACTGTGAAGACACTGACAATTTTCCAGGACCATAGAGCTTAAACCCTCTAAAATGCTTATATTCATAAAATTTACCACAAAAACTTAACCTTGGTAGTCCAAATAGTCGTTCCCATTTATCACTTCTTTCTATGAAACTCTGTCATAGTGTTGAGCTCACAGGAAATACTAACCTATCAAAAAAATAAAACGATTTACTATTGGAATTCTCCATTTATAAGGTGAAACAACAACATTTTGTAGTTTTTCAGGTGCCCTCTGGGAGATCTCAAAGATTAGGGTATCAAAACAACCTAATTTAAATTTTTATTTCAGTGTAATATTTGATCTTGGAAAGAGAAAACTGAAAGAGATTCTATAAAATATTTGGTTGTTTTATTAAGAATGAACCATAAGGCCAGGTGTAGTGGTACATGCCTGCAATTCTGCTCTCTGAGAGACTGAAGTATGAGGATTATAAATTTGAGCCTGGTCTGCTCAATTTAGAAACACCCTGTCTTGGCTGGGGATATAGCTCAGCAGCGTAAGTCCTCCTGGCAAGTGGAAGGTCCTGTGTTTGATTTCCAGTACAAAAAAGAAAGACCAACCCTGTCTCAAAATGAGGAAGACTGGTTACCTCTCTCAGTGATTTAGAAACCCTAGGTTCATTCCCTAGTACTACACACACACACACACACACACACACGACTTAATCATGGATGCTTGAGGAAAAATCCCTGTTAATTAAAGAGGTAAAATAAAATAAAAGAGAAAGATAACATTAATATAAAGAATCTTAACTCTTTTGCAGTAAGAAACTTTTCTTTTTCTTGTTTGAAAAATCATAACAATTTCCAGTGCCAAAAATCATTCATCTGAGGCTAATAATTTATGTAAAATGGTCTACAATTTATATGGGGAAAGCCATCTATTTTTTGATGGAAAACAAATCCATCCATCCATTCTTTTACCTTTGCTTTCTTCCTCTTTCCCTCCAACATTCTCTCTACTCCCCATGTTTTTCCTTTTTCTTCTCTTCCTCCCTACCTTGTTTCTTTTCCCTTTCCTCTATCCCTCTTTTCTTCCTTCCTTTCCCTTAGTGAGGATATTATGCAGGAATAGAACGAAGTGAACAAAATCATAAAATGTTATTCTGGTGAGAGTTAGAAAGACTGATGTTTGAGAGGAGTTCAAGGAAAAAAACCAACATCTTATCATCTCTTATTAGAAACTCTAAGGTACTTTAATACCTTTTACAGAAAGAAAGCCAAATCCTAGTTTACCATTAATATGATACTTAGTTTTCAAAATTTAAAACTGGGTTCAGGTTGTCAAACTTTAAACATATACTGCTACTTTTTTCAGATTTAATGTTTGTAGCATTATGAACAAAGACAAGAAATTATTACATTTTTATGATCATTGCATACTTTATATATTCTACCACTGAAGATGTGGTAACTGTACTTTCTTTTCACTTGCACAAAGAAACATCATTTCATCTGCAAGTGCAAACGAGCAACTGTATTTCTTGGTCAGTGTGGCTCCTTGTACAAATTGAACCACATCTAACCAAACTAACTTGCCTTTCCAGAAAATATATAAAATGGGTTATATATTTGAGAACTCTCATATATATATATATATATATATATATATATATATATATAAGCAGCTGAGCAGACTAACAAAGCTCATAAATTCAAGTAACACAACTTTCTACAGCCACTTTCATTTATTTTATACCTAATTAACATGGCAAAAAGAAACACATGCATTAATATGAATCAAAGATAAGGCTACTCTTTCTCATACTAGAAGGAAACATCTAAATAAATGTATAGGTTTAGTAATCAGTTTTCAGTACTTTATTATTCTAAAAATGATCATTATATATAGCAAGTATCCATAAATTAACTCAAGATTAGTCCAAAATTGTAAATTAACTGAGTTTATTAAAAATGATGCTTATACTGCCAAACTATGAAACAATTACTGCTTATATAAAAAGCATACCAGAACAATGAATCAACTTAGTTGGATACATATTTATATTTTCCATAATTTAAATATCATGTAGGAGTGATTTGAGCTTATTTGATTATTAAACTAATATTAAAAGTTTAGGAATTTCAAAATAACTATTCTCATTATGAAAGAAAAATAAATCAAAAGCTTAGTGGAATGTAAAATGTAACTTTATACTATACTTCATTCTGACAAACTCAAAGAAATGATTTATACTATTATTTTTAAATCAAAATTATGAATTTAGTCTAATGTGTTAAAATATTTATCTTTAATATATCAACTAACACTTTAAAATCTTTTAAACTAGTAGTTTCTAAAACACTGACAGGTCAGTTTCTTAATTTCCTGTGAATTTGAGGAGTATTCAATTCATACAAGCATGTAGCTATCTCTAAAATCAATTAGAACTCTATGTCCAATTAACTTCCCAAATATATATATATATATATATATATATATATATATATATATATATGGAAGACAGTGTGTTTCTCAAGAACAGAGAAAGAACCACATGGAGAACATGCTACTATAGTTCTACAATCTAAAGTGCAAGTCAAAAGTAAACCTAGAATACAAATATTTACTTATGCAAATCTCAAAAGACTTTCCTCCTTTCATTACAACAACAAAAAATTCTTAAATGAGTTCACAAGCATAGGGACAGATAATCAAGACCAACCTTTCACATTTTGTGTTGTCTTTCACCCAACACAAAATAGATATTCATTGCTCATCCCTCAGAGATGGCCAATTGGTCAGATGATGAAACCAAAGTTCCAATTATTGCTGTCTCCATGGAGAATAAATTACTGGTAATCCATTAATCAGTAAAAGAGAAAAAAATCAGTAGGCAAAAAGAAAAAAAAAACTAAAATAAGTAGGCAAAGTTAAAGTACTATTGTCAGTGGCGCTTTATTCTAAGAGGCGAGAGAGATCTAACTGGACTAGAATTGTTGCTGAGGTATATTTCCACAGCACTTCATTTTAGTTGGTTCCATGAAGTAAAGTCACATAGTCATAAAGACAGATGATTTCCAAAACTTTATTTAATATGATTTTCTAAAGGACCAAACTAAGATTCTTACAAATACTTAAAATAAATATGTCTTAAATATTCCATGTAATTCCTTAATTTAATCAGGGGAACAGTAACATCATAAAATCAATCCAAAGGAGACATGAGAATTAGGTACTAATAAAAATATTATAATGACATTTATAAAATGGATATAAAGTCATTTAATGACTGACAGGGGTATAGACTGGAACTTCTGGTATAGTGTTGCTGAATAAAAAATAGGACACAAAATAAAATGTAAATTTTAGATGGGCAATAAATAATTTTTAGTATGTCTTGATTCCTGCATGCATGGCTTTATTGCCAAATCTGACAACTCTGCAATGGAATTAACTGTTCTGTTTGATAACAATTATTTGCATTTCTTTTAGACCAAAAGTTTACAAATTAACCTCTGGTCCTTCACGGATTTAAGATAACTCAGAAAACAGACATTCAAATCCAGAACTGCAGTGAAAAAGCAGGTTGTAATCTCCTTTACCTGTTTCCAAGATTTGAATAAGTATTTCAATGGAGTACAGGAAAGTAACTTAGAGTGAAAAAGAATCATTACAAAGTAACATTCGGAATTAAAAACTACACAGATTATTTCCTTTTTTTGTCATATTCAGCTTGACAAAGCATTAGGTTTTCTGAAAGTACTGCTAGTATTCAGGAGGTATTGTGATATTTAAAACTGCATATCAAAGTCATTAACACAGGTTAGAAATAATTATTTGTAGGCTTATAATTTTTACAATTGCAGAACAATATTTGCTTCTAGAAAAGATGATATAACAAATCTTTCAACAAATTACAATGCAAAGTTGTTCATAAACATTTACTTGAACAAGGTTAGTACTGGTATTCCTCTTCTGTGTTTTTCTCTAAAGAAGATCAAGAGATACCATTCTATAGTTCTAAATTACATGAGCATTTCTTACTAAATTGTCTTAGCTAGCAGGAAAGTATACTAGAACCCTATAAATTTGATCTTGAACGATAATTTAATGAGCAAATGATCTTAGCTACAAAATTCAGCAGTGAAGAAGTCTATCCAATGGCTACACAGACAACATTCATGTGGTAACTACATAAAATGATCCTTCCAATGCCACCTGCCTCTTGTTATGTATTCATTCACTTATCAAAGATTTATTAGCTCTACATATGTGTTAGACTAAGATGACACCAGTACAAACAACAAACAAGCTGGAGACTTACTTTGTGAGCTTATGTCTGGTCTGAATTTGCAAGAAGAGAGAACAAACAAATAAAAATCTGTGATTGCAAAGCTTAGCAAACTAGATTTTAATAAAGTCTTTCTAAAAAAGAATTTTAGAGCTTAAAGTCTAAATTTTTCTTTTGAAATTGTGACAATTTAATAAAAGACTGATCTTAGTTTGACAAAAGAATTATAATTTTTTTGTCAGTTTAAAGTTTTGCAACTCAAGATACAAAAACAATCACATCAGACAAAATTCCAATTAAGAAAGGCAAAAAATGAAAATCTGAATTTAAACAGACAATTAAAACTGTTCAGATATTAGAAAAGCACCAACATTTGTATTTGAAATTATAAAAGTAAAGGTACTGATTGCTATCTTATAAAACAAGCAACTAAGCAGGAACTGTTCAGACCCCATTATTCAAGCAATGATCCATTTGGGAGGATAGGGACTTATCAGAAACAACTAGAGAAATTTTTCAAAATACATAGAAATATCTCATCCATCATATTTAATTATACTTTTGATGGTGCTAACAGCTAGTTCCTTATTCAAAATTAATCCTCTTGTATGAGAACATAGCTATTACTGAGAGCATCCTAAGTTTCTTAATACTCACCACTCCTGACTTCCGCTGCTGAATTTGACTATGTGACCCACTCTAATGAGTTGAAAGTAAACATTTATTGGGTTAGCATCTAGGACATTTACTGTTTACCCCACAGGGGAGAAAAATCTAGCTGGCGTGCTTTTATTTTTCTTTCCCCTATACCACTCTCTACTTCTTCCTGGGAATGGAGAATGACAGATTCAGGCAAAGTCAAGGTCTCTCCACCATGAAGACCCTAAGACCAGAGGGTCAAGAAGCAAAAACAAGCTTGCTTAGCAATGATTTTCTTGAGATGCTCCACTTCTGGACTGTTAATCCCTGAATTTACTGAGAAAATAGTAAACTCCTATTTGGGCAAGGCATATAAATTGGTTTCTCTTACATGATGTTGTATCTAATTCTAACAATGAATAGATGAGAGAAAAGGGAACAGGAATATTTAAATTTTTCCTAGGATCCAGGGATATAGCACAGCAGCACAGCACCTGCCTGGCAAGCGTGAGGTCTTGAGTTGAATTCCCAGTACCAAAAAAAGAAAGAAAGAAAATGAAAGACAACAAGAAATTGTACCCTGGGGAATTCTAATAAGAACAGAACTTCTTTTATTCTATAAAGAGGTGCTATTCATCTACTCCATGCCATCTAGACCAAGACTTTTCAAACTAATTGCAAACAAATCAACTAAGATTTAACAATGCAGATTCCGATCCACTTAGTTTGGTGTCTCAGTTAACTTTGCTCTCATTGTTGAGACAAAATACCTGACACCCAAAAGGAAGGAAAGGTTTATTTCTTACAGTTTTTGGAGGTTTCAGTCCATAATCAACTGGTTCCAAGGCAGGGTGGCCTGGTTTAGGTGCAGCTGTTCATGGCAGCTCACCAGCAACAAGAGCTAATGTAGGGGCATGCCTCCTTCCCACCCTTACATTGTATGCTGGCTCTCATCCGTGGGTGGGTACAATGCTCATACCAACAATCTCAGTGCTATACAACGAACCAAACACAAATATTAGATTTAGCCACTTCCATGATTGTATGAAGCTTGGGAGGGTGGTCCATCTGAACACAAACCATAACATCTTGAGTGGAGCCTAGAACTGTACAATTTTAGTAAGTTTCCAGATGTTGCTGTTAGTACTTTTCCCAAAATGAGTAACAAGGAAATAGATTTAAAAGTAAATAAAAATCCTAATTCTCATTACATATTGTGCCCATTTAGTCTAGATGGTGATTGTTCACTGCATCTGAATGGTTCCTTCTAATGGAGGGACTTATAATAAAAAATTATAAAGATACAAAATCACATACATAAAAATACACACAGTATATTAAAATGAGTGAACACGTTCTCTATACATACATGAACACATATGCTTTAGTAAAGTATAATTTAAAAAATATAATTTTCATGTCAAATATTTTGTTCAAAAATTTAATAAAGGAACCAGTAAAATGTTAAGATCAATTTAAAGAACATTTGAGGAGCAAGTTATTTATATGCAATTATTCAATAAAAATGTTGGCATAACATTGATGCATTAAATGCCAAACTGTTAATTACCAACAGCAATAAACTGTAAATTGTAGTTTTTGTTTCTGTGAAACAAATTATTTGTATCTTTACAATATAAAAATTTGCTGCTTAATGTGTAAACTCATTATTTTCAGGATTTTTAATAATACAACCATCTTGATAGTATATTTGTATATAAGATATACACATATATGAGGTTTGGAGATTAACAAGTATTATTGTGCTATAAATGATATTAAGTGCAATCTTTACTTATTTGATCCAGAAAATGCCTTAGCTCCAAGTAACTGGAAGAAATATTCAATTCGGTTTTGCTTGTACTTTTAGTCTTGTTCTAGTTCTTAGTTACCCAGTAACCTTTGTCTATATTACAGCTTCGTTTACCAACCATGGCATTCTACAGAGAACAGATTTACTTAGTTGCTTCAGAGAAACACCTATTGACATCTTGGTTGTCGGAGGGACATGTAAAGTATAGAAACTATTCCCTTCATGTTTTAAACAATTCTGCAGCTCAGCTGGTAATTACTACTGAGAAAGTATGTGAATATTTAGGCAGAAAAGGTACATCTCTTCTAGTGTACACTGTAAAATGGGAGTACTGAAGTTACATTTTTACATACAAAGACTATTTTTTCTTTGTCTTTGGGACAAAACAAAAACTATTTTTAAGAGTGCAATATTTCAGAATGTTATCATCCATTGCTTCAAATATCATAGCCCAAAACTGAGTTCTGCATGTGAGTCAATGAGGACGTTAGCAATTTTGTTTTTCTCATAAATATAACCATAATGCTGCACAAAACAAAACTCACCATTTGAACTTTATGACAAAAGACCAAAGGCAAACAAAAAGTTAAGAAAACTTACGTTTGAAAAACTTCTGAATTTTGAGTAAGAAGAGTAGTCTGTTATATTTCTAACTGGAGCCACTCCCATACCCCTCCAGGTCTACTACCATGGACTTCTGTCATTACAAGGCAGGTCATAAGGACTGAGATTCCTACCGATGTGGTCAAGATATAGTGAGCCTCTTCTCTGCAAAGTAGCAGAACACGCATTCATTCTGAGTGCACAGGAAACATTTTCAAAGACAGATCATAAAATAAATCTAAATTAAAAGGCCTCTAACTGTATTAAATGTAGTTTCTGTCTATAGCAAACTTAATTTAGAGATCAATAGCAAAAGGATCTCTGCAAAATCTCCAAATATTTGGAAACCATGCATCATATTTCTAAGAGGTAAACCATTTAGAAGTTCTTCAAAATGAATGAAAATCAATATTAAAGTGCATAGGATGCCTCCAAAAGGTGCTAAAGAGCAAAATACTTATATTAGAAAAGAAAAGAATTCTAAAGTCAATGATTTGAACTTTCTTAAGAAACTAGAAGGCAACATCAAACCTACAGTAGACAGAAGAAGCAAATAATAAAAATTAGAGTAGACAGCAATGAAATAAAAACAATAGAGGACAATCAATGAAACTGAAAGCTAATTTTTTGAGAAAATCTGTAAAATTGATAAAACCTTTACCCAGTATAGCAAAGAAAAACTATATAAATAATAGAAATTGGAAGTGAAAAGATTGCATCATTACAGAAATTAGAAAATTTACAAGGATAATGCTCTCTTTTGAGCAATTTATGCCAAAAGATTAAACAGCTGCAAATAAATGGCAGGCTTTCAGAAATTACCAAAGCTCACTATAGAAGCAATAATCAACCTGAAAAACTATAAAAATTCAATCATAATTTAAAATTTTTACTACATGCTAAATATACAGCATACTTGAAATTATAGTTTTAACACACTCCACAAAAAACTCCAGGATCAGAAGACTTTAGTGGTGAATTTTATATAAACTTTGGAAAATTTTACTTGATGAGATTCTCTATTTATAATTGTGACTAGAATTTTTAAAAAAGCAAATTGGAAATGGTACATAGTGGCATATGCCTGATCCCAGCACTTAGAAGACTGATGCAGGAAGATCTCTGAGAGTTCAAGGCCAGACTGGCCAATATAGTGAGTTCCAGACTATCCAGCATTACAAAGTGAAACCTTGTTTAAACAAACAAACAAACAAACAAAATCAAATATGAAAGGTTGTCAACATAATAGAAAGAGGTAAAACTTCCTATCATACAAGGGACAACTCTGTGTGACAGGTAAAAGTGAAGGATCACAAGTGTGGACAGGCAAGTAGGTAAACCATATTGGAAGAAAAGTAAAAGTTTTTTCTTAAAATTCAATCTATGTCTACATTATATAAAACACCTCTAAAATCTAAGTTACATCTACAAATAAATATTCTAAGGTGTTTAGCTTCTATCTGTACCCCTTTACCTTATTTCCTACCTCAAATATGGTAGTACTTTTAGGTTAAAATAGAATCTGGCTAGCAGCCTCTGTTGAAACTTCTCTTAACAAGCAACAAAAATAGCTTTGATGGTATACAAAAAAGCAATTCAAATCATTAAATCTAGCCTTATCATTAATCTAGTCTTAGAATCTGAAAGAAATTTCAACAAAGACAAAAATGATGGAAAAATATTAAAAAGTGTTGATAGTTCATGATGATAACTTCCTTAAAAGTCATCTGGAAGAAATTTGTTTCCTCTGAATTCTCTATTCTCAAACTCAAAGTATATATTATCCAGACAGTTGATATCGATACTTCTACTAGATGGACTATCATTATACTCCCATCCCTTTTACCAATCAGCATACATCTTGTAAAACCATTTTTCAAAATGTATTTATTTTTCATTTATTTTAAAGAAAGAAAAGCAATAAAAACAGTGGTACAAAATTTCAAAATAAAATTGTAGGAGACTAACAATGGTTAGTACATTATGTATTGCTATTTTCAAAGTAGCTGCATTTTAGACTCAATTTTCAGAAAAGCACAGGACTGAAAATGGATAGGAAGCTTACTGCAGCATATTTAATCTCACAGGGCAAGGAAAACCATCTATAAGATTCAAGAAGGCTAAAATTCAAACCCTTAAAGATGAGAAGAAGACACCATGTCAATGAAATAAGAGTACAAGCATAGAAGAAAAGATAGTGGACTATATATAAATGAATTTAATGGCACATGAAGAGTTACAATGAAATTAAAAATAATAGGAATTAATTCCTATTGGAGACAGAATTTACTTGGAAGAATATCAAATTACAGCAGAAGTCACATTTCAGAATTTCTGTGAAAAAACAGTGAAAAAAGGAGAAAAAGTTTAAATTAGTTGACAACATATAGAATAGGAAATAAAGAACCATTTTTAAGAATGGAAGTTCTTTTTAAGAAAAGAAGAAACTGGAATAGAAGCAATGATCAAAGTCCAAATAAAACTATTTTTAAAAAGTGCATGAGTCACTTAGAGAACTTACTATACCCAAGTTAAAATTTAATAAGAGATTCTCAACTTTTGAAACTTATTGATGAAAATTTGAATATTGAGGAAAAAATGGCTTACAGTGCTCATGTTGACTAAAACAGACTAAATATAAGAAATAATATTTAGTCCAGGCTCATATTTTTCTGCTATACATAAACGAAGTTTGATGCTAAAGATCAATAAATATTTATTGAATGAATAATAAAAATAATAAATGAATGTGTGATGACAGTACAAATCTGGAATCATGAAACAAAACATCTGTGCTCATTTAAAAAAATAAAAAAGGTTAGAAGCATAGGTAAATAACAGAACACATGCTTACTCTCTGAGAGGCCCTGAGCTTAACCTACACCACCAAATAATTGGATAAACAAATTCATACATATGTACATAAATACTGAAGAGTTATCAAAATAAATATTAGATATATGCATATTTTGGAACAAGAATCATAGTAGACCTCACCATGGGACTATGAGATTATAAAAAGTTAATGACATGTACTAAGGAAATAGAAGGCAATAGAGGAGAAAAACATACTGACTTTCAATTGTGTCAGCTTAAATTCATGGCTACTAGAGAAGAGAGAACTTTAGGAAGGATCAGGAAACACGATTGATTCCAAACTTAAATAGAACTTCTCATAATCTAACTGTAAGTTATATGAAAGTTTCAGAAATTAAGGAAACGCTAAAATCTGTATGCATTTCCCAAACGTTGTACTCCAAGGCAAACCTTTCCTTTCTCTAGGTTCTACCACATATTGTGTAAACTCTTCCAATATATGTTATAGGACAGACTGGAGAATGATTACAAAGGACCTATTGGGAATGTTTAGAAAAGAAGAGACAAAGGGACTTGAGATTTTGCTGGTTTGGAAGAACTTAAGCAGCCTATTCACTGACTATTCACCCATGGTGAATAAAGGTACCATTACTAGGATTTTTGATCATCATGTTACTGGAAGAAGCCTAGAAAGACTTGGTTTGTGGATAGAGAGTTACACAAGCCTGACATGTGGAAGACACAACTGTAAGACTACTTACTACAAAAGACATGAGGAAAATCTTCACCTCTTTCATTCAAACCTAAATAAATTTCTAGTACATGAAAGTTAATGGTCACTCATTCATAATGCCATCTTAACTTCAAACACATTTAGAGGCAATACCATTTATATCAGTTGTGTTGTCACACTAATGCTGTATAACAAAGTCACTTTCAAAATTCTGCTTGTCAAAATATGTTACACACTTTAAATATACCACATAAAAATAAAGAAAGAAAAAATAAAGAACTTACTCACTTTTAAAAAAAAAACAGCCATTAATTATTTCCAAGGAGTATCTGAGTTGCCAGAGTGGGGCTGTTGAGAGAGACAGAGAGGAGAGTGAAAGAGTACAAGAGAACAAAGACCCAAATGTACAGGGACAGAGCACATACACACAGAAAGAATTTTTTGCAAGACTAATACCAAATGTTTGCATAAGGTATTTGAAAATGAAAGATATAATTTATCATGACAGTGACCTGTTACTAGAAAATAATAACAATGAAATCAGTGAACTGAACACAAATTTACACTTGTAGTTACTTTATAAGCACAACACAGCAACCAGTAAGATTAAGAAAACTTCCTAAAACTGCCACCTGAAAAGGTACCAGTTAAAGACTTTATAAATGTAAAAATTTACTCAGGACATAAATATCTAGGAAAGAGCTCATTAATGTCTTGAGGATAGGCACTGTACTCATAATAGGCTAGAGAGTAGATTTCAGCTAAGTAATTTTCCATAGTATAACAACTGAACATGCAGTATGTAATGACTCATTCTATAATTCTTGAATACTCAGAATTCTATGAGTATGTGGAAATGATTTTGAGTAACTGAAGCATAATTATTTTTGTGTCAAGTTCTAAAATATTTATCTTTCAAAACTGAAGGCCTGAAAATATTTAGAAGCAATTCATTAGGGATTAATATCAAATTGTTACAGGACTCAGGTCAGTTGATGTGGCATTATTAAAGATACT
Organism: Hydrochoerus hydrochaeris; assembly: GCA_004027455.1. Taxonomy (NCBI): domain Eukaryota; kingdom Metazoa; phylum Chordata; class Mammalia; order Rodentia; family Hydrochaeridae; genus Hydrochoerus; species Hydrochoerus hydrochaeris. Next base: position 601,069 of record PVLA01000329.1, on the reverse strand, counting down.
ATGACTAAAGTGGCAAGAAGTCTGGCTTTTTAAAGATTATCCCTGTCTATATCATTGTAGATCAACTAATGCCTGCTACTTATTTAAGTTCTTCCTTTTATTCTCAAAAATGTTCCAGTTTGGACACTAAAGTAGAACTTATATTTAAATAATACATTATCATTTCTACATATTTAGTTTAATTTTCCACAATTTGCAGCATGATATTAAGTTGGGCCAATACATGTGCTAGTGTTGCCCACTGCCAGATTTAGAGTATTACTTTAGTCCATTGTGCTTCATTACAGACATCAGCGTGTATTTGAAATTTCTTTGGAACTTTTCAAAGCGTTCTTCTATCCACATCCAATTTTAACTTTGTTAGTTTCACAAAAGTCCTACTGGTTGTGGTATAGGAATATGTATAGGTTTTTCAGAGGACTTGCTTTTTCTTCACAGATTTGATGATATATTGCAAGTTCTCTATAATTTATTTTCTTCCAGAAACTAGGGGGTGGTATTGTCTGTTGTCTTAGTTACTTTTCTCATTGCTATGACAAAATACTTGATGCTCAAAGTAAAAGGGAGAAAGTTTAACTCACAGTTTTCAGAGGTTTCATTCCATAATCAGCTGGCTCCAAGTGAGGGTGGCACATGGCAGAGAGGCAATAATTAAAAGCTATGGAAGACAGCAAAAGCAGCAAGGGCAAAAGAGTAGTGACAAATCTTTTTCTGTCCCTTATACTGTAAGGAGGTTGGTTACCTGCCCGATTGTGGGTATAGCAATCACATCCTTAATCTCAGTACTGAACCATGAATCAATCACTAAACCTAGATTTTGCAGCCTTTGAAAATTCTGCCCTCCATGACTGCATGAGGCATTGGGCAGTAGGAATCTAGACACAAACAGTAACATTTTTCTATGTTAAAGATTAACCCATTCAATACTAGGATAAATTACTCTCATCTAACTATTGCCTCCTTTGTCCTCCCTAAGCAATTTGGGAAACTGCTACCAGGTGGAGAAAAGTTATTTTAAAACACAATGGAGGCATTTTATGTGTGGTTATTAAAGAAGGTGACACTTTAAAACACATATGTCTTTCAATTATTTTCTAGAACATATTTTGAGGACTCTTACAAAGAGAAAGGAAGCCCAGTAACTCTGTTTATAAGCCTCCTGTTAAGGCTCCATCTGAAATCTGCAATTGCAATTTTATTTATTTACATGTTTGGTTTTTTTGTTTGTTTTAATTGAGAAAAATGTTTGAAAACTATAAATGTCGTCCAAACTGCTCAGTTTACAGGTAAGGAAATTTAGCTTCAGAAAGGATGTATGCTTTCAAAAAACACTTAAACATTCTTTTCAGTTTTTAGTTACAACAGAAAATCAATTATTCCTCATGTTTAATATTAAATGAAGTAGTTAGTTAAAAATTACTTTTCATTATAAATTAAATCTGAAAAGTTTTTTCTGAACAGCGTATTCTCATACTTAGGATATTGTTATGTTTTATGGCTAGGTGTCTCTCCAAGGCCTTATGCAGTCATGGAGTGTGGGCTTTTCAGAGGTGGCTTAATCTAGAGTGTATGATTGATTCATGGTCAAGTGCTGGGATTAAGTATGTGAGTGCTATATCTGCCATAGTGGAGGTGGCCTGAATGCCATATAAGAGACAGAAAGAGACTTGTCCTTCCCTTTTTTGCCCTTGTTATTTTTGCTATCTTCTGCTTTCCATTAACTGCTCTCCTCTGTCAAGTCATCCTGCCTTGGCACCAGCCAAGTATGGCCTAAAACTTATACAAACTATTAGCTAAATCAATCTTTCCTCTTTTAACTTTGGGTGTTAGATATTTTATCCCTGCTATGAATAAAGTAACTAACACAGAATTTAATGCCAGAGAAGTAGGGTTCCTGATATAACTGTATCTGATTATGTGGTTGAGGAGACTTTGGGAATGCTTGTGGGAACAATTTGGAATGATTCAGAATGCCACCTATAATAGTAGAGCTGGGATGCGTTAGGATCCACTGTATGGGAGATTCTGGTCAGAGCTCAGAAGAACAAAAACCTAATAGAAATCCTGCCAGTGAAAACCAGGCTCTTGAGGTTTCTGCTGGGAAGAAAGATGCCTTAGTTGCTAGGCTCTAGATGATGTGTGTTATGGCTTAGTAGAAAGTTTGTCTGCATTTTGCTCATGTCCAGAGACTTTGCCTGAGACTAAGTTTAAAGATGGTGGACTGATTAATCCAAAAGTAAAAATTTCAAGTCAGGCTAACATGAAGTAGTTGCATGGCTACTACTGGGGGCTCTTAGTCAGATTTATGTTGAGAATCAAGAGCAAAGTATACAGTGCAATTATTTAAAACATTATGAGTTTGGCCAGAAAGGAAGCTACAGTAAAGCTGTGGATTGCAAAGATAGAAAAGAGGAGATCTTGATTGCTGAGAAGGAACAGGAGAATAGAAAAGATTGTCTGAGGGCAACAAAAGAAACAATAGGACTCCACTGTTTGCAGCCTCAAAATTGAAAAAGTGAGAGACTTTGATTTGAAGAAAGCCACAAAGCACCATTTTCCACAATGGCAGTGGCCTAGAAATTTTGGTCCCTGAAATTGGATTGACAGTATTAGCTATCCAGGCACTTAACTCCTATAGTCAATTTGCCTTGGCAACATCCATGTGACACTGGTTTTAGGTACATGTCGAATGGAAGACTTGTGGGGTCTGCATGGCTTCTGCCCAGAGTTCAGAAGGCCTGAGACAGCAGTATGTGAAGCTGTGAGTGTGAAGCCAAAGGCGTAACAAAGACCCCAGCAGTTTGGAGGATATGGGAATATGATTTCCTGAGGAAAACTATAAGGAGGGAGCAAAATCACTCAGAGAGGAAATTTTGGAGCTACCACCAGTGGAAGTACCACAGGGGTAGATCCACTCAAGGCCTTTGGAGATTACATCTTGCCACAGATTGCCTTTGATTCTTCACATTGTATTACAGGACTTAAAATTTTTCCTGATTGGTTTTAGACTTGATTTGGTCCTATTCCTTTGTATGCTCCTATATATAACTTTTGGAATGGAAATGTCTATGTTTTGACATCGAATGCTTTCTTTTCATTTGTTCATGGGCACTCTGCTAAAATTCATAATGTTTTAATCTCAAAGGAGACTTGGGACTTGGACTTTTCAGTAATGCTGAAACTGTTAGGCCTTTGGCAACTGTTACAGATGTACTAAAGTCCTTGTGCATAAAGGAATGTACATGACTCTGGAGAATTCAGGGAAGAATGTTATAGTTTGTGTCAAAATGCCCCCCAAAAAACTTATGCAATCATGAGAGGCAGGTTTTTCAGAGGTATCTGAATCTAGACTATGTGATTAATTCATGATCCAATGTTGAGATTAATGGTGTGAATGCTATTCCTGCCCTCGGGTAGGTAGCCTGGATACAATATAAAGAACACAAAGAGGCTTGCACCTCCCTTTTTTGCCCTTGTTGCTTTTGCTCTCTTTTGGTCACATGAATTGCGCTCCTCTGTTAAGTCACCCTGCCTTGGAGCCAGACAATTTTTCTATAATGTGTATAGAATAACCACCTGTCACTTATATTGAAACAATTCTTAAAATGATGGCACTTTAACCTACCTGGTTCAACTAATTATGCAAAACTACTTCTTTTAAAATGTTTATCTTTATGGACAAAGTTCACTCACGTGCCATATTTTTTTTTTCCTTTCTCTTATTCCTTTACTTGGGAGATGTCTATAAGGAAATAATAGCCTTGTGGAACCTCTTTGGCTATCTTGACTTTCAGTACAGAAAAAGTGTTATTGGTTTCCATGACAACCTTATTTTCCCAGAGCTCCCTGCTGAACTTCATTTGCACAAACAGGAGCAATCATTATTATTCAGTGAAAAGTCTGATAAAGGTCTTTTATTTTTAACAGTTTTCAATACTGTTTGAAACACTCCTTTCTGAAAAGTGAAATGGATCTTTAAGGGAAACTACAGTGGGTTTTCCTAAGAGAATGTCACCTTTGCCACCAGTTTTTCAATGAAATGTATGGGATAAATACAATCCCTACGTTTTAGATACTTGTCAGAAATATCTACTATGAACAGACAGTAACTTAGTTAAAATTTTAAGAGACATCTTGAACATTTAAAAATATATTTCTTCAAATTCCCTCACTTCTCTGTATATATTCAAATATGACTAGTGTATCAGGAATTTTTTTCTGAAATATATAAAACCTTATAAATGGGTTATAAAAAGCAAGCTTCTAAAATTCTTTATACCAATAAGAACAGTGTTTTGGAGTAAGTTTGGAAGGGACATGATCTAGAAAACATTCAATTACTGTATTATTACCTTACTTCCCCTGTATCTATTTCCTCTGAAGGAAAGTTAGTTTTCCTTATGACAATGTCAGCCTATAGCTTTTAGGAATTCTACACATTCTTGTGTTTGTCGAGCATAATATGATTATGTTTCACAGAGCTTCCAAAAACATCTCTTTGTATGGTTTGTCCTGACTGGGTCCTACGCCCAAATCCTAAATCAAGCTGTGCATTTGGAAGGATGGCATGTACTCACTGATTAGGGAAATTTTTATACACCTCTTAGAGTATTGTTACAGGGCTTTGGTGTGTGTAATCTCCTTCTGGAGGAGGTTTCTAGGTTCTTTCTGTCCTAAGCAAAGAATTGATCAAGATAAGAACAAATGGCAGCAAAGTTTTATTAAATATAGGAAAAGAGGCTCTGCAAAGCAAGTTTGGGCCAAGTAAAAGTGGGAATAGAATTACACCCTAAAGCATGAGGGCAGCTACCATGCAAAAGGGAATATAGTGACCAATCAATGTGGACTGTCCTTTTAGTATCACCCACTCCTCAGGCTGACATCAGGTCTAGGCCATCCTTTGGAAAATCTTTGTGAGTTCAGAGTAATAGCCTAAATGCAGGCATTTGGGAACTGTTCTGTGATGTGCTCCAGTAATTTGTCATGCCTCCTTTCCCAGCTAATTTTCAGCTACACCCTGCCTTCCTGTGTCAGTACTAAGGAAGGGGACAGAAGAGTAAAGTGGGATAGGATGTTCCAAGAAACACACGGAGGGCATGAGAGAAGCATAGATATCTGAATAAAATTAAGCAACTTTTATCAATAGGAAAGGGCTAGCAGTCAGTGTCTACATAAATATCAATTACCCAGTATAAGCACAGAGCAAATATGAAAGAATATATTGATTTTCAAGTATATTGTGCTTACATATGCCTTCACTATAACATGAGGTAAAGTACTGCTTTAGATTTTCATATATACAGTATTAATAAAAGAAATATGTTGATAAAAGTTTGAGTAATATTGTCAGCTATTATCTGAAAGAATGGGCATTATTTCATTCAGTATCCCTATTGGATGACCTCTGACAGTAAGAAGCTGGCGAATTCTTACTGTCAGAGATCAAAAGCTAAAAGTTGTAGGCTTTGTGAGTCTGTTCCAAATTCTCTGCCATTGTACCCCTGAAAATGCCTTAGACAAGCAATCAAATGACTATGGTTAGGGTCTAATTAAACTTTAGTTACAAGAACAGGAAAAGGACAGATTTGGCTCATTGCCTAAAGTTGGTTGATCCCCTATTTTACATAATAAATTTTTCTTCAAATGGAGTGAAAGAAAATTTTGATGTTCTTTTTAAAAATGTGCATATTTCTTTTTATCTGGTAGTGAAATCTCTAAAATTCATCCTGTTTTACTCTTCTCTCTGCTACCAGGAAGCTCAAAGCTAAATATAGTACTCCTCTTAATCAATACTGCTTCTTGTTCTTTTCGGTAGATGAATCTCTTCTCTGTGGTCTCATATCTTTACTTTTATATTGCAAAACTTTTTAATTCTGTGTATAGTTTAATATTGTGATGTCTTATATCATTTTTGAAAATACACAATAGAAAAATTATCTTTAAATCTTCCAGTTTCTTCCCTCCCATGCACACACAGCTGTATTTGTCTCCTTCAAACTCATTACACAAATGCACATAGATCCAGATATCATTGTAATCACAAACCAAAGAAATGTAATACCTCAAGTATCATCTTGATTTCCTGTGTCTGACTCTACTTTATTTTACAAATAGAATAACATAAATAAAATACAAATGAATAAATGCATTCCAACCTGTCACATTTTAAAAATGCTAATAATAGTTCTTAATTTTACCATAGGTAACAAACCAGTAGACTTCACCTATTTTTCCTCAACACTGCTGTTTTTTCCTTCTTTCTGTTACTAAATCACTACTTTCTCTTTTTCCCAGAGCTTGCATTCCTATAGGCTTATCTCCAACTGCAGATTTCACTGGCATTGTTAATAACCTTTTTTCTTCTTGCTTCTTCCAATTCTATGATACACTGCAGTGAAAAAGTACCTCGGTTCACGAATGCTTTTGAAACATTTGGCAAAGTACTGTTTTCGTTTGTAAATTTGGTATCCAGTGATGAACAGGACTGCAGCCATCTTTACCACACAAATAGAAATATGGCCATCTTTTCCAGAATTGTGGAAAGAATTAAGTTTGTTAAGCAAGGTACCTCTGTACCTATGTGAACTCTGCAGCTTTTCCCACATTCTTTCAGTCATTTTAGGGTTGTTGCTTCCCTGTTCCATTCCAAGGCTGTCCTCTTTCCTAGGCTGTCCTCCAGCTTAGGCTCTGAGTTACATTAATGCCTCAAATGTTCTCAAATATTTTTTCTGGTCTTTGACTTTGCTTTATGACTGTCAGCACCATCTTTTCTCTTGTTTGTTATAACAGCTCTAGTCCAGGGGCCATAATTTTAATAACTTCAGATTCAAAGAATTACCATGAGCAGCTCTCAAAATTGGCTCTTAGTTGCCTTGGAAGATAAAATACACAAAACAGGAGTAAATCACCAAGTGCAGTCATGCTGTTGTACATTGACTTTAGTTCATTAGCTTCTGCTCACTAGCATGTCAGCTGGAAACTGTGTATAAACCCCCCCAAAAAGACAATTGCAAATCTACAAAGCACTAGGCATTAACGTAGAGCTAGAACAAATTTAATGGAAAAACTCAGCATAGTCTCCTCATATGAGACACTATGAGATTATCCAAAAAATAATTACAGAGAAAGCAAAACACTTTAATTTATCTTTAGGGATTATTACTGGAATGTACTTCATCTCTATGACTTGGAATTTTTCACTAGGAGCATTTTATTTCGGTTTTAAAAATAACTGGAGTCAAATAGTTCTTTTTAATGGTAAAATTTTCCAGACGACTAAGCTTTTTTGAGTACAACTTTCATTAGGGACCAAACAAGAAACTGAGGACATATTTCACTGAAATTTTCTCCTTCCTATGAGACTAAGAGGATAAATTAGGTTAAAAGCAAACACTGAGAAAAACAAGTGGCTTGGATGATGTGCTCTAATGTTTTGCCCAAAAAGTTGAGGCATATATTCTACCTGGTTAATTGTACTAAAATTGAGCAGCTCTGATGTGGGTACCTGCCTGTGTTTATGGCATCAGGAAAGAAAACCCTATCAAAAGTTGTATGTATTTAAATATGTACTACATTTCCATGAAAGAACTAGGATAGTTATCATCATCATTCTCAGAAAAATTAGATTTCTTACATTTACTTCTTTGTGTGATGCTACTAAAGACTGAACCCTGGGTTTTCACACTTAGCTGTATCCTCAGAAAAAACATTATGAGACAATCTTGCTTAGCCATTAAGTTATCCAAGGTGTGCTTCAACCTCCCACCTCTGCCTCCACGAATGCTGAGATTATAGGCAAGTGGCTCTACATCTGGTTTAATACCATTTTATATAGTGATAAGAACTGTAAATTTTACAGGGAGAAGTGTTTTAATAATTCCATTTTTCCCAGTCTCCATGCTAGATTTGAGCTAAACAAAAGTGGTATCTTTAAATTTTGAGTCATAATAATTTAAATTTAAACCAATTAAAAGAATCATACTTCCGAACTTCCTAGTTTAATTATAATTTAATTCACTTTAAAAATAAACAGCTCTTTGTGAATACTTTTATTACATTAAAAATAAACATTGATATTATAGTTTGCTTGTTACTAACGTTAACACTATTAAATATTTAAGATCACATTTTCAAGTTGCTTATGAGTTTTTTTAAATCAATAAAGCTATGATATAATTAGGCTTATTTTTAGGTCTTTTAATATGAGAGATGGAAATTTCAAAGAGGTGAACCAACTACAATCCATATATATCTGATCACCAACCCAAGATCACAAAAACTTTCTCAGATCTTTATCCATGGAACATAATACCCACTCTAATATACATTTGAAAATAGCAGTGTGTAACTCATTTTTTATTTTAGAGGTAAAATCAAAGAAAGAGAATCTCTCAAGACTTTGTTGGAAATGTATGTAGTGAAAATCCAAGAAATGTTATATTGTGTTATCATGACATTAAAATTGTCTCTACTACATTTGTTAAACCTTCTGTTTTCTGAGTTTTCTTATAAAAAGAGAATTCAGTGACCTAGTGCCAATTACATGAACTAATATTTCCTCCTTTTTCATCCACAGTAAGACATGTGACAAATTAATGAAAACAATTCTTTTCATATAAAGTTTAGTATTACCATGTGATAGTGATTTGTGTTTTATTTCAGTGAAAAAAACCTCCTAAAACAGTCATCAGAATTGTTTTTACCAACAGTACCTTGACACTAAATGTGTATGTATTTCCCTTAACAACAGCCAGTTCTCCAATTCTACCGACACCAACCAGGCGCCTTTAATTTGACTCAATTCTGCACTATTTGAGACTATTTCAGAGGCCAGGGAGAAGTCCTGGGGTGGCCACTCATGCTTGCAACCAACCAGCTGCAGTTTATGGGTTGCTGTTACCCTGTGCTCAGGCTTGATAATTTGTTAAATAGCTCACAAATATCACAAAAGCATTTACTTATTATTATTGGTTTGATATATAGGATGCAATTCAAAAATAGCCAAACAGAACAGAGAGACATGCAAGGGATAAGGTTAGTCTCACCTTCTCAGTACCTCAAAACATTCACCAGCCAAGAAGCCTTGAGATACTTTTGGATTTTCATGGAGGTTTCATTACCAGGAACAGGTTGATTAATTTACTGGCCTCTGGAAGAAGTTAGGGTTGGAGTCAAAAGTTCCAAGCCTCCAATCATGACTTGATCTTCCTGGGGACCAGAGCCTCTCCTGAAAATATTAAGGCATCTATTAGGAGTGGCTTCACTAGACTAAAACAATTCATTTCATCCAAGAAATTCCAAGGGATTTTGAAGCTCTGTGTAAGGGAATTGAGGCAAAGACCAATCGTACAATAAAAGAGTCTCCTAGTATCCCTATGACACAGGACATTAGGAGAGTTTTCAAAACTTCAATCAGGAACCAAGAACAAAAACTAAATATATATTTGTATTATATTACACCACCTGATTATAGCTGAAAACAAAGTGGACTTTTGTTTCCATTTGTATTGTAATGCAAGACAATGCAGCCAAAAGTTAATTACCATTTTTGTAAAATAATGAAATTATAGACTTGGAACTTCTGAGAAATTGTTGGATAATGATGTTGAATCCCTCATGGATATACAAATGTTATAATAATTTGAGATGCATTTATACTTCATATATACATTCAACCATAACTGGTAGATGGAATTTGGGGAAAACTGTTTGAAAACTCAGTACCAGCTATTCAGATTTTTCTCTCTGATGCTAGGCATGTTCATTCTTCTAAATATTTCAGATATTTACTCACATACTCTCAAATATCCCAATATACCTATGTGTCCCATAATAGAATATAAATTCCAAGATTAGCACCTATACTCCATTATTTTTAAATCTCTTAGAACAATTTACTTTCACAATATTTAACATAAAAATAATAGAGGCAGGAAAATGCTACCTTGAATTTCACTCCGTAGTTTTTGAAGTTGTTCCTTTTTGTCCATGTGAAAAATATTCCCTTTCTCTTTTTCTTCTCTGTCCCTAAAATTGATTGCCCTTCCCACTCCATCTCCCTGTTAATAGGAAGCTCTTGTAATTGAAAAGAGGAATGACTAAGCCTAGTGACCCAGGAGCTGCCAGCTGGTTCTCAAAGAGTAAGACTGTCAAGGGAAAGAAAAGAGCAACATTCTTCCCTTTCACTTTCTCTTCTACAATTTAAGTGCTGCTTCTTTTTAATTACCCTGCCCAGATGAAATAGTACATAGTACTTCATTGTGCTCCATTTTTGTTTCTGTTGCCTGGTGCTTTTACTTCAGCTGAGGTCAGAGAGACAAATGCCCAGGCTATTAATCTAGCACTGGGATCAGCATGTCTCCTCTCTAATGATGATGTATAATAACTATGAGTAAAGAGGAAATCTTTGACTTTGTGCTTTAACTATGCTTCATTTTTCATACTTACCAAACTAAGTCCAACTTGGAAATTTATCAGTATATTTTTCTTCCTAATATCGCATCTTCCTTTTCATTAATGAGAGTTTCACTTAAAATTATAAACTATTGTAAATGGGTTAAGACTATGCAAGTTGCCCTCAGCCTAAGTTTCAGTTCAATTCTATCTTCTATATTTACAGTATGGGCCTGTGGATCTGATTGAAATGAGCAGTATTGAGCATTATTCTAGAAGTCTACCAGTCTACACATTCCATGAGGAGAGACACTATCCCTGTTGAGTCAGAAAGGTAGGGTGTAAAAATTGGTTGGGAAAGGAGGTGTGACAAGATTCTGGAGCATGTGCAAAGAACAGTTCCCAAAGCCCTGCACGTGCACTTCTCCTGAGAATGCATGCAGGTTTTCAATAGTGTAGCCTAGACCCGACATTAGCCTAAAGAGCGGTCGTTATGGAAAGGGCTGTCCACACTGAGTTTCTGCCACTGTATTCCCTCTTGCATGGTAGCTACCCTCATGCTTTAGGGCACACTTGTTATCCTGAATTTCCTTGGCCTAAAGCTGCTCTGCAGAGCCTGTTTCTTTCCCTATCGTTAATAAAACATTGCTACTATTTATGCTTGTCTTGACCAATTGTTTGCTTAGGATAGAACCTAGAAACCACCTCCAGAAGGAGACTCCAGCACTTCAAACCCAGTAACATTATGTCATTCATTTCTGCATTCATAGGGAATACTACTGTTTAGGCACTTGACATGTATTTGTTGAGTGAGTAAATAAGTTTCTTTCTCCATTTCGCCATCAAAAAATGATTGGAAGTAGTGTTTGTCTTTTCAATTCACTTTTCAAAGAAATAACAAATCTCTTGAAATCAAATGATGTTCTACATTAAATTTATGGGGATTAGGACAATCACAAAAGATTCTGTGAGACTAAATTATTATTATTATAAATAATGTGGCAAGAAGATATTGCTCCCCCACTGAAATCATGAGCAACATCAGAAAATTAAGAATCGTCCCTCAATTGAGCATCTGCTCATTCATTACTGGTGTTCTACACTTGTACTGTGGGGGTAGAGTACTGCAAGCACACTGATTTCGATAAATGTTCAGGACCTGATAACAGACTCCCAAGAAGACTACTAGTCAAACATTCTAAAGTACAAATTAAATAGAACTGTTCAAATGCATCCTACCATACTTCAAAAATTTCATAAAGGGAGAAAATCTAGAAAACTATACTCTTACTTAATTGCATTATGCAAGTATGTTTGTGGAATGTGATAGCTATCTTCATAGGAAAATCTAAAGTATACATCACTCTTTTTCTTTAGCTCTGCTGTTCCCTCCTGAGAGCTTTGATGTGACCATGTCTTGGAATTATTTTCTCCCTTTGCCTGAAAGATATAAACAACTTCCTGACTGAGACAGTAATTCCTTCTCCTCATTGTTGATTCATTTTTATTGTTTTGTTGCCTTCCTGATGTCTTCCTTAACATTGTTTATCTGTTGTTTCAAATTTGGGTCCTTCATACTTCTTTGCATTGTAAGCTCTGGCTTGAGATTAGCTCAGTCTCAACTCTAAAACTGGTTTGCCTTTTACACTTTGATTCTCTGAGTCAGGACCATCTTGACAGAAATGCAAGTAACCTGTGCAGTCACAAAGAATTACACAATGAGAAGAGATTCTTGCAGCTTTCATATTGAAATAATAACTTTACCCTTGAATGTGTGTTTTGCAAGTAAAGTCCAATGTAATAATGAAGCATGCAGATGAGCAAAAGAGGTTACAATAAGTGAAAGAAAGGACAAAGCTTTATAGGTTAGTAAATTTATGACACATCTTTTGTGTTGTTTGGGTAGGAAGCCTCACAATTTCAGTTTTAACTGGGATCCACAGATGATTTAGTCAGTCATACTGTAAGCAGAAACACCTGACAATGAGATCTAAGCCATGAATTCTCCTAAATAAAATTCTACAGAACACGATTTTCTAAAATGCTTTTAAATACTCTCAAAAGTTTTAGAACAGTGACTATTTCAGATAAATACAGTACCTGTCTAGTAAAGCAATTTAATTATTGCAAGCGGTATTAATTACCATAATAAACTGTACTGCAACAGGACTCTAGGTAGACAAGTCTTCCAGCCCCAGGCCTCTCCTCATTAAGCTGCAATTAGCATGATAAATGGAAAGTTTGATTTTACTGTATCTAGTATTAGCCCTACTTACTCATGAAGTGACAGGGGAAGCCATCAGAGATAAGAATTAAAGATATTTAAATAACAAGGAAAATAGTAGGATTGGTTGTACTCTGGCCATTGGGCTGACATATCTGTGCATAAGAATATCTTACACATCAGAGCTGTAAATGATGAAAACCTCAAATTAGCAGCAACATTAGTATCAGTTTAGGCAACCTGGTGACTAATCTCCATCTGTCCTTGAAAGGTCAGAAGTGTGAAATTTGAAGACGGCTATGATTTTAACAAAGGACTAATGTGACCAATAAAAAATATCACTAAATAAGATGACTGCCATGGATTACTCCCCAAAATATTGTGTACTGTTAAGCAAGTGGTGAGACATTCCACACATACCAATGGTGTGGTTCCGATGGTTTATAGTACTTCAGGTACAGTAATAACATTTATATAATTCTAAATGTATTTCTTAAGAAGGAGGCTTTGGCGAATATGCCTTTATTTAAATTTTAAGGTAAAACAGGTTACAAAACTTTATTTTAGTCTGTGAAGACATGCTATCCTTCAGCAATCAGATTCTAAGAGACTCTTTGTATGCTTGCAGTATTCTCCTTTTTACCTGAGTTTCTATAAATGGGTTTTCTTTTTCTTAATAGAAAATAGTCCCTAAAATAAGATAAACTGAAAATTGTTATTATAATAAATGAATTCTTAGGGTAAGGATATCTTAAATAAAAACTCTATCACATTCTTTTAGCATTTTAAATTATTTTAAGAGGTGTTATCTACTATGTTTGATGTTACTTGGTGTAATGGTTGATACATTGTGTCAACTTGAGGTTTAGAAATTTTACTAAGTGACACAGCAAGGAGCCAGGGTCCTCATTCTGTGCAAGAGGAGAGCACAGACATGATGTGAGTGCTACACCCACCCTAGGGGTAGGGTAAGTAGCCTGATTACAATATAAAGGAGGAAAAGAGACTTTTTCTTGCCCTCCTTTTGCTCTTGCTGTTTTTGCTGTCTTCTGCCACCTTGAAGTGTTGTCCCTTTGCCATCCCACTCTGCCTTGGAGCCAGCTGATTATGGACAGAAACCTCCACAAATGGTGAGATAAATAAACCTTTCTTTCCTTAATTTTGGGTGCCAGATATTTTGTCCCAACAACAAGAGAAAAGGAATCAAGACACTTGGTTGTTTTGCCTTCACTTTTCATACAAATATTTTATTACTTGTAGAGTGCTGTTATAAGTTTGGTTCATCAATAAAGTCTTTTCATGATATGATAAAAATGATAATTTTTAGCAGTACATAAATGAAATGTTTAGCAGTACATAAATCTTTTTCAGATTTATGTGTTGCTTAAAGCAACAACAACAACAAAAATAAAACACAGCGACATACAATTTGTTTCTAGACAATGATACCAAAATCTGCACATCTAGTTTTGGCATGTGTTTCTACACTCACTTACAAGGCTTGCACCAATGTCTCCATCTGTAAGAGGCATTCAACAAATTTTCACCCTTAACTGTTCCCTTTGTTACAGAAGCAAGCTATGACTAACTTGCTAGTCTAGGCATTTAGACTGTCTCTTCTCCAAAATTTTTATCTGTTTTTTGTCATCAAAACCTGTCACTTGTGCTTCTAACACATGTATCATATTCTCTTTTTTCCCATTCTCACAGTTGCATGGGCACTTGAAGGTTTTGTTTTACATTTAATGATGTGCTTTCTTCTCTCAAAAATTGTCAGCCCTACAATTGTTATTAATTTTGATAATGTTTCTTGTTTGATATCATTATTTTGCTCTTAGACAATGTCTTCATATTTTCATTAAATATAACTTCAGAATTAATGCATAGATTACTTAACACAATACTTCCATTTTAAAAATATTTAGCAGTACATAATTCCACTCATCTTGGGGACTTGGTGCATGTACATATGGCATCTTCTTTTTACATTCTTTCTTCCACCACTACCTCCCTTCTTCCTCCATATCTTGGTCCCCTTCCATTTGCAAAAGATATATCTCCCATTTCCTGTCATCTATTCTGCATTTTGCTCTTTAAATTATTTGTATTTTGCTTTATCCTGTAACATAACCCACAAGATATTTAAGATTGTGTGTCTGATTTATTTCGCTTATTGTTTTAAGGTGCATCCATTTTCCTACAAATGACTCAAATTTATCCTTCTCTGTAGAAGAGTAGCACTCTATTGTGCATGAATACCACATTTTCTTTATCCATTCATCTGTTGATGTACATATATGCCATTTCCAAGATTTAGCTATTGTGAGTAATGCTGCTATAAATAGAGCATTCATCACTGTAATATGATGTCGTTAATTCTTTTGGGAATACAGCTAGAAGAGGAAAAGCTGGGTTGAATGGAATTTTTATTGTCAGGTTTTTTTATTCTAAAAAGAAAACTAAACAAAAGATAAAAATGACACAGAATTTCAAAAATTAGTAGGAGATTAACATTATTTAATGCATTGCATACTGTTGTCTTAGAAGTATTCAGTTTACAAAATTTAGATATGAAAAAAATGACCAAACAATCAAACAATTGGCAGTTTTTAGAGGAATTTCCATAGTGATTTCCACAGTGCATGAGTTTACATTCCCACCAGCAATTTTGAAGGGTTCCTTTTTCCTACTCAGGTTCACTAGCACTTTTTATTAATTTATTTATTTATGATAGAAACTCTGAGGAGGAGAGAATCTCAGTGTTATTTTAATTTGTATTTGTCTAATGGTCATATGTTGAACATTTTCACGCATTTATTGATGATTAATACTTCTTTTAAAAAGTGTGTTTCAATTACCCATTTTTTGATTTGGTCTTTTATTTTTGGTATACCTTGAAAATCTGCATCATTAATCATTATCACCAGTGCATATTAATAATATATCTCATTTTTAGCCTTAAATCATTTTGAGCAAAACAATAATGCTGGATAAAGAATAAGATGATAGGAAGCTGGGAAAATGGCACATCAATAAGCAGCAAAGTAAAAAGCCTTTCTGAGAGAAACAGAGCAGATGCCCTGAAAGAAAATAACCTCCAACCCAGACTGAGGTACCCTGAAAAACTATGTCTCAAAATTAATGGAGGAAGAAGATGCTTCCATGACAAAGAGGAACTGGGGGAGTTCATAACCACCAATTCAACCCTAAAAAAACACTGAAGGACATTCTAGAGAAAGAGAGAAAATACCATGGCTTTAGGAACAGTGGCAGAGGGGGCTCACTGAACAGGGCAGACATTGGAATAAAGAGGAAAAGTAGACAACCAATGGCAGGAAAATAGCATGGCAAAGATGAGGCAGAGCATGTGGGCCATAATCACTAACATGGATAGCCTTGATATACTAATAAAAAGAAACACAGACAGAGTGGATCAGTAGATAGGGTCCATCAAAATGCTCCATATAAGTAGCATGATTAACCTGAAAGAGGGTTTATGGACTGAAAGTCAAGATTGAGAAAATAGTGCTCTATGTGACAGGGAACCAGAATATAGTGAGGGTAGCTCTCTCTTCAGCTGCAGATTGGTTGGAAAGACATAACACTTTTATATAATGGAGAAATACTCAGCTATAAGGAAGGAAAACCTTGAGGCTCTTGTAGGTAAGTGAATACAACTAGAGATCAAGCTCAGGGGTAAAACGTTTCAGAAACACTTAGGTAAATAGCAGGTTGCCTCCCTAATCTAAAAACTAAAGGAGTTAGTGGGATGCAAAGTGTACAATGCACCCTGTGAAAGTGAAAGGGGAGAAATTGTCTAAAAAGGGATGGCAGAGAACATTGTTAATCTTGTGTCATGATTTGAAACCCATATTGTTTTCGTTACTCTGTTTAGTTTGGTTATATGCTGTTCCAGTTTGTCTACTTGTACTAGATTTGATGGCATGGACAGCTATTCCAAAGATAGCAGGTTATACTATGGTAAACATTTTTAATTTCCTATTAATTGAGTCTGAAGCCCTGTATTGCTTTCACTGTCTTGTTTTGACTAATTTCATTTTAATATGTTTTGTTTGATTGCTTCTTGTCTTGACTGATTTTATTCAAATCTGTTATGTTTGATAGTATCATGTCTGAGAGTATAGGCAACTATTCTGAACACAATAAGATTCAATATGATACCCATTCTTGGTTTGACTATTACCTTCTTTTGGAGTCCAATAATGTCTCCAATGTTTTGTTTTTATTGATTTCGTTCTATACTGTTATGTTCAATTTTATTGTATCTGATGATATGGGCAATTCTATTGAAGATAACAAGATACATCATTGTATCTTGCATTTTGGTTTTAAGTCATGTACTATGTCATTACTTTTGCTTTGACTGACCCCATTTTTTTCTCATTTAGTTTTATTCTCTTCAAAATAAAAAAGAATAAGATGATATCTACTATTCCATATGGAGCACTTGCTTTGTGCCAGGCATTGTCCTAAAGATTTTATTTACATAATCTGTAATTTTATAAATCTGTGATTGACTTCATATAATCCTTACAGAAAACCCAGGGAAGTAGGCTTTCAATTAAGTATATATTTTCACCATTCTTTTTCTTTTACATGTGAAAATAAACACCAGTATCTGCTTACTGACTTAAAGAATCAGAACTCATCTGGAAAATTTGCAACTTCTAGTGCCAAATGTCTCTACTCATTCTTTCCAAAATTATGCCAGACCAGGTCTTATTCTTTCCAACCTGTTGACCTTAGTGAACCAAAGTTTCTTCCAGAAATAAACTGCCTTTCTGGGTGACCCTTCAGCCCATGACACTTCTTATCCTTCTTCTGGAACCCAAAAGCAATGGTTAAAACAATAGAGATGAGTGGAAGTCTGCCTCAGGGGCAAGCTGCCTGGAACCTCCCCCGAGGGCCCGCCCTTTTACCTAGAACTTAGCAGAAGCCTGCATGAGGCATAAGCTTCATAAAACTTTCACTGTGCGCCCGCCCTGCCATTGGGAACTTAGCAGAAGCCTGCGTCAGGCGTGGGCTGCTTGTAACCTCTGCGGAAGGCCCACCCTGCCACCAGGAACACTGAGAAGGCCCGCCTCAGGCATAGGCTGCCTGGAACCTCCCCTATGGGTGCACCCTGCCACCTGGAACATCTCAAAACCCTGCCCAAGACTGAAAACTACCCTGGACTGTTTCTGCTGGACGCACCCTCCCATGTGGAACATGAGAAGACCTCATCAGGCTCCAGTTAGTGTGAAAAATTTTGGAACTTTGCTCCCAGGAGAACCTTGGACTACAGGGGATTAACTGTCTCACTGTGGTGAGTATGCCTCTAAAATAGAGGTGTACAGTGCATAAATAGGGCCAGTAGTAAAACCCCCTCCAACTAGCTGTAAGACATTGGTGAGTCTGAAAAGAGTGTATGTAATCCCCTCCTACACATGGAAAACACCAGGCAGAGCGAAAATGACAAAACAAAAAAGCAAAATGTAGTCTCAAACATATAGTTCACCAGAAGCAAGTATAGGAGACATTGAAATAGAGAACCCCAAAAGTAACACACCAGGAATCTCTGAAAAGATAGCGAGTGAAATAAAAAAACAACTCAATCAGGCTATAGAGGAAATCAAACTAGAAGTACTCTCCCACATAAAGACAGAAATAACAACCTTAGTAAAGGAGTTGTTGAATGCAGCTAAAGAAGAAATAGAGAAAAAAGTACATGAGCATGGGAAACTGACTGAAACTTTAAATGAAAAATATAGAAAGCAAGCAGAATTCATGAAACAAACTCAAAGAGACATCCAAGAAACAAAAAATTCTATTGAAAGCATGCAAACCTGACTAAAGGAAGATGAGGATAGGATTTTGAACCTTGAGGACAGGATCACAATTAGTGATCAGGAAAGGATAGAATTTTTAAAAATAAAAAAGCAGCATGAAATGACAATCCAAAAGCTTCATGATGATGCAAGAGTAACAATATAAGAATAATGGGCATTAGTGAAGATACAGCCAGTCCAGGCAAATGACATACATAAAGTATTTTCAGAAATAATAGCAGAAAACTTCCCAAACATAGGGGAAGAATCTGATATGAAGATCAGTGAGGCATATAGAACACCAAATAGTCACAGTCAACATAAGTCCACAACCAGGCACATAATAATTAAGCTCTTGGACATACAGCTTAAAAACAGAATACTAAAAGCTGTCAGAGAAAAGACACAACTCACCTATCAAGGAAAGCCCATTAGAATCGCAGCAGACTTTACAGCACAAACCCTCAAGTCAAGATGAGTGCTCATTAGAATCGCAGCAGACTTTACAGCACAAACCCTCAAGTCAAGATGAGTTTGGAGTGAGGTATTTCAAGTCCTAAAAGAAAACAACCTTCAACCCAGACTGATATACCCAGCAAAAGTTTCATTCAAATTTAATGGAGAAACAAGATACTTCCATGACAAAGAACACCTGAAGAAATTCATGTCCAACAAACGAACCCAAGAAAGAGTACTAAAAGACATACTAGACAGGGTTAAAAATGAACACAATCCCCAAAACAATAACAGAAAGAAACCTCCGAATAGAATAAGCAATTAAATAAGGAGAAAAGCAGAAAAAAAAACAACTGGAACATAACATGGCAAAGTTGAGCCAGTATGTATCAGTGCTATCCATAAATAAAATGGCCTCATTTCAACTATAAAAAGAAATAGACTTACAGAATGGATCAAGAAACAGGATGCCACAATATGCTGTATACAAGAAACACATCTGACCCAAAAGGAAACTCATAGATTAAAAGTCAAACGATGGAAAACAGTATTCCATGCAACAGGAGCCCAGAAAAAAGCAGGGGGAGCTATTCTATTTGCAGACAATGTGAACTTCAAACCTAAAATGATTAAAAGAGATAGAGAAGGTCACTACACACTTGTTAGTGGAAAAATTCAAGAGGAAGAACTAACAATTATAAATATATATATACCAAATACAGGAGCACCTAACTATATAAGACAGATAATAATGGACATGAAAAACCAAATAAACAAGAACACAATTATAACAGGAGATCTTAACAGCCCATTGTCACAAAGAGATAGATCAACTAGACAAAAAGTCAGCAAAGAAATAACAGAACTGAATCATACCTGTCAGCAATTGGACTTAGTAGACATTTACAGAGTGTTCCACCCAACCACATCAGAATACACATTCTTCTCAGCTGCACATGAAACATTCTCCAAAACAGACCATATATTATCCCATAAAACATTCTTATGTAAATGCAAAGGTATTGAAATCATACCATGCACGATATCTGACCATAGTGCAATGAAATTGGAAATTAATGGCAAAAGAAATTGTAAAACCTGCATAAATACATGGAAATTAAATAACAGCCTTTTGAACAACCAGTGAGATACAGATGAAATTAAAGAAGAAATAAAGCAATACCTACAATTCAATGAAAATATAGAAACAGCATACTGTAATCTGTGGGATGCAATGAAAGCAATCTTAAGAGGGAAATATATAGCAATAAACTGTCATATCAAGAAAACAGAAAGAGCACAAATAAACAACCTAATGCTCCATCTCAAGCTTCTAGAAAAATAAGAGTAAGCTAAACCCAAAGATCATAGAACAGAGGAAATTGTAAAGATTAGAGCAGAATAAATGCAATTTAAACTAAAAAAATATGAAGAATTAATGAATCAAAAAGCTGTTTTTTTGAGAGAAACAACAAAAGTGACAAATGCCTAGCTAACCCTATCAAGAGAAAGAAAGAAAAAAAAATTCATGCAATAAGAACTGAAAAGGGAGAAATTACTACAGAACCCATAGAAATTCAAAAGATCTTGAATACCTACTTTGAAAATCTCTACTACATAGAGTGGAAAACACAGAGGAAATGGACAGATTTCTAGAAACATATGAACTACCAAAGCTCAAACAAGATGTAATAATTTTGAACAACCCAATATCAGCTATTGAAATTGAAAATGTAATTAAAAACTTAATTACAGAAAAGCCCAGGTCTGGATGGATTCACAGCTGAATTCTATAAGAAATTTAGAGAAGATTTAATGCCAATACTTCTTAAAATCGTCAATGAAATTGAGAAGCAACAATCCTCCCTAAATCATTTCTGGAGGCAAGTATTACTCTGATACCAAAACCAGAGAAACATCCAACCAAAAAGAGAGCTATAGATCAATCTCACTAATGAACATTGATGCAAAGATTCTCAACAAAATACTGGCAAGTAGAATGCAGCAAATCATCAAGACGATTATATATCATGACCAAGTGGGGTTCATTCCAGGAATGCAGGGATGGTTTAACATATGCAAATTAATAAATGTAATACACCACATCAACAGAGCCAAACACAAAAACCACATGATCATCTCAATAGATGCAGAAAAAGCTTTCGACAAAGTCCAACACATGTTCATGATAAAAACCCTTCAGAAACTTGGAATACATGGAATCTACCTCAACCTTATAAAGGCCATCTATGACAAACCTGCATTATACTAAATAGAGAAAAACTGAAAGCTTTCACTTTAAAATCAGGAACAAGTCAAGGATGTCCACTATCACCACTTCTTTTCAATATAGTTCTGGAAACACTAGCCAGGACAACAGACAAGAGAGAAATAAAAGGAGTGATGATAGGAAAGGAAGAAGTTAAATTATCACTATTTGCAGATGACATGATACTCTATAAAGAAGACCCAAAAATCTCCATTAAAAGACTACTTGATGTAATAAACAAGTTCAGCAGTGTAGCTGGAAACAAAGTCAATGTTCAAAAATCAATAGCATTCCTGTACACAAAGAAAAAACTCACTGAGAAAGAAATTATCCAAATATCTCCCTTTACAATAACACCTAAAAAAATGAAATACTTAGGAATCAACCTAACTAAAAATGTAAAAGACCTATATGCTGAAAATTATACTATGCTGAAAAAGGAAATTGAAGAGGATATTACAAAATGGAAGGATATTCCTTGCTCTTGGTTAGGAAGAACCAACATTGTGAAAATGGCCATACTCCCAAAACTGTTATACAGATTTGTCACAATCCCAATCAAAATGCCATTGACATACTTCACAGATCTAGAGAAAACACTCCTAAAATTCATTTGGAAACAGAAGAAACCTAGAATAGTAAAAGCAATTCTGGGCAACAAAAGCAATGCAGGAGGCATCTCAATTCCTGACTTGAAACAGTACTATAAAGCCTCAACGATAAAATCAGCATGGTACTGGCAAAGAAATAGACCTGAGGATCAATGGAACAGATTAGAAGATGCAAGCACAACTACAAAGACACTCAGCAACCTGATATTTGACAAAGGGGCTAAATATGTCCACTGGCAGAAGGATCGTCTCTTTAATAAATGGTGTTGGAAAAACTGGCTCTCTACATGGAGAAGACTGAAATTAGATCCAAGCCTATCACCATGCACAAAACTAAAGTCTAAATGGATCAAAGACCTAATTATTAAAAAAAGAAACACTAAATCTACTGGAAGACAAGGTAGGTAGAAGTCTTGGAAACATAGAGGTAGGCAGAGAATTCATGAACAAAATGCAACCAAAGAGGAAACACTTCAAAGAATCAACAAATGGGATCTGATATTATTGAAAAGGTTCTGCACTTCAAAGGAAATCACCAATAGGTTGAAAAGAAAACCCACAGAGTTGGAAAGAATTTTAGCCAGCAAGCCCTCAGATAAAGGATTTATATCCAGAACATATAAAAGAATTAAAAAACATCAAGCCCCCCAAATTCAAAGACCCTCTCCAAAAATGGACATCTGAGATGAACACACAGTTCTCAGAGAAAGATAAACAAATGGCAAATACATACATGAAGAAATGTTCGCCATCTCTGGTCATTCGAGAAATGCAAATTAAAACAACATTGAGATTCCACCTCACTCCAGAAAGAACAGCTGCCATCAAGAAATCAACTGATAACAAATGTTGGCGAGGCTGCGGGGAAAAAGGAACACTGCTCCACTGTGGGTGGGAATGTAGACTGGTGCAACCATTATGGAAATCCATATGGAGAATTCTCAGAAGACTAGGATTGGAAGCCCCATTCAATCCAGCTATTCCCCTCCTGGGTATTTTCCCAGAAGAACTGAAAAGTTCATATCACAGTGATATATGTGCACCCATGTTCATAGTTGCACAATTTGTGATAGCTAAATCCTCCAAACAACCAAGATGCCCATCAACTGCAGAGTGGATGAAAGAGATGTGGCATTTTTATACAATTGAATATTACTCAGCTATAAAAATGGATGATCTTGAGGGCTTCATAGGTAAATGGAGACATCTTGAGACTATCCTCATTAGTGAAATAAATTAAGAATCATATTTATAAATGTCATATTGGGACTCTAGTGTAAATAGTAAATAGGAACTACAAGTGAAATAAAACCAAAATGTGTAATTGCTATTGTAAAAAAAGAGAGGAAAAAAATGTGCTCTAAGGGATACAACTGCATGTATGTTTGAGTATGTAAAATAGATGACCATATTGCTGAATCTTGGGTCTTTGAGCAGAACTGTTTGTAGTATGACTGTTTGACTATGTATCCTTTAACTTTGTAACTTGAACAACTACATCCAGAATGACAGTATGCAATTTATAAACTAATGACGTCTTAGCGGGGCTTTTTCTCATTTTCCTTTTTTTTTTCTTTCTTTTTCTTTCATTCTTTTAGAATTCTGTACTGTTGCTGCCCTTTTTTGTTTTGTTTTTTTCTTCTCTTTAAATAAAATTTTAAAAATGTGTAATTGCTATTGTAAAAAAAGAAGAAATAGGAAGTTCTATAAAAGATATAGCTGTATATAAGTTTAGATGTGTGGGATTGATGACCATATTTCTAGGTTCTTGTTGGATTGTTGAACAGATCTCTTTGCACTCTCACTGCTAGAGTGTCCACTTTGTGTGCTTTAATTTTGTAACTTGAGAAACTATTTCTAAAAGAACAATATGTAATTTACAACTAGTGATTTCTTACTGTTTATCTTCTTTTCTTGAAATTCTGTAATATTTCTATCCTTTTTCTGTTTTTTTTCTCTTTAAGTAAAAATAATAGAGATGACATAGTATTAGGCACATAGTACATTTCAGCCTCCAAGTGTTTTATTCTGCTAAACGGATAATTTAGAAATCTGGAAAACTTTTCTCTGCCATTTGTTCTTCTCCTCTTATCTCCATAAGAATGAGGAATCTGCATAGATGAATCTTACTATAAGAGGCTCGGACCATTATTTGGTTTTTTTTGTTGTTGTTATTTGTTTCCCTTTTTATTTTACTGCTGGTGATTTGTCAAATGATATTTGCTTATTTATTTACTTATTTATTTACTTACGTACTTATTATGTCAAAAAATATTTTGACCAGAAAGCATTGAAAATATGTTACAGATGTTGCCTTCTGGTCTCAAGTTTATCATCTTTATCCACAGTTTTTTAAAATCTTCAAACTCATTTCCATAACATTTCACTAGGGAACACCATTCAGTAATGACTCATGAGCACAAATGCACTGAAAAGCAAATTTCTTGGAAGGGGAATCCCTCTTTTTAATGTTTTCTAATTCAACATTAACTGGATTTCTTGGGGCTCCAGCAAGAGGGAATCCACTTCTTGTAATTTTCTAATGCACTGACTTATTTTACCTATTATCTTATTTCTCTAGAAGATTTTTACTCTCTTGACTGCCTAGCAAACATAAAGATATTTCAAAATGCAGTAGAGATAATTTCTTGTTAATCTATACCCTCTTACATAGTTAATTAAATTTTCAGTGAGTCAGGTTATATGTAGCTAGTACTATTGGCTATAATTTTCACACTAGTTTCTAATGTCCTTCTTTGTATTTACATTTCTATTTCTCCTTGAGAGTGGAGCCCATTCTTAGAATAATTTCCTGATATTAATTATTTCAATATTAACAAAAAGTTGGTCTAACATTAAGGCTTAACAGTTTTAAAATTCTAGAATTGCATCAGTTTACTCTTGTTAATTTTTCTTTTCCTGTGATAGACAGTATAAGCACTTTTGATGAAGAAACACTGTTTCCTCTCTACTCACTTTGCCCACAAGACCTTAACTGGGTGTGATGTCCAAGAGGACTGCTGATTGGTAATTACTCTTGTCAAATTCTTTCAAAAAGCATCAGAATCGGGCCCTATATAACATATATTCATATAAAGGACAGCTTGAGTCAAACCTATCTATCTCGCTAAATAAATGAAACCATTTCCCACCCTTCAAACGTTCTTTTCTCTTCTTTAAGGTTATGTCAAAAATCATCACGATTAAAAGTCAACATGTCCACTCTAGTAAAAGAAACTTTGGAAGAATTTGCTATCATTCTTTAAGAATTCTGTATGAAATAAACTGCAGTACTCCAATGAAAATTTAGAAAAAAAGATATCTGTTATTAGTGGATATCTACTGAGATTGACATCAGCATTTTTATCACTATTATCACATAATATATAAACCCCCTTGTTATCAGATAATTTTATTCAAATTAATATGAAACCACGCTGCATTTTTCCTTAATTCATTCATCCCTTTGCTTTCACCCCTCTTTAAATTTTCAATAGCTTATACCAAGAAAAGGCCAAACTTTGAAAACTGGTGTACTTTTTTTTTTCTCAGGAAGAGATTGACATTCTGTAGACTATTTTGTTAAAAACATATTTGTAGGACAAACAGTTTCATTATTAATATAGGAACCTCTTTTCCATACTTGATCTAAAATGTTCTTCCTTCAAGGAGAAAATTGGCTTTGGAAAGTAATATATTCAGAAGGGGAATATTTATAATAAGCCATGTTCAAAATAAATGATGTCATTTCTCTACACATTTCAATTTCCTCTGGCCTCACTCCTTTTTTCCTTTCTCTGATTCAGTAAAAGAGGGCCGGCTACTTGCTGTATGTCCAAGGAATAAACACTTTCCATATGAGAATTCAGAATGAGTATAGTATAAAAAAATAGATAAATCAGTGAAGATCAAGTTGAAGAGGGTTATAGGTAAGATGGATACCACGTGAATTTTAGTTCTAGTGAAAAGACTACCTTTTGACTTTAAATATGTTTTAGAAGTTTTCTAAGGTCTCCATAGATGTGGCATAATTAAGTAGTTTCTCAAGAACCATGAAGGATATCTAGTTAAATAAAGGGATGAGAAAAATATTTCTTTATAAATTGACATTCTATTGCTTAAGCAGTACTTCCTAGTATAAAAACATATGTTAATCCAAGAGAAATAAATTAAAACTTAGTTCTTCTAAAGATCATTTAAAAATCTTGTTTATATGAGAAACAAAAATGGCCACTCACATTTTCCTATTTTCAAGCAAGAATATTTGTACTATGCAGAATTTATTTTTTAAATGCAATTTGAATAGGGCTATAAATCTCTCATCGCTAACATTGAGAAATTTACATTGAGAAATTAACCAATAACAAATGCTGAAGAGGTTGTAGGGGAAAAGGAACCTTTCCTCACTGTTAGTGGGAGTGCAGACTGGTACAAACACTGTGGAAATCAGTGTGGAGAGTTCTCAGTAAACTAGGATTAGTGGTTCCATCAAACCCAAATATTTCCCTTCTGGATATTTTCCCAGAGGAATGGAAAATACCCTATGACAGCAATATATGTGCACCTGTGTTTAAAGCACCACAATTTATCATACACACAACTTGTAAACAACCCAAATGCCCATCAAACACAGAATAGATAAAAAAGATGTGATATTTCTATACGATGAAGTATTACTCAGCTACGAAGAAGGATAAACTTAAGGCTTTTCTAGGTAAATGGATGCAACTAGAGATCATACTCATAAGTGAAACAAATCAGATTTACATGTGTAAATATATTGTCTAGCTAGTGTAAAATAAAAGAGTAAATAAGATCCAAATGTACAATAGATATTGTGAAAATGAAAGGAAAAGTGCTTAAAAGAAAGAGCTACTAGAATAGTGGAAAGCAGAAAAAAAGAAGGGAAAAGATTATATATATATATATATATATATATATATATATATATATCATCTATATGTGTGTATAAATACATACAAGATAGATAACTATACTACTAATTACTGTTTATGAAAAAGAACAATTGTGTTTTCATTGTCTTATTGTTTGATCATTTTTATGCCTAAATCTTGGAATTGGAACATACTTTCAAGATAACAATATGCAATATATTAGCTAGCATTAATTTTCTATTTATTTTTTAATTCTATATTTTCCTTTTATTCTTGGCTTGTTTTTAAAATTAAAAATAAAAAATCACACTTAAGATATAGATATAACTTTGAAGTCATGCTTTTCTTCCACAATTCTGAATCCATTATCACTATCCAAGCAAACTATTTAATACCCTGGACTTTGTTTTAAACCTGCCTTCTTATTTATAGTTTCGTAATGTAGCGGAGTTACAAACAAAACATAAACCTAAATCAAAAACAATTTAAGCAGTATTTTCTTTAGCTTTATTCACTTTTAAATTTAAATTGGTGGAACCATAATAACTGATTCTCTTAAGACATTTTCATTTCATGCTACTATTTTGGAATGTTATTGAGATTATCCACACAGATGTCTGTATGTTTATTCTATTATTTTACTGCTGACTAATAATCATTGTATAAGTACACCACACGTTATTTTTAAATACTTCTTTTGTTTAGTCTTTCTGTTATTCCACATGGTAATCTTAAGAGTATGCCTTTGCATATCTCTTTTTTATGTGCAAGAGTTTATAGGGAGTACATTAAAGATGCAGTCACTGAGTGATTGAGACTGAAGTTTCAAATCTACTAGGTAATAGCAATTATTTTTTTAAAGTAATTGAACTCAAATGGCTTCCCATTTTCTCACATCTTTGATTGATATTCTATTTTTATTTATTCTATTTAGTGGGAAATTGTACCTCAACATTTAATGTTTCATGATCACTTCATTTTGATTTTATCTCCTATGAAATTACTACTGACATTGTCATCGTGTCATTTATCTTTTTGTTATTGTTATTTTCCTTGATTTCTGATGGTCTTTATACATTTGGATTAAGGGAGGATTTCTTTCAGTAATCGGTATGGCAAATACCATTTCCCACCATTCTATCATATTTTTTGATGAAAAATTTTTAACTGTAAGTTTCTTGTGAGCAAGAAAGCAAGCTAATTCATATGTGCAAAATTCTCAATAATTCTCTTGGTGACTTTTGCTTTTCACATCTTGTTTAAGAAATTTTGCCTTACCCAAAAAATGGAAATGTTTATTTATCTGTTCAAAAACTTCAGGGTATTGTTTTCCACATTAAGATCTTGATCAATCAGGAATTGATTTTCGTATATGGATGATGGAGATGTCTGGCTACTTCTATATTTTTCCATATATAAAACTATTAGTCCTTCTATTTACAATATTGCTATATATCAATTTTTCCATTAAAATGTGGCATTATCTTTTGTTCATTTATCATTGAACCAGTGTCAAAGTATTTCAAGGCATTCCATTGTTAAGGGAGACAACTTTGATAATCTGAAAATTTAAGACAGGCATTTAGAAAGCCAATTTTCCCACCACCATTTATTAGTTCAAGCCAAGCCTGGGAAACTTAGCAACTTAGCAAAACACTGTCACAAAATTACAAATATTCAGTTCTTAATTAAGAGATTTATTCAATAAAATGTTTTTACTTTTGACTGTGATTCCAGACAGAGATGTTACGAACATTAATTGCATTATTTTAAGAAAAAGTTATTTTTATCTTCCTTGAAAGATACTCAATATTATTCCAGTCATATCTCCTAAATCCTAAGAAATTTCAGATGCATGATCTTTATTTCATATTGGAATCTGAGAAACTGTCATCTTTAGATGAACTTTAGAATTTCCTGACACTTAACATAGTTGTATCTCTAAGCATGGCACCATCGTATCAGTAATCTAATGCTTTGCAGATGATTCCAAGACACAGCCCTGGCTAAGAACCACTGGTCTACCATAACATATCTCATTAGCCCAAAGTCCCTGAATATGGTAAGTAAACAAAAGATATAAGATTAAAAATCATAAAATATTTCCATACATAGTCTCATGGGTGTATAATTTTTATATTTGTCTCAATTCTTTTATTTTTCAATGAAAATATATACAGAGAATACTCAGCCACTAAATCTCAACTAGCATGTACTCAGTAAATATTAGATACGCAAATTATAATACATCCTGCTATGCTATCTTTTAGAAAAGACTGTAAGTTTCTTGTGAGCAGGAAAGCAAGGTAATCCATATGTCTATGCCTGGAGTCTACTAGAAGTACTTAAATTTAGTTGAAATCTAAAAAAGACATGTGAATTATTAGGTTAATATACATCTATTTGCAATAAGGGGATGACATATTATTAAGACTATTCTCCCAAGGTCAAGGTGAAAACCCTTTCCACATTGTCTTGAAATGAACATGAACATTCTGGTCTCATTAATCAGTCTCTCTAGCTCTTCTTGAGACATCTTTACACTTAATTCATGCCCTTTTTGTGAAAATATTCATAAGTTTATGTGTCGGAATAAGGGTTTAATCTTTGGCATTTAGAAAGCCAATTTTCCCAGCACCTTTTATTAAACAGGCTATATTTCTTCTAATGAAGGTGTTTGGCTCCTTGGCTAAAGACAAGGGTAATGACTATATGTGGAGTTGTTCCTGCATCTTCTAATCTATTCCTCTGATCTTAAGGGTTTTTTGTTTGTTCATTCTTTGTTTTTGTTTTTGCCGGTATCATGCTGTTGTCATTATGATGCTTTTGTACAAGTTGGGGATTGTAATAATTCCAGCCTATTCCTTATTGCCCAGAATTGCTCTTGCAATAGGATTTTGTTTCCAAATGAATTGTAGGATTGCTTTCTGCAGTTCTGTGAGTTATTCTACTGGTATTTTTGACAAGATGGCATTAAATCCATATAATAGTCTTAGAAGTAAAACCGTTTTAATTATACTGGTCCTGTCCATCCAAGAACAAGGGACAGTTTTCTGTTTTGTTAGGTTCTCTTAGATCTCCTTGTTCAGAGCATTTTAGTTTTCTTTTACTTCGTTTGTTAGACTGATCCCTAAACATTTCATTTTCCTTGATGCTGCTGTGAAATATTGTTTCTGTAATTTCTCTCTCAGTAAGTTTGTTATTTGTGTACAGAAATGCTGTTGATTTTTGAATTTTGACTTGGTATCCTGAAACGGTACTGAATTTGGTTAGTAATTCTAGGAACCTTTGGGTGGAGTTTTTCAGGTCTTCTATGTAGAGTTTCATATCATCAGCAAATAATACCAATTTAACCTCTTCCTTTGCTATCTTACTTCAGTTTCTTTACTTCTCTTTTATAATTGCTCTGGCTAATATTTTCAGAACTATATTGAATACAAGTGATGATACTGGACATAGCTGTGCTTTTCCTGACTTAGAATAAAAGTTTTCCAATTTTCTGTTTGTATGATGTTGGCTGTTGGTTTGTCATGGATAGCTTTTATTGAATTGAAATAAAGACCATCTATTCCAGTTTTTGTAAGGTTTTTAACGCGTATGGTAGTTGGACTCTGTTAAATGTTTTTCCAAATCTATTGAGATGATCATGTGGTTGTCATCATTGGTTCTATTAATATGAGTTAATACAATTATTGATTTGCACATGTCAAACCATCACTGCATCCCTTGGATGAATCCTACTAGGTCATGCTGCACAATATTCTTGATGATTTGCCACACTGTTTTACAGATTTTATTAAGGATTTTTGCATCAATGTTTATAAGGGAGATTGGCCTGTAGTTAATCCTTTTAGTTGGACCCTTCTCTGGCTTTGTATTAGGGTAATGCTTGATTCTAGGATTGAGTTTGAGAGTATTGTTTCCCTTTCAATTTCATTAAAGAGCTGAGGAGTAGTGGCATTAGATCTTCTCTAAGTTTCTGGTAGAATTCAGCATTGAATCCATGAAGACCTGGGCTTTTTTTCTTGGTATGTTTTAAAGTACATCTTAAATTACATTGACAAATATTAGAACACTTAGAATTTTTATGTCTTCTTGATTCAGCTTTGGTAATTCCTATGTATCTAGCAACCAGTCCATTTCTTCTGCTTTCCATCTTTTCAGAGTACAGGTTCTCAAAGTAACTTTTGATGATCTTCTGAATTTCTGCAGAATACACTGTAATTTC
Organism: Hydrochoerus hydrochaeris; assembly: GCA_004027455.1. NCBI lineage: Eukaryota > Metazoa > Chordata > Mammalia > Rodentia > Hydrochaeridae > Hydrochoerus > Hydrochoerus hydrochaeris. The sequence goes on along the minus strand of PVLA01000329.1, from coordinate 570,166 downwards.
ACATTTTTTATTTCTAATTGCATGGCATTTGAGTTTCTTCTTTCCTTTTATGATAAAATCAACTATGGACTTGTCTACTTAATCTTTGAGAGAACTGACTGTTTGATTCATTGATTCTTCGGGTCATTTTCTTAGTCAAAATTGCATTAATTTCTGCTCTGATATTAATAATTTCCTCTCCCATATGCACTTTTGATTTAGTGCTTTCCTTCTTTAGAAGCTTGAGGTTCAACATTAGCTTGGTTTTTTTTTTTTGAGCTTACTATTTTTTCTGATGTGGGAATTCTCTGCTATAAATTTCCTGCATACGACTGCTTTCATTGTGTTTGATAATTTCTTATATGTTGTATTGGACTTATAATTTAATTGTAGAATCTAATTTTTCCTTTAATTTCATCTGTGAGCCATTGGTTGCTCAGGAGCTTTTTATTTAATTTTCACGTGTGTTTGCAATTTTTATAGTTTCTTTAGCCATTCATTTCAAATTTTATTGTACTATGATTTGATTATATGCATGGGATAATTTCAATTTCCTTTCATTTATATAAACCTGTTCTATAAGCTAGCATGTGGTCTGTTTTGGAGAATGTCCCACATACAGCTGAGAAAAACCTTTATTCTGATGTTGTGGAGTGAAACACTCTATATATCTACTAAATCCATTTATTCAATGGTTTGGTTAAGCTCTGACATTTCTTCATTAATGATTTCTTTGTCTAGCTTATATATATGTTACGGTAAGCTATTAAGGTCCCCCATTACAATTATATTGATGCTTATATGACTTTTTATATTCCTTAATATTTGTTTTTTATAAAAAGATATATTACTGTTTGTTCCATATAATTTATAACTGTTATCCCTTCCTCTTAGATTGTTCCTGCAACAACATGGAGTGAATTTGTTTTTTCTCTTCATCAGTCTTGGTCTGAAATCCACTTTGTCTGCAAGTAGCATAACAACCTCTGTTTTTATCCAGGTTCCTGACACATGGCATGATTTTTTTTTCTATTCTCTCACTTTTATTCTACAAATTTATTTTCATTTCAAAGTTTCTTATATGCAGCACATTGTTGGATCTTGTTTCTTGATCCATTCTGCCAATCTGTTTCTTTGGAATTGGTGAATTGAGACCATTTACATTGACGGCTTTAACTGATATGTATTGACTTATGCTTGCTATCATATTTTCTTGTTCATTCTCTTTAGTTCCCATCTGTTTAATTGCTAGCTATGCTTGGTGTATTTATTCTATTGGGATCTAAGTTTGCATCTTGTTTCTGTGTCTTCTCATATCCTAATTTTTAGAATGTTTTCTGTGTTGATGCTTGTAAACTCCTTGTAGGCAGCTTTATTATTAACATCAAGAACTCCGTAGGAAATGACTATTTTTTTCAAAGATATCTTCTAGCTGTAGCTGAATGTTGGCCTTTGAGTCCATTGCAAGATCTCACCTATTCAATTTATTAGGAGTAGGAAGTTGCTGCCTACTTGGCTTAGTCCCTGATTTTTTTTATAATAGTCTACAGTATTGCTTATAACCTTCAGAAAATCTCAGTCTTGGCATACACAAAAGAGTAAATGATTAGAACAACTATATCACCTTGGCTACAGTAGTACAATCAGTAATAGCTATAAGATGTAATACAGTCTAGGAAGTGACCAGCTGTGGTAACTATTAATTTGCCACCTTTAATCACAGGAACAAGATTTATAAGTTATATAGCAAAATCTAAAGTAAACCAGGAATTTATGTACAGTAAATATTCCCTCAATTGAACAGTTTTGCTCTCTGGTAAGAAAATTTAAAAGAGAAAACAGAAAAAACAGAGAAATAGAAGAAAAGAAAGAGATCACAAGCAAGATTGAAGGATGAATGAAGATTATATAAGCTTTTGGAAACATGAAAAAGACAGGGGGGAAACAATGAAGGAAGAAACCAAAACAATAACTAAATGAAACACAAAAACTAAAGACAATGTTCACACTCATGAAAAAATAATGACATGCAATTAAAAATTTAAAAAACAAAAACTATGGCAAAAACAAAACAAACAAATGAGGGATTTGTCTGTGATTTCAAATCTATGATTATCTTTTTGTGGTCTACAGTTCTGTGGTAGTGGCCTTTTCAAGGCATGTTTCTGTTGTCACTGATACACAAAGGTGACAGACAGAGCCCAGATAAGTATTGTATAATAGTAAAAAGAATTTCCTTATTCTCAAACTAAAGTCAAATTACTCCTCAGAAAACTGTGGGTGGAGCTCCCAAGAAGGAATTATTTGAGTTTATTTGCATGGCACATTTTAGCTAAATATACTGGTTATGTTGTGTGGCAAGGTGTTCATTCCAGAGGATGGAAAAGGAATTGAGATGAAGAAGGTCAGGTAATATTTGTTTCTAAAATATTTTTTCCTGTCCAAGGCACATAGTAATATGTCAGGTATTATGACAGTGGGATACAGATACTGAAAGTGGTTTACTTTTATTTTATAAAGGATTTTGAGTGATATTGGTATCATAAGAAACACTATTAAAATCGAGGTAACAAAATGTGAAACAGAATGAGTAATAAAGTTTCCCATCCCAGTTACGAGAGAATTCTCACAAACATGAAACCATGGCACCTTAAAGATTCTTCATTGTGAATCTATGTGAGAAACCTCTTGATTTAGATACCAGAGTTCTTTTAGAAAACAATAGCAGTGAAGAGGTACTACTTTTAAATAGCTTCACAGACAACTCCCAAAGTTAATAGAGAAAATAGCAACAGTACGATGAGAGGAGTCAAAGACAAGTATATAGCTTCTGAGTTACCCTAGAAGTACTAAGGATATCCAGAAAATATCTTAGCAAAAAATAGGAGGCCATAAGGTAGACAGGATGACTATAGCTAAAAGTGGTATATTATCACTGAGTGAGGAAGCTGTAGAGGACTGATTCATCACTGTTCACTTAGAGCCACAGAACAGTGACAGGGAATCCAAGGTCTAAATCTATAGTACTATGCAGTAATTCTGCTTCCATTTCTAGTTTCCCCTCAGTGACTGGGTTTCATCAAGGACACAGAAGATGTACAAATTCTTCTGGAAAGCAAAACCCAAGGCTCTACTGCCCAGCCTGACTCACTGCATCGGCACAGTGGACAGCAGGACAGAATCTACTGCTAAGATTTCCTGACTGGATGCTGAGCTAGTGAAGCCAAGAATCAAATCTAAAAGATGAGAGAGGGCCCTTCAATGAACACAGTCAAGCAGAAAGTCTTGCAACTTTTAAAACAAAAGTAGATGTATGAGCAGCAACACGACAACCTTGCCAAGAGTCCTTTAATATGGATTAAGCCAATTATACCATCCAGACATTGAAGGCCAACAAAACCATGGTGGATGTTATGAAAAAGGGAGTAAAGAAGTGAAGAAAGCACACAAAGAAGTGACAATCAACCAGAATGAGGGTTTAAAAGACCAATTAGAGGATATAAAGAAAGAAGAAGATGAAATTCAAGAAGTACTGAGTCGCTGTTGTGGTACCCCAGAACTAGAGAAGGATGAAATAGAAGCAGAGTTGGATACAATTGGGTGATGAACTTCTGGCTGCTGAAGATAGTTCTTACTTGGATGAAGCAGCAGCTGTACCAGAAAGTTTTCCCACTGATACTGAAAACAAGGCTGGAGTTGTGGTAAATGAATTTGAATTGCCACAGATCCCTGCTTCATAGACTTGCATTATTCAAGCACATCGTATAAAATAAACACATTCTGAGACTAAGAATATTTCCAAATTTGCAACATATTTTGGTTTCTTTTCTTTCTTTGAAGGAAAGGTTAATTATGCTGCTCTTTCTTTTTTTTCCATTATGAAATTCATTCCTTAGGGGAAGCTTTGTTTGTACTAAAATTTGATTCCTTTTCACTTATGAAAGACTAACTTAAAAGAATCCTTGGCTTGATATGATGTGTTTTCCTTTGTTAATAACTGACACAAAATCAAGAAGACAAGAAAATATATAGTACTCACTAGAAGAAAAATCTGGAAACCAGTGAAAGAAAACATATATATATATATATATATATATATATATATATATAGAGAGAGAGAGAGAGAGAGAGAGAGAGAGAGAGATTCAGATAATTATATTACTAATCTCTGTAAGTTCATCAAAAAGAACAGTTTTTGTTTTCATTGTTTAATCAATTTTTCATGTTTAAATCTTGTAATCTGAGAATCTGTTAAGATAACAATATGCAATATAGTAATTAGTGTTAATTTCCTATTTTTTAAAAAATTCTGTATCGTTTTTGAACATTTATTTGTTTTGGTTTTAAAATTTTAAAAATTTAAAATGTCAAAGAAAAAGAAGACCAATAGCTTTTGTTTGTTTACTTTTCAAGAAATACTTAATCATATTGAACAATGAAAAAATTCAAAAAGTTTGCCAAATTCGAATACATCATATTTATTATTTGAAATAAGACAACTTTAAACATACAGAACCACGGTGGCAAACCTGCAGCACGTGTGCCACAGTGGGCTGTTTGCATCATTGAATGCTCTAAACGGTTCCTTATCCCTGATAGAGAATATGTCATAAAATAGGTGTGGTGGAACACACCTCTAATTCTAGCAATAGAGGAGGCTGTGGCAAGAGTCTCTCAAATTTGAGCACAGCCTGGGAAACTTAGCAACTTAGTAAGACCCTGTCTCAAAATAAATTTTAGAAAATATCTGGGGATATAGTTCAATGTGAAGGCCCTGTGTTCAATCTCCAGAAAAAGGGTAGAGCAGGAAGAGACTATACTGTTAAATTCAGTGCTGTGAAACTCTCAAGAGAGGATTTGAGACAGTACATTTGAAAATAGAAACAAATGGCTATTTAAATACCTCATAAAATTGTTTGTGATTATTGGGTAATATTTTAATGTTTGAAATTTACACACAGTTTTAATAACAAGAATGATAACTGTTACTGTTTAGAACTAAAATATTCCTTAAAAGGCTCATTTGTGTTTAGAATTGCGGCTTTTGGAAGGTGATTGGGTCATGGGGACACTATACTGACCAGTGGATTAATAAACTGATGAGTTCATGGCTGAATGTGCACTTAAGAGTTAGGACTTGCTGAAAGGAAGTAGGCCCTGGGGACATAAATTAGAAGGATGCATTCTTATCTCCAGGTCCTCCCTTCTCTTCCTGACTGAGCGGTGGTTGAGTAGCTTTCTTCAGCCATGCCCTCTCATCACGATGTTTCAGGGATAGAGTCAGTCATATATCCACTGATTCTTCTGAAACTGAGAGTCAAATAAACCTCTCTTCTTTTCCTTTGTAGGTGTTGAATATTTTATCCCAGTAAAATTTAATCAGGACAAGGAAAACTCCATGCCCAGTACACTCAAACATCGATTAATAATCTCATGTATTTAATGACAAAACCTAGAATAAACCATCTGGAGGAAACATAATTCTGGATTTAAAATTTAGATATTTAAATCCATCTTCATCAATTATCAATACCATAAGACCCTAGAATTCTGAGAAATCTATAATTGTTTTAGATCAGTACCCTAGACTCTGGGTGCCTGGGCTACTTGGAAAATGCAGTGATATTCAGGATTCTGTTTTTTTCCTACATTGAAAACATCATCATATAGAACTTCTCCATTTATGTTTTAGCATTTTTCAGTAATACATTAAATAATAAATAAGCCTGAAGCCAGGAAAGGAGTGATTATTCAAAACTAGCTTTAATACTGACGCATTTAAAAACGTAGTCAATTAATTGGCAAAATAACTGAATCTTGTTGAGTTGCAACTTCCCTGAAAATTAAGAACAAATGATCTGAGTAAATATATTGTAGCTATTACAACACAAATTTCACAAGACAATTAAGATAAACGAAAATGTATTTTCAAAGAGAAGGATTTTCTTCCAAGTATAAAGTTACAGTAATACCTATGCTATGTTAATAGTATTAACATACCACTTTAATACACAAAAAGGAATAAAAAGCATTCAGTGCAATTGTGGGTAAATGTTATTTGTGCAAGATTTTTACTTTGAGAGTCACATGCTCAGAAAATGATATTAATGCTTAATATAAACTTGGATACCTCTACAAACACCATTTCAAGAAAACTGAATCCTTGCATGTTGCTTTAAAGAATTTTTCAGGCTTATATTTAATTATTGGGGTAATAATTTTTAATGCCCTCTTCCTTTGACAAATCAAAAATTCTATAAATTGAAGAGTCTCTTGTTCATGGCATTGTTCCAAATGACTGGGGCATTTTAAGGCCACAATAGATAGTTAGTTGAATGAGTGATTTATTGTACATCCTATTAAATACAATTTTGACTATGATTATAATTTATTGCCTTTTATTTACTTAGTTATTTCTAATGAGTAAATAAAATATATGCTCAGTTATTTATAATGTATTTTTATACAAATACATTGATCTATAAGGCAGATTTTCAAAATGTGGACTTCAGAGATGTTTGTAAATCTACCAAGGATAGAAAAAAGCAGAATTTAATTTGTAACAAAGCAAAATTCATTTTTATCTGAAAAAAATCTTGGACCTCATATATCTGCCTTCCAGAGGCCTCATATTCCAGAATTTTATGTTATCTCCCTGTTTTCCTGGATTCCTTTTCCCAATGGTCTTGTTTACTTTAGAATGAAAATTCTCTAGTGAAGAGATGTTCAAATCTTAAAAATATTAGTGTAAATTAGTTTTGCCATTTCACCTTTTTAATTGAGTTTCTCTGCCAGTGCCAGAGTGACATGATCTTGGATTAATTTTTAAATATCTTGATAAGTACAATAAAATATATGCAACATATAGAGGAGAGAAGGCTCTAGTATATTTGCAGGGGTGTAATGAAAAGTTTCATGCACTTCCTACTTGGTTGACAATTCCCTAACTTAATATATTCCATAGTATTTTCAAATACTCAATTGTCTCTTATTTTCCTGGAGGCAACTGACTATAGTAGTTTGACCTTTTTACAATTTCTAGTAAAAGTTATACTCATAGAAAGCAGAAAAGTGTTCAACTCACGAATGTGCAACTGATAGTGGGGTACTCAAAACACACTCAGTACCCCATAAAACACCTCTGGATCCTCCTCTAGTCTCTGACTTTTTATAATATATGGAAGGTTCCCGACACGAGTTTAGCTGGCAGCTCTCTATAAAATATGTATCACTGATTATTTCAGGGTAATTATCACTGATTATTTTCAGGGTTTCAACTCTCTGAGAAACTAAATACAATCTCATTTGACATCCTCTGACATATGCCTAATGTCAGAAATTCAAACTTATTAAAACCACTTAGAAATCCAATGACGAATAGTTCTAATTTTTACATTTGATGCTTGACGTCATTCCTCAAAATCCTTTCATGAATTATTACATTTGTTATCGTTTTTGCCCTGATGACTTGGGGAATTAGCACTGAAAACTTCTGCTACAAATAATTATTTTGAAAGAGACAAGCTTTAGCCAAATCATAATTTCCCCAGAGTTAAAGAAAAAAAGACCTTTAAAGTCTCAACAAACTACATTTAGAGGATTAGATCTGCAAGGCACCACAATTATCATTCCGTCTCAGTGTACCCAATTTACAGAAGAGAAAGTAAAGGGCCCCCAAAGTGAAGTGTTTCATAACAGTGCTAGGTTAGACCTCCCCTAGGACTCAAATCTCCCAAATCCAGTGCATGACTCTTTCTAAAAACTATAGGCTTGGCTGATTCTATGAAATGAAATGGCCTAGATTTAAAGTTCCTGCTTTAGCACTGACTGGTAATGTAGGTTCAGGCAAATTTCTCAGATCTGTGACCTTTGGATTATTCTTCTTCATAATGAGTTATTATGATAATTTAATGGGATGAAACAGGTGAAGTACTTTCTATAGTCTTTGGAACATAGATATGATTTAGGAAAAGAGTTTTGCTACTGCTACTCTTGTTGATACAGGAAAAGAAACCCAGATATGACATTACTGTGTAAGTTCTTATAAATATAAGACATTAGGAATTTTAAGGAATTCTTAGGAATATCATAATGCATGTAAAACTTATTGTCTAGCATATTTTCTGACACTCTGTAGGTTTCCCTAAAATCCATATTCAAGACCTGTGTTGGAGGGAACGAAAAGATCAATACATTGCATAGCCACTGGCCCTTAGTATTACTTGTAGTATTATTTTAACCCTCTTAAATGTCATAGAAAACAACATTCAGTGACCAACAGATAATTAACTATGACTGTCAAGATACCTTGTAAAGGTACCTCTGGGAGGCACAAAAATAAATTGGAAATAAATGGATTGTATAGAGTATAAATGATTGCCAGGAAGAGAGAGTACTTCTTACCTGACACTTCACACATGAAGAGTCATGAATCCATTCTCCCTTGATGAGGATATCAGTACAATATATCTGAAGAGGAACTGATTTTAAGAGGAATTGATTTTATCAGTAGGCACATTCCATCATCTGAACATTTTGTTCTCATAATCATTTTTTGAAAATGTTCCATTGTTAAATCACATTTCCCACATTTTCCTTTGTATTTATCCCACTGAAATTTATCTTGATTAGATCTTATTATTTCAAATTATCAAGATTGTTTTAGACAGCACTTTGACATCCAGTGTTCCAGTGTTATCTACTTGTCTCTGGTTTTTAATGTCTAAGAAGTAAATGTCATGTCTCTTAAATCTGTTTTTCAGTATTTTCCATTTAACAGACTGGGGTAAAAGGTAGTGATAGTATACAATCTATCAATCTGCTCCCTTCACATAAATACTCATATAAACTCTTATCCCATGTACTTAGGTTATACCCATTCAGATACCTATGAATCAATGTACCTTATCCAGTTCTTATATTGTCTTCTTGTGTATCAAATATAAGCAATACAATATCAGCTTTCCCCTGCAGAAATAATAGGAATCAGTCCATGAATTTCTTCAAATATAAATATGTCACCTATGTATCAAATAATTGGTTTTGTGCAATGGTTTTAGAGCTACATCAGGTCTGATTCCTTTGTCAAAAACTTGCTCATTAAGTCTCAAACTTTGTCAACTCAGCAAAGAAGAAAAAATTGGGGGGCACTAGATTCTTTCTGACAATATTTTTTGAAATTCAAATACATTTTCTCTGGAAAAAGTGTAATTTTGGAAGTATTGCTATTAAGGTTTATATACTAGAAAAATTTTTAAACTCCATGCACTGTAGTTGTCAAAAAAATTAGCCTAATCCGTGGAATGGACATCAGGCAAACAGCATTAGATCCTATTACACAGTTCTCAAAGGAAGTGTTTAAATGCTTCATCATATTGTTTCAGTGCATAAATGAGAGGCCTAGAAATCTAAGAACTTCTCTGCCCACATGAAGGTTTGCTTGTTTAACAATCTCTCTGGGAGTTGCAAGACACCCATTTGCTGCTGCTCTACTTTTTTTCTAGGCTTTATGAAGCACTTGCTTCACAAAGAAATCCCAATCTGCACATCCAGGTGCACAAAAATACTGGAGCACACTTCAGGAAGAGGAATAGAGAGTGGTCACTAGATATGGATGTGTTTTTCTGTTTGTCAGTGTAAGAATTATAACACAACCAATTTCCAGTAATTATTGAAAGCCAAAATTCCTACAGGTAAAACAAATTCATTGTGATACACTCATGAATTTGGATGAAATTCAATATTACCTAAAACAAGAATAATTTGTTACTAGAGCAACTTTTTACGATTTCTTTTAGTTATGTGTGTATATGAGTTATTTATTTCTTTTGTTGCTCAGCTTCAAACATACTGTTGGGTATATTTTCAATGATATTATACCTGAAATTCTGAACATTGTATTTCTCATACCACTTTGACAATTGGCAACACATTAGCCTCAATGGAAGATACTAGAGAGAAAGGAGAAAGCAAGTCAAAAGAGAGGGATCTATGTTTTGTTTTAAACTTCATCATCACTAATTTCTTACAGTTCAATTTCCTTTTGAAATACCAACAATGAACCATATTGTGCCCACTCAAAGATATCAACAGTATTCAGGTGTTTCTCCCTCTTCTGAGCTCTAGCTATGCAGAATCCCTCCTTTGAGAACTTAAAGTAGCACAAGCAACAAGTGGCTTCAGTATGAGTACCAATGTAGCCATTACATCTTCTAATTTCTGAGGCACTGCTTACCCCAATTTCTTTCCTTCTATATTCTCAGATTTAGAGATGGTCAAAATTTATGCAGTTACCTTTGGATTACCCTTGTCTTAGTAACTTTCTCAGTGAAGAGAAAAAATACCAGATTCTCAAAACATCAAGAAAGAGAGGTTTAGTACACAGCCAGCTCCAAGGCAGGAAGGCATGGCAGAAGGGCACAGTGAAGCAAAGCTTGTCTTACCATGGCCCCCAGGAAGCAGACAGTAAAGGGGGAAGCCAGGAAGCTCTTTCAGCTCACACTCTCAGTGACTCAATTCTTGCAAGCAGAACCCACCTCCTAAGAGTAAATCATAATCCAATCATCTGGCAAACAAGTGGGGGGGGGGTTGGACCAAACCTACAACATTTACTTAAAATTCACTAAAGGAACAGATTTAATATAAAATATATGTTTGATTATATAAAGGATTTACTAGGTAAGTTTACAGGATCAGAAATGGAAGAGTCGAAACAGCCATTTGCCCAGTTCAGAGAAGGGTAGAGGAAGGTCAAAGGCCTGGACCTTACTCCAGAATCTGGCATGTCTGTGTTGGAAAGCTGAGGGGGCTGTGTTGGAAGAATGAAGAATCTGCAGTGAAAGACTGAAAGAACTTGGGGCAAATGTCTAAAATCAATGGTGAAAAGGGGAGTTCCTCTGAAGGAAAAAGGGGGGGGGGACTTCTATCTTCTTTTTTTAAATTTTTTTAAAGAGAAAAACAACAGAAAAGATAGAAATATTACAGAATTTTTTAAAAAGGATAAACAGTAAGAGATCACTGATTGATAAATTACATATTGTCCTTATAGAAATAGTTGTTCAAGTTACAAAATTAGAGCATACAAAGTAGACATCCAAGAAGTGAGACTGCAAACAGATCTGTTCAACAATCCAACAAGAACTTTGAAGTATGGTTATTAATCCTACACACTTAAATATTCATGCAGTTATATCTTTTATAGCACTTCCTATTTCCTCTTTTTTACAATAGCAATTATACAATTTTTCAATTTTATTTAAAGAGAAGAAAAAAAGCAAAAGAAAAAAGGGTAGCAACAATACAGAATTCTAAAGGAAAGAAAGAAAAAAAGGAAAAAGAGAAAAAACCCACTAAGAAATCATTAGTTTATAAATTACGTATTGTCATCTTGGATGTAGTTGTTCAAGTTACAAAGTTAAAGGATACATAGTAGACATTCAAATAGTGAGACTGCAAACAGTTCTGCTCAAAGATCCAACAAAGATTCAGCAATATGGTCATCTATTTTACACACTCAAACATACATGCAGTTATAGCCCTTAGAGCACTTTCTTTTCCTCTCTTTTTTACAATAGCAATTACACATTTTGGGTTTTATTACTCTTACAGTTATTATCACTTTTTACACTAGAGACACAATGTGATATTTATAAATATGATTCTTATTTATTTCATTAATGAGGATAGTCTCAAGTTGTCTCCATTTACCTATGAAGGCCTCAAGATCATCCTGTTTATAGCTGAGTAATTTTCCATTGTGTAAAAATACCACATCTTTTTCATCCACTCTGCAGTTGATGGGCATCTTGATTGTTTCCAAGATTTAGCCATTACAAATTGTGCTGCTATAAACATGGGTGCACATATACCACTGTGATACAAACTTGTCAGTTCTTCTGGGAAAGTATCCAGGAGGGGGATACCTGGATTGAATGGAACTTCCAATCCTAGACTTGTGAAAATTCTCCATATTGGATTTCCATAGTGGTTGCACCAGTCTACATTCCCACCAACATTGGAGCAGTGTTCCCTTTTTCCCCACAGCCTTGCCAACATTTGTTATCAGTTGATTTCTTGATGGCAGCTATTCTTTCCGGAGTGAGGTGAAATCTCAATGCTGTTTTAATTTGCATTTCTCGAGTGACCAGTGATGGTGAACATTTCTTCATGTATTTATTTGCCATTTGTATATCTTTCTCTGAGAACTGTGTGTTCATCTTAGATGACCATTTTTGGAGACGGTCTTTGAATTTGGAGAGCTTGGTGTTTTTCAATTCTTCATATGTTCTGGATATAAGTCCTTTGTCTGAGGGGTTGCTGGCTAAAATTCTTTCCTACTCTGTGGGTTTTCTTTTCACTCTGTTGGTGATTTCCTTTGAAGTGCAGAAACTTTTCAATAATATGAGATCCCAGTTGTTGATTCTTTGAAGTGTTTCCCATGCAGTTTGCATTTTGTTCATAAATTCTCTGCCTACCCCTATGTCTCCAAGACTTCTACCTAACTTGTCTTCCAGTAGATTTAGTGTTTCTGTCTTCTTTCTCCTTTTATTCCATCCAGGCTGCAAGCCTGTTGGTTGGTGCCACTGACATCTGGAGTGAGTTTATCCTTTACACTTTGTGACCTACATATCAGTCATCCAGATGCACCCAGAGATTTGCTAATTTTCTAGGTTCAAGTAGCAATGTACGAATAGCATAATTAACAATCACACATGGTATTTCCTGTTTAACATTTGTATATTCAATTCTGTGTATTAAATTCCAGTGGAATAACTCCTAGTGTGATTTCTGTTTAACTAACTCGATCATGATACAGTAAAAGGAATATATTTATATTTCTCAAACTTTCCCCTAAAAACATTTTTGAAATTTCCCTTCTTGGTAACATTAAATATAAGTCAGGTAGATGTTGTGCATATTTGCTTGTAGTTAAAGAAGGGACATTGAGCATCTGCAAGTTACCAAATCATTAAAATGACTGTTTAAGCCAAAAACAATTAAAGCATACATAAATATTCAATAATTACAAACACTTGGTGCATGTAAAGGAATTTTTAAAGAAGACACTGTAATATAATTTTTTCTTGTTTATTATACAAATATTGTTCCAGTGAAAAATATTTGTTGGGCATGCATAATGAGTAATGAGCCTCATATTGACAGTGTAGTTCTATATAAGCAATTATAAAATGAGACAGATGCAGAATAATGTTTGTTGTCTATATGGCAGTCAAACACTTCCAAAATATATTGCATTAATTTATAGAATTCTATGAGATAAATATGATTACCATTGTATAGAAGAGTAATATCAAGATAAAGAGGATAAATCACTATCAAATATTACATAGCTCATGTGTCATAGTTGTCTAATCTAAAGACCTTTTATTATTTGTATTATACCCCTTCTGTCGTTAGAAGACACAATCCCTGCTTTCAATAAATGTACACAAATCAAGGCATCAAAATAATACTTAATATTTACAGCTTTAAATGTACATAATTATAAAGGATTGATCATATTAGTGTAGTTGTTTAAATCATCAAAGACGATATATACTCATGTTAGTTGTACTAAGTAAAATTAAACAGCTAAACAATTAGAAAGATGTGAAAAAGCTACTTAACCTATCTTGCTTTTAGACAAATTTTTATTTAATTCCCACAATGAAATTATGCAAATCAAAATGAAAATAATTTTTATGGGAAAAGGGCGATGTAACACTGAGGAATTTAATTGGATTTCATTGAAGTAAGAAATGACAGACTGAACAATAAACAGAGAAATACTAGACATTTCTGAGTAGAATAGAAACAATAGCAGATCAGGGATATAGACACTGAGATTTCATATCCCGTTTTGCCACTGACTCACTTGGTAACATTTAACAAGTTATAATAAACTGATTTTCACTTTTCCCAAAAGAAAACAAAGAGAAGATAATATGCTAGTAATTCTCTGTGTCATAGGACCATTGTGAGGAATAACTATTCAAAGAAATTATAAAGTTCTTCAAATATATATGAAACACTAGCTAATAATACAGTTTAATAGACAAAAATAATTCACATTTGTAGGTTACTATAATGACTATATTTAAAGGTTTTTTTAAAAAAACAGGAGAAGATAGTACACATAAAATTATAAGAATTCATTTCTCTTTTCATTCCAGTCATTCCAAGAGAAAAGGCTACCTTATATAGGTGTGAATAAATAGAGAATGTACAAACCTTCAGATACAATTTTCAATGTGACATCAAGGCAAGTTTTAGAGGTTCCAGACCCTGAATATTAAGTTTTGTCCAACTCTGCCGCATTTCTATAAACAATTCCAAGACTATAGAGAAGATACAAACAATACAGTGTCTACGAAAGTTTTACAGGCAGATTCTAGAATACATAAATAGGCACATAATTTTCTGAGTGATAAAGTACTTTGGCATGCAGGGTAATCTCTGACAAAAATAGTAGCCTAGAAAGAAATGAATAATTACAACTTTTTAAAAAAGCATAAACAAGTCTAACAGAAATGTAAACCTCAAACAAAATGTAATGTCCAGCCTTCAATGCTACTTAATGGATTAAAATCCAGTGTAAGTTTGGACAAATGCTAAATCAGAAAGATGGTATAATCTAGAAGAATGCACTGATAGCATGAATTTGGATCAGATATTAGTTTGTATCAAGAACTAGGGCTTCATCTAGGGAAATTTATTTAAAATAAGGCAGAAAAAATGTCCAACCAACAAGCCAGTTCTAGGAAATAGTCTTGTAAAGACAGAAAATTAGTCCCTGAACAATATACCAGGATAGAGGAGTTTGGCCTTGGGTAGAAACCCAAGAGACCCGAGGAGATAGGTAGATAAGACTTTACCTTCTCAGAAGGATATTCAAAGAATTAGATCCTAAAACTATCACCAGGGTGTTGGGAATGCCTAGGATTGTTGTTTTCTAGTCACTTCAATGCTTATTCCAAACCCCTAACTCGTAAGGCAAGGTTACTGAGGACCACTCTGAGCTTTATCTATTGTCCTCCTGCCGGAGTATTTGGAGGGTGTGTCTAATGCTTTCTCAGCCTGCATTATCCTTATGAAAATGTCAAGGAGGGGAAGCCTGCATATTACAGGAAATTTAACTTGTTAAAATGAGCTGGAACCTTCCAAGAAAAGGTTATTGACAGAAATCTTTCATAAATGAAGTCTACAGTTACAAAGTCATTAACATATTCCAATGATAAATCAAACAATACCAGAAACAAATATTACTCTACATGTAACAGATATTTTACAGAAAATTAGCACAACTAACCTACCAATAGGTCAAGTGGGAAAAATATGTACATATGAGGAAAATATGCATAAAGTTAATTAAGCAGAGAAACATTTCTATCTACACAAACTAGAAAGCTCAAGAAAAGGTTGAACATGGTAGACCAAGGAGGATTCATTCTTAGCCTCTGGATAGTCTGTTGCAGTTAAAGATGGAAGACAAGTGTCTTTTAACTATATTTTAATTAAACACTTTTTCAAAACAACTGTGTGCCAAGTGCTTTCTAGATTTCTGACAAATACCTATCTTCCACATTCTCAAAATCACTCCATGAGATGGGTATCACTTTTATTCTTGCTTTACAAGTGCTGAAACTAAATAAAAAAGAAGTTAAGTAATTGACTTAAAGTCAATGTTAATATTGTGTGGAACTGAAGGTTCAACTCAGGCACCTGATTTCAGAGTTCATGAGCTTATGTAATACATTATTATTCAGCCTATTCAAGAGTAGACTATAGATAGACTCTTCTAGTTCTAATACAATTTTCTTCAATTCTTCATTGCATACTGGTGATTCTTGCTATAAGGCAAGTAAAAACATATCTACTCAGCAATTTTTGCAAGAGCTAGGAGTTTGTTAGTAATTAAGTTTAATTACCAAATACTCCCTTATTATAAAAACATTAGAGCTTCTGAATAATGGTGCTACTTGGGACTACAGATAGTATCTGTATAACAGGCAAACATTATTAAAATATGGCTTTAGTGAACTGTATTAGTAGAAACTCTAGCACACTTTGATCTGTCTTATATGCAAATCATGAGGGAGGAAGATTTAAAACTCGCGGCCCAGGATGTCAGATAAAAATGATGTTTCACTCAAGTATCTATGGCCACAAAAAAAGAACTGAAAATCAATCACATAAATGCTCAGAGGTCTCCAAGCAGCTGGGATTCACATATCAGCTCAACCAATCACCATGTTGTTAGTGCTATATAGATGTCTATGACTTGTGCTCCTATATTATCAGTGCATTTTTAGATGGAAAAACAACCTCACAAGGAAGAGTGCATTGGCCTGAAGTCATATATATATAGTTAGAAGCTAAGCTATAGATTTCAGGCTGGGTAACGGACCTTTGTTCTTTGTCCCTTAAGTGCTTTTCCATTCCAGTTTAATGGTGGAAAAAATGATGTTAAAGGAAAAAACAAAGATGAAAAAATCAGAGAAAAATCTTCTTAGAACAGGCCTTAGCACTAAAAGCTAGATGGAAAAAGTACTTTTTAGCTCATGATTTAGAGAAAGGCTCTATTTAATAACATCTCTGGCAATATTGACAATTTATAACTAGGTGGTTGCAGTTATTCAGTGTAAATAACTCACTGGTGTAAGATTTACCCTCCAAACTTCAAAGACAACAGGGAAAAAAACTGCTACCATGAAATATTTATAATTCGTGTTTGTATAAGTCAGGATTCCTAGCAGGAAACACAAATCATTCTAGTTATTTTAAGAAGAGAGATTTAAATCATAGGCTTAGATTTTATAAAATCATTGGAAGCCCTAGAGGAGCAGGAATCACATGCCATTATTGAAACTCTTTTAAAAATACACTACCATAGATGAGATCCAGGAATTAGAAAGCTTCCTCTGGACATACACAAAGTTGGTTACTTTATTGTGCAACCCTGACTTTTTTTTGTACCAGGAGTCGAACTCAAAACTTCACACTTGCCAGGAAGGTGCTATGCCACTGAGCTGTATCCCTAGCCCACAACCTTGGTTTGTATGCCACAGCATTTTCTAGATATTCTTGACTTAATCAGTTAGTTTTACAGGCCAGTAGAAACAGCCTCTGTAATGTGGTCTCTGCCTGGAGTCAGCCTTCTAAATCTCTGATGAGTCAATCTGATTGAAAAAACCTAATTCATATTTAGAATCCTAGCTGCAAGAGTCTGGGCAATGTGATTTTTCTTGTCTGGCTTAAGCAGTAGCGGATAATGCAAAGAAAAAGGCAGTAATGAATAGGGTATTCTAATCAGTCATATCCAGCATGGCATTACTGTTTTCTAATTTAATTATGAGGGAAAAACACAATCTAAACAGGGTTTTCAAAAAGTAGTGTTACAGTATGACTCCTTTATTCACTGTTTCATGTAGGAAAAATAGGAAGGTGGTAGAGGAGAGAAGGGAGAAGGCATAACCTGAGCATTATCCTCAGCACTTTACTGCTGCAGCAGAGCTATATAGCACAGAATATGAGATGGAAAAGAGCTCAAACTGAAGGATGATAGTCTTTTTTAAATTACTCAATTTTTAAATATTAACATCTCTAGATAAGGTCATGCTTTAAGCAAACCATTAAAGTTAATAGTAGGATTGGTGATGGGGAACAGGGGTGGGATTAAAAGAAAAAATTTACTCATTTAATATTTTCCTCCAAGGAAATTAAATGTTAAGTATAATTTTGACCCAGCGCTGAATACTAGTACTTTCACTTTTGTGAGCTTAAGCAACTTGTGAAGACATCCAATGCCTCAATGATTTTTTATAATAAGGATGATATCTGTCAATACTGGGAAAATATATAGTCTCGTATAGAGAGCACATGTAAATATAGAAGTCCATTCAACTGTAGAATAAGCCTGTGCAGAGCCCTTGAGAAAGCTCTAATGGGGAATTAATAATTTAAAGAAAAAATAAGTCTAAGTAATTGAATAATCTGTATAATTATTTCATGCAGATAGCTTTCCTCTTCTAAAAATAATAAGTCTAACTTCAGAAAGAAATCACAATGCCTTGCATATTTTATTCTGGAAAAAAAAGATGACTTATTTGCGCATATAAATTTTGAAAATTTAGTTCCATGTAGATAATTCTTTTTAATCTTTGGTGAGAAAATTCAATGCTATTAATTATATTGAAGGCAAACAAAGAATCATTGTGATATATTTCAAATGTTGCCATAAGCTAATATTGAGAATAAGAAAAATTCACAAGTTAATAATAGTACATAAGCTCATATGGACAAAAACAGGTAAGATTTATTTTCTTACGCAATGTCATAGTTACTTTTCTCTCATCTCAGAGACACAATACCCAACACCCAAAGTTAAAGGAGAAAAGGTTTATTGAACTCATAGTTTGTACAGTCTTCAATCCATAATGGCTTGGCTCTAAGGCAGGGTGGCACATGACAGGGGTGGGGCCACAGTTCATAATGGATGAAGGCAGCAAAGGGAACAAGGAAGAAAGGGAGACAGGCCTCTTTCTGTCCCTTATATTGGATTCAGTCTACTGGGATTAGGGTAGTGTCAATCCAATCATTGAACTAATACAGCAATCACCCACCCTTATTCCTAGAACCCTTAATGCCAGCATCGCATTACAAACCAATCGCACACTCTAGATTCTGCCACCTCAAACAAACCTCTTTGACTACATAAGGCTTGGGGGGACATCTAGAAACAATCCACAACATCCAGCTAGTCAAAATAGAAGAATAATCTACCCTGTCATCGGAGAAATATTTATTGAACTACTGCGTCAGGGCCTATGTCAAATGTTTAGGGAATAAAAATGACCATCATGATACCATCCTAAAATATTTCACATTTAAGTAGGGAAAGTAATAGTTGTGTCATTGGATAATTTTCATTGGATGCAAACTCTGAGAAGACGAATTTTCTTGGAAGTGTATAAGGGAGTATTCTGTAGACCAACACTTCTATGGGAAGGAAGAGAGATCTGGCATAGGAAAGGTCTGGTTTGTCATACAGTCTTAACAATTTCCTTAGCTGATCCCACAAAGAACTCTAAAGCTGAGATGACCCTTTAGAGTATCCCAAACAGGCACAAGAGGCCAGGGCTTATAGCACCTAAATATCAATATGCCATTGGATGCAGTGTATTCCTGAGAAGTGGGCATAAGTTTGGGTGAAGTAGCCCTTGGAAAACCAGAGATATACTCACAAACAATTGAGAGATGCCAGTGACAGCATTCTCAGAAGCTAGGGGAATATTCTCTTAAATCTTACAAGGAAATTTGAGCTACAGGCATGGCATCCACAGTGGCACAGACAGTATTTTGGGTGTTACCTGAAACGAGTGGGCCTACTTTGTGTCATGTGGATAAAAATGTTATTAAAGAGATATTGGAAACATGACTTGGAATTATGATCAGGATTATTCCACATGGAATCATTTTTAAGGCAAAGGGAAAATATTTATAAATTAGTGGAGGCAAATAAGCAAAGAATAATTGGAAGAACACAATTTTAACCCAAGTGGAAATTAGAATAAATTAGGGATGGAGATAATAAGGCTGAAAAAAGGGGCTGAGCAGGAATTCCTAAAGAGCTTAGAAACAGGACAAGAAATACAGAGTTTTTCCTATAAAGAAATCTAGATCCAGCAAAGGGATTTAAAATCAGAAAGTAATAGGATTTTATGTAAAGTAGTTAATTCTGCAAGCATTGAAGATGGGTGACTAAAATAGAGAGAAACCAAAGGCAGGTCAAGGAATTTGTAATAATTTTAACACTGAATTGTGATAATGAGTTGAAATTGTTTTCAAGGAAAGAGAATAATTTAATACAAAGTAAATGATGAAGGGAATTTCTATCATATAATCAAGAAGTAAATTAGTGCCCTCTACTCACGTATACTACATATCATACTACCTAGGCAGCAGAAGGTGCTTTTCTCTTTTTAGTACTAACATTAACAAAAAACTGTTTGCATTGAGAAATTTAGGTAGGAGCTTTGAACATACCAGTGTCTGTTAGCATATACCAAAACTGTATGTGTGAATGGCTACCAAGTGCATATGGCTAGTAATCAACAATAGTCAATCTTAAGAAATGGCAACTAATGGCCTAGGTTAATTGTTTCTCATTCAATGACAGGTAAACCAGCCAAGAAACCTCCACAGGCCAGTACACAAGAATATTATATACTAAAGCATAGTATTTGGTAATCAAAAATATTTGTTACCTAAAGTGGATTATTTTGTGACTTTACTAAAAAGCCAAAGGAAAAAATTCCAAAAAAGAACAATTTTTGAAATGACAGAAAATAGAAAGTAGCACAACAGCCTGACAAGAATGTTTGACTGCAGAGAAATATTTATTTATTCATTTAATATTTATTGAGCAGCCTTAAGTTAGAGGACGCTGAAACAAGAATTCCTATTCCAGCAATTTGACTTGTAGTCTCCCAGAAAGCAGTCATGAACGAGCGAGGGAAGCAAGCTCCCAGCGTTACCCCCTCAGTATTTTTCCACCTTTTGCACCCTCAGTATTTTTATATTGGTAAATTTTTGGTTAAAGCTCCTTTGGAGTGGCTATGTAAACTTTCTTATGGTTCTAGCTCTATGTGTGCATGAGTAAAGCAATTCCAAAGGACAAAGGGTAATTCTCTAAAGAGAGGCACAGACAATATGTAGGTGTTAGAAGCAAAACACAGATTAGCTGAGAAACAGCCACACATAAATAGCAGAAGGGACTCTAGAAGATCGGATCACCTGCTGAGAAATTGCCATTGGGGTGAGTACTCTGACTACAACAGTAAACAAAGAAGACGGAGTCTCTGCACTAATAGATCTGACATTCCAACCTGGGAAATGGAGAAAATAAACAAAGAAAAACAGGATAAAGATGGTTTACATAAATCACATGAAGGAAACTGACATGCAAAAATTAAGCCAGAATGAGGCAACGTACTACTTTATATTGGAGAAAAGCCCCTCAAACAAAGGGATATTAGTTCAAATGCACGAAGTTTGCATTTTAATGAAATTAAAAGATTTATATTATAAAGAAATATGAAAAGGTAAAAATTCAGTAAGAGATTAAAATCTTATAAAGCATAAAAAATTTCAACTTTACAAAATACAGACTAAATCAAACATAATGATTTTTGTGGATAGTAACTTAATGCCTGAGTTTACTGCCCTTATGTGTAAACAAAGCCTGAGATCTAGGAGCGATGGGAATTCAGAACAAGATTCCATGTATGAGTACAGGTGTTGAAAGGGCATAACTCGGGAAGTAACTCGTAAAATGCAATAGGATGCATATCTATCTTGGTCATGACATTGCATGGAAAAGGGGATGAAAAACACTCCCAAATACCTGACAATCATTTGCATCGAAGTGGGTTGGTGGGGAAGGATCTCAATTCATACAATTTGTGTGAGCCTGAAAGTACAAGATGAAAAATGAATTCATACAATACTAGGGTAATAGTGCCCCTGGGTTCCTGAAAGAGCAAATAAAAATTCTCATTGGAATAATACATTTTAAATATAGGTATCAAAGGTTAAAGAAACATAGCTTACAATTAAAAAAAGAAATTGCTAAGTGCATGATCACAAGAGAAAAATCATAAGCTAAAAGAAACAAGAAAGTAAAAACTAAGGTGCATAGAGGTGGAAGATTTTAGAATTATCAGATATAGAATATTAATTTGCTCTATATATTCATAGAACTAAAAGAATAACGAATGCAAGTGAGATTATAAATACACTGAACAAGTATGAAATGGAACCTGTTAAAACTTCAAGTAACAAAAATTTTGGTGAGGCAGTATTTGAAATGATAATGGATAGGAACATTCCAATAATTGATAAATGACACTAACCCTCAGAGGTTATCATGTAGGGAATCAACACTTCCAGTGGTACCTCTAAATGATACACTTCAAGCGAGAATAAAATAGCCCTAAAACAATGGCCTAACAATAAGAAAGGACTAAATAATAACTAAAAAAGGTAAACATGTGGGTATTATACATAAAATTTAAGTGTATAAAGCAATAATATCAATAAAAATAACTAGGTAGAATTTTTTAAAATCATCATAACACTAAAAATAATAACATTTAAGTAACAAAAGAAGTAATAGGTTAAAATACTTTCTAAAGTCTGTGTTTTTCAGAAAATAGGAAAATTTAAATAAATTTTAAACTCAGATAATCATTAATATTGTAGAGAAAGAAAAAAGGCAGTTTCTGCAGATATTACAATGGAATTGTTCTAGTTACAATAGCGAGGACATGATGTCCTTCTACTAAATCTGAAAAATATAACAGAATTCAAGTGTCAGACAAGGCCACTCTGGGATAATGATTGATCAAGACAAAGGCATGACCCCTCTATAACCATGTCTCAAGACAGGAAATACATGATTTGTATCCAAACCATAATCATGACCAAACATCTACTATTGCGACTAACCTAAATGGCTCTTGCTTCTTTAGCAATTCAGTTTTAGCCCAGCTCCTTTACTTTGGCTTTCAGGTCAGAATATTATTGGTTCCCAAACATAAAACTGTCTCTGTATTCTGACGGTCTCTAAACTAGAGCAAAGCACTGATTGTTTGAACCACCTCCACCACAAATCACCTAACACAATCCCAGATCTGACAACAAACTCAACTCTAACATCTTCTTACTGAGTGATCCCTTAGTTCTTCAGGATATACTGCTTCTTTTGCTGCCACTAGAAACCCAACTTGAATACAGTTAACCTTTTTCAGGAGGGCACAGATAGTAGCATTGGATTATCAGGATAGCCATTAAAACCCACAAAGGTAATATATTTCCAACTTAAGAGAGGAAAATATAGAATGATGGAAAGAAACTCAAGCAATTCAAAGGGAAGAAATAGAGACAAGAACATAATAAAAGAATAAGAGGTTTAAAATACCGTAAAATACAACTACATATAGCAGAAATCTTTTTTTTTAATTAATTTGTTGGTACACTTTTAATATATATAATGATTACATTCATTACAGGGAATTTGTACCTGTACATAATATATCTTGATTTTGTTTTCTCTGTTCCCCTCCCCTTCCTTCTACAATTCTTCCTCTCCTTATTTACAAAAGCTGTTTCCATTTTTTCTATTTCTTTGTTTTCTTTTCTCTTCCTTCCTTTCAGTACAAATTTATCAGTCTTCTGGGGTTCATGAGTCATATGTTTACCTTTAAAAATATGTAAGAAGAGTTTGCATCTCTCAGGTCATCCATAACCTCTGAAATATTAAATTCTATAGATACAAGGCACAGACTATCATTTTGGTTAGGATAGACAAATTCTGTTTTTTGTTTTCTTTGTTTTTGAGACAAGGTTTCACTATGTAGTTCAGGCTGGCCTTGAATTCACTTTATAGCCTAGGCTGGCCATGAACTCCCAGCAATCCTCCTGTTTCAGCCATCTGAGTGCTATGATTATAGGCATGTGCCACCATGTCCAGCTAGAAATTCTTAAAAGATGTGACAAAAACATGAAGGATAATGATTGAAAGAAAGATGACATCGTTAAGTGAATACTGAATAAATTGAGATTAAGGGGAAAGCTTTATAACTAGAAGTAAAATATGATTTAAATGTATAATTGCTATTGTAAAAAAGAGGAAATAGGAAGTGCTATAAAAGATATAGCTGCATGTATGTTTAGGTGTGTGGGATTGATGACCATATTTCTAGGTTCTTGTTTGATTGTTGAACAGATCTGTTTGTACTCTCACTGCTTGAGTGTCCACTTTGTGTGCTTTAATTCTGTAACTTGAATAACTATTTCTAAAAGCACAATATGTAATTTATTAACTAGTGATTTCTTACTGTTTATCTTCTTTTCTTAAGATTCTGTAATATTTCTACCATTTTCCTGTTTTTTTTCTCTTTAATTAAAAAATTTATAATTGCTGTTGTAAAAAAGAGAAAATAGGAAGTGCCATAAAAGATATAACTGCATGTATATTTATGTGTGCAGGATCGTTACCCATATTTCTTAGTTCTTGTTTGATTGTTGAACAGATTTGTTTGCAGTCTCACTGCTTGAGTGTCCGTCCAATTTGTGTGCTTTAATTTTGTAACTTGAACAACTATTTTTAAAAGATCAATATGTAATTTATCAGCTAGTGATTTCTTACTGTTTATGTATTTTTTTTGAAATTCTGTAATATTTCTCTCCTTTTTTTGTTTTATCCCTTTAAATAAAAAAATTTTTTAAAAAAGAATACTGTGCAAGGAAGTTAAGCATCAGATAATTGGTTTCCCCTACCCCCAGGCTCACTTGCAAGTTTACCATTCTAAGGCACTTGCTACTTAATTTAAAAATCCATTCTTTAGAAAGGCAACATGATATAAGAAACAAATTTTTATCATTCTCGCTAAATAGAGAACACTGAAACAATTTCCCAGAATATTCAGGCTCTATTATTTTTCCTATGAAATAGCACATCAGAGATAATCAGTCCATTATTCACACAACTGTGATCCCTTAGCCAGTGTCATTCTATTTCAAAAATACATTTTAAAATATATTTACTGGAATTTGTTCCAAGAAAATCAGGTAACACCTAATAAAATAATTCCATAAAATGCTTAAATTTTCTACTAACAGATCATGACTTGTTAATTAACTGTATTAATTAATGATTCAGAAGGTAGATGGCTCCAACTCAAAATTGATTATTACAATAAAGATATTTTATGAGTAATGTAGTGCTTTCTTCTCAAAGATCTTGATTTAATTTTTTTCACAACATAGAAATGATACCTACCTTCCAACCTCTACCATAGCATGGAGAAGATTAAAACAAAGAGATGAGGCTTTAAAAATGAGAGAAAGTAAAATTGACATTTAGAATCGGTGTGATTATGTTACAATTTTCTTTGGAATAGCAAATTTTATCATCAACCTCCATTTCAAAATACATGAAATTTCTGTTCATGTGAAAAAGTCATTTACATAATTATTAGCTATTAAATTTCTGAAATTCAATAGCTCTCATGTATTCACAGAAAATCAACTTGGTTTTCCAACAGATCTCAATAGATGTTTGTTGAATGATTATGGACCCTTAAGCGTGTGAAGAAGTATGCTGCAATTTGGACAGATATAGGCGAAATAAGCTTGGGGGACACTAGATTAACAGATAATAGGAAAAAGGGAGATAGATTTTTGATGGTAGGAAAGGGATAAAGAGATAGAGGCAGGAGAATAGGAAGGAAATTACCAAGAACTGAAATGTTCTGTGTCCATGTACCAATTTCCTACAGTGAATGTCACCATTCTATTTTACAAACACATACTACTAAAATTTAAAAAAAAAGATATGAGTGACCAAATGTTTACTGTTCAGAGAATTTGAGAAACTATATTGAAAATAACCAAGAAGGAGATAATATAAAGCATTTTGAAACTAAATTTTGCCATAAAACCTTTTTTTTGGAATATTTACTTTCTTCTAGACCACATTTCTGATGCTGGAAAATATAATACACATGAAATTACTTAGTTACTTTACAAATACATTTTGAATGATTGAACAAAACCATTATGAATACATTTATGAAGCCAGCTAGTATTCACCGAGTCAGGAATTCATTCCCATCCTTCTGTATGTCTTTCCTGTACCACTAGGGTACAAAGTCTGGAGCCTACATTTCCCAGACCTGCATAGCTAGCACCTGTAAGAGATTTGGATGACACTGGGCAAAGATAGCACTATTTTTTTCTGGAAACTGCATATAAAGACATCGACAGGAGCAGATAGTAAATATTGTTGATAGCCATCCCTCTGAATTTATTCTCCCAACCTTCAATGGCTGTGGGAGCCTGTCATTCTCAATATTAAACCTCTCTCTACTAGACATATCTACATAAGCTGATGTTTTCCTGACCAAGGTGTAGCAAATGATCTACGAGGCATAGTCAAAGACAAGAGACACAAGAGTAAACAACAATATTCACAGGCACTTTTAAAGGGAGTCCTGGAAACAGTGATTTATAGTCAGAGCTGACTTTTGACAATTAGATTACACACTGAAATTCAGAAACATGGGTTCTGTAATGGAACAGCTGAATAAACTCTGCTGAACATCTTCTTGTTGCCAGGACAAAACAGACACAAATAGACAGATTCTGCAGTATAATTAGTGGAATTTTTCAATTTATAAAAAAACAGATCATAAGAAATATTCTAAAAACCTGGACAAGAGGTCAGACCCCCCCCATCAAATTAATGCCATCACAAACAAGATGATAAATTAGGCAAATGTTGAGCTTAACAGCTTAACTGTCAAAAGTTCGGCTTATTTCTGTGATCAAAAGCTCTTGTGGCTATGTTAACTAATGATTTCCTTGATATTATGCTATTTCAAAAATTTAATTATTTGCATCCTCTTAGGTTTCTGGAAATTCCAACTATTTTTAGATGCTGCAAATGTTGCTGAACATGGATACAGAGGGTTTAGAGTACATACTGAAATTTTCCTGCATATACTCACAGAAAGAAGTCAACTCCATCATATTTAGGCTTCCTGTTTGTAGAGGTTTTTTTTACACAAAGGAAAGCAAAAACATTCTAAGCTTTTTGAGTTTTAATTACAATGAATATATGAATCTTTTGGGAGTAATTTTAAGCTTAGGTAAGTTCTAAGCTATATTTCTAATTCAGACTTTTTATTTCACATCGGATCAAATGTATTACAATGCATTCATTTCCCATAGTTAACATAAATTTTGACTATATAGTATTTTAGTGATTATCAAAATTTTGTTATTATTTGTCTATTATAATTTATCACTGAGCACAAAATCTCAGCAATAATGCTGCACACTTGAGAACTCTAGCAAAATGAAAGAATCCAAACTTAGTTTTCAAATGTAATGAAGTTTCCAAAGACTGCCAATGTTTACAATTACTAATCTTATAGTATACCTTATAGATAGTCAGACTTTGCAGTTCTTCTCTTCAATATTTTACAGCCAATAACTGTCCCTGTTTCATATCTCAAATATTTCAGAAGATTTTGAGAATGTGCTTATAATGTGACCATCAATAAACAATTTGCAGCTTGGCCTGAGAGCAAGAATGCACATGGTCATCTAGCTAAGAAATAACAATTTTCTCCTCAATCTCAGGTACTAGAAGGGGAAGAGGAAAAACAAATTGATTTATCTGTTCATCTCTCTTTGCAATCCATTTAGAAGTTCTTGTAGCCACTGATACCATCTTACAAATGATCTTCTCTTACATATCCCATAAGGCAGCGATGCTCTTTCTCCCACCAGGCACTCTGGCATTTTATGGCCACTTCCTACCAGCTTTAGATGTTCCCTAAGCCTAGTTTTGCTAATAAGGAGTTGGAAACCATCAAAAAGGATTGCGCTTCAACATTATCACTACTCGGAAGCACCTAGTTAATCTGAGAGTTGTTCCGGCTGACACCACAGGTCTTTTCTGCTATTTCATTAACCTTGTGAGAGACCAAGTGTTTTGATCATTGTCTTCCAATGTAGGACAAATTGGTTTCATGCACTCATAATCATCAGTTTTATAAGAGAAATGCCTGGATGGATATCATTTTCAAGGAAAATGCTATTCTTTTCTATCTATTAATTCATCTTTGTAGCACAGTAGCAGCTAACAGATATCTATGCCTTTAGGAGAAGGAACTTTTATCTTGCACCAGGCACTGTACTAGGTATATCATATATATTATGACCTAATAATAAAAATACGTTACATAAATACTCATGTTGGTTCTGTTAGTAAAAAAAAGTAATGTTATCAGCTTGTAGGTTGCCATTCTCCAATCCTATGTGACAAACCCAAACCTTCAGATATAAGGTTTGGTCCTCTGTCCTGCTACATCTATAACCCACTACTCTCACATGCATTCATTCTTTTTACAAATCCAAACCCACATTAAAAGCCTGGGGCATTGTAATTAAAGTATTAATTTTTAATTAATTCTTTTCAAAGTTCTGAGGTAAAACATCCTGCATAAATTCCAAAAGTTTGCCCAATAAAAACCTGTGGGCTGAGTGTACCACCAGAATGATTTCCTTCCTTAACCTGATACTCAGACTCAGAGACAGTTTCCATAGTCAAAAATCAAAGAAATCTGTTTTGCTTTTCAGGAAGTCACGGGGCTATAATGGCCTTATGAACCATGCCGATGAATAGTACTGCCATACTGTGGATACTACATAAAGAACAAAGGAACGAATTTGATGAAGTCTATTTTCAAATAATTATTGGTAGGAAAAACGAATTTACGCTATTATAGAGGCAATTACCAAGAAGCCAGTTTCCTCAAGAAAGTTTTGAAAGAGAAGAAAAGGCAAATTCTGTTTAAGTATATATTTACTACTAATAAAAGTAATATTTTATTATATGGCTGTGTACTTATATTGCTGTACATACTGAAATGTTTAAACATCATATAAATACTTTAAATTAATACATGTGATGAAAAATCAGGATAGACTCACATTTTTGTCATACAAAACAATAAAGGCAAAGGAGTGATTTCTAGTAAGTTTTACAAAAAAGAAATGATTTCAAATTTGTTGTGAACTAAGTGCTGACTTACCTCAAAGGGAATCAGAAAAATATTTGCATGCATTGAAGGACAGATAGTTTGTAGTATTTACATGTAATTTCTGAAGAAAGCATTTTGATAATTTTTCAAATATCAGATATTTATTTACTGAAATTAAAAGAATGAAGTTCATATGAAAAAAATGTTGAACACCAAAACCAATTAATGTATGTGTATAATTGTTCAAAATAGAGCTATAAGTTAGAACTCAGAAGTCAAAAATAATTTTTGAAAGATAATAACTTTACTATTTAAATATATCAAAACCATAATTAAACAATGAAGATACATTTAAGAATACGAAAACAAGAAAGAAGCAAATTAGTACAAAGACACTAGAGGGGAATTTAAAAATTTTTCATTTAAACATGACTGATAAACACAAAAAATAGTTAAAGAATAATTTTGAAATAATTACAGTTAATTAATAGAAAAAAGAATTTGCAACTGAAATTTTATACAAAATAGGATCCAAGTAAAGCACATACCATACAAAAGATGTTTCATACTGAAATATTTACAGTTTATAGTGGTTCTAAAAAATGGCATAAACCTTTAGTAGAAAATCCTAACTAGGTGTCTGCCTGTGTTTGGACAGAGCAAAAAAACTGGCCACCTTCACTTTCTGAGAAAGAGAAAACAATGTCACTTTAGGAAACTCTGTCTGGTAGAGTTGCCTACTTGATGGCACTAATTATGCACACTTGGGAGCCCCAGACATTTTGGTCTATTTCATTAGAGATAAACCTTCCCACATTTGGATTCTAATGTTCTTTCCCAAAAGCCACTTTGTCATATCAAACATAAGCTCTTAACTCCCAAAATGTGCTAAATAAATTACCCCTTAAATACATCATAAATGCTACTCGGTAAATAAAGTAGTCCCTTACTTGTGCTTCTTTATATGACTATGTGTGAGTGCATGTGTGTGCATGCTGTGTGTGTGTGTGTGTGTGCAGATTTGTGTCCTCAATCGGTTAAAATACAGGTAAAGAAGATTTAACTGAAGAGTTAACCCCCCAGTTTGCATCCCCACTTTTGATTTTTGCCTTCTACTGATCTATTGGTTCACCAGAAAGTGGCAAGCTTGTCTGCTAGTCCTCAGAAGACCCAGAAGAGCATGTTAAATGCCTGTGCTTCTTTAAACTTACAAAATAATCCCATCTGTTTTCTGATTCCCAGATATTTGTTCAAATTTCTCATTCATTATTGAAACCCACCTTGCCTTGCTCTCATATTATTCCTACTTTGAGCATTTTTAAAAGCTTTATCAGAATCTCAGAACATAGAGGATTAAATGCAGGCATTCAGGTCACCATCTTGAATTTGAAAAAAATTAGTGTTCCTATCATTTAATCTCTTCTATGATAGAAAAAAATTTGTTTGGGGACTGGGGGTTTAGCATAGTGGCGTAAGTACCTGCTCGTCAACACAAAATCATGAGTTCGACCCCTGGCACACAAAAAAAGTTTGTTCTTAATCTGAAGCTCAGCTAACACTGAGATTAACTTCAGTATCTCTTTTATTAAATTCCCATAAATTAATTTATATTTCCCTGAGCTGGGGATTTAGCTCAGCGGCATAAGCACCTGCCTTGCAAGCACGCGATCGTGAGTAGGATCCCCAGTACCAATAAAAAAATTATATTTTCTTTAATTTATAACTATGCGTGTATAATTAATCTCATCATAATTCTTTCCCTCCTTCCTCCCTCACTTCCTCAATTCCTCCCTTTATTCCTTTCTTTGTTACTTCCTTCCTTCCTCCTTCCCTGCCACTTTCTGCCTTTCAGTATATAACAATGCACCTATCCAATCTACATAGACAGAAATATATTAGCAATCAGGAATTAAATTTGCCAAGTGTAAGACATTTTACACTCAATATTGTGATGTTTTCTTCATTTTTTGCTTTTTTCTCTCTTAAAATGATTATATATATAATATTGAAATCGTTATTAAAATAAGAAAAATATAAATTCTCAACTTTAAATTTCACTTAGCAATTCATCCTCAAGAATAGCAGTATAACTGGTAAAGCATGTGTGCACAGCCTATTTGTGAAAATTTCTGATACAAAAAATTGAAAAACATATAGAGAGTTAAATTATGGTGCAGTTAAGCAATGGATTTATACAGTCATTGAAAATCATCTAATAATATACGTTGACAATATAATATGAATGAGCCTATTATTATGTATTGCTTTTCAGTGTTTTTATGTACTTGGGAAAATTCTGAAATTATAAATACCAAACCTTCGCTGGGTGTGTCTGGTGCTAGCTTGGTTTTCTTCTTTGTATTTTCTCTAGTTTCATAATTACATGTAAAATTGTCCTTTTACAAATGAACACATGTTACCCATGTGCTCAGAGAGTAAACTATTTATAATTTGAGCAAGAAAAAGAATGTATGCACACCCAGGAATAAAATGACAATATGTATGACACTGCCCAATAGTATTTTGAAAGAGTCTAACATATTAGTATTGGCCTTTGCAACATATTTTAAACATATGAATATTTGAATATTTTAAGAATTATTCTTATAAAAGTCATAATCCTACTATTACTCTTCCCAGTGTTGTTTGCTTAGCAAAATCACTTAAATGTATTCCACCTCATTTTATAGGCGTTAATAGCACACAAAAAACACAAAATTTTTTGCTATGCTCAGTAGTGTATATCAAATATTTTTAAAGTAATAAAATTTCTTGTGAATATTACATCTTTTGGAAAGCATCCAAATTGGAATAATCCATAGCGTCATACTCTTTAGTGATTTGAAAATTTTCATAAAAGCTCAACATTGGAATTAATTCCAATCTATTTTATATTCTTCTCTGGTCTTCAGTACCCAGCGTTAGTTCTATTTCTACTTTTGTGTTAGAGTGCTCATCTTAGACACATTCTCTTCAAGGACAATGCCTGTCTCACCGGTGTTAATGAGCTTTCACTAATCATCTGAATTCTTCTAGTGCATTTTGTAACCTTCTCTGAATGATGCTATATATGTATTTTCATCTTTGGGTATAACTTTTCTTGGATGAAATACTAAAGAATGTCTAAAACATCCTAGGATTCTATAGAATAGAACTTGAAAGCTTCCCAGTATTTTGAAATCTTCAGTTTCTGCAATAAATTCTAAGTCATTTGTGGGAAAATGGATGCACCTTGAGACCACAATGCTTAGTGAAATAAATCAGACACACAAGCTTAAATATCATGTGGTTTCTCTTATATGGGAAAATAAAGTATAAAAAATTCAAAGAGCAAAATGAAAGATAGATTACAGGAAACAGGCAGATAGATCTTTTTGCAAATAGGAAGGAGAGTGAGATACTGAGGTAGGGAGAAGTAAGAGGTGAAGGGAAAGTAGAAAGGACTAAAATACAATTAAGTACATGCACCAACCCTCCCAGATGAATGTGTTCATTATGCATCACAAACATTTATTAATAAAAACACAAATGAAAGGTGCTGCTCTTGGTGAGAGGTGGCTCCTGGGAAAGCATATTATGTACAAAAAAAAATCACTGTCAAATGTCTGCTCTCCAACATAAAAGATACATAATAGAAAATAGGGGGATAGAACCTTTGCAAATGCTGATGGGACTAAGAGATGAAGGAAGGGGGAGTAGGAGATAAAGAATAATTATGTGTTATATACACATACCAACTCCCTGCAAGAATGTGATCATTATGTACTACAAATGTGTACTAGTAAAAAACATAAAAATTGAAAGAAAAAAAAGAACACAGGCATTACACTAGAATGAACAGGTCTGCACTTACTCTCAATCTTCAGGAGGGTATTATCTTTCATTTCTTTGGTCAGCATAAAAAATTTAAGTTCAAATATTTTATTATTCTTTCTATTTAGTTGAGTATTTAAAAGTAAAGCATCTTTAGTTTTTCTTTCCTCCTACAATCTTTCCATGTGGGTGTTAGTCAAATTTCAGTCTCATACCTGAAATGTTAAGTGGGTGCTATCAACAGGCCATTATCTAGCAGTATTTTTCCCACTCATCTGTGCCTACTGAAAGAAAACTTCTATTTCCCCTACAGTTCTCATCACCTTACACCTTTCAGAGAAAGAAGAAGGAATATTAATAGTTAATAACGGTAAGGCGTGATTTTTAGCATACACTCAATGCCGAGCTCCTACTTAGCCCTCACTTTGCCACTGCCACCAAATGATGAGATTGTGACTCGCACTACTCGTGTACTACTCAAAAAAGACCAATAAGAATGGGGAGCAGTGAAAGACCGTTATCTCTCCAGAAAAGTGCAGCTGATTAATACCACCCCTGAGCTTCTGGACAGCAGATGCAGGGAATGGGGAGTTCAAACTATAGCTCATGTCAAAAAATCTTTCTATCTCCATGTTCACGACTAGAATCAGGACTGCTTTTCGAGAATCATCTTATACCACCATTCCCTCTCAGATGCCTCTTGATCCAATTAGTTCGAAGTAGATGTCCTACCTTTAAGATCCTATTGCCTGCTGGATGAGACCAGAGTAAGATTCTTTTTCCCACACGCTCCAGAACTCAGAATTTCTCTAAGTATCAAGAATTTCCTGTTACTCACAGCTGCTTCACAAATATTTGTTGAAACAATAAGTCAATATCTTTGTGCATATTCTCTTAAATATTTTTTTCTTTTAATGCCCTTTTTCTCACTTTTCTATGAGATCGGAGCCTCTTCATTCTTAAAATAAGGTCATATCTTCCCTGTGAAAATTATATTGAACATCTTCCAACAATGATGTTTTCTCATGTATTATGATACATGTCATAGTAGTATAATGGTTTCTCTGCAAAGCAAATTTAACCACTAGTCTATCACTATGAGGGCAGTAATCATATTAGTTTTCTCTTTATAATTTTAAGATTGATCATACTGTTTAGGTGTATGGGATTGATAACCATATTTCTAGGTTCTTGTTGGATTATTGAACAGATCTGTTTGCACTCTCACTGCTTGAGTGTCCACTTTGTGTGTTTTAATTTTGTAACTTGAAAAACTATTTCTAAAAGAACAATATGTAATGTATCAACTAGTGATTTCTTGCTGTTTATCTTCTTTTCTTGAAATTCTGTAATATTTCTAACTTTTTCTGTTTTTTCTCTTTAAATTAAAAAATGTTTGATCATACTTAGTATTTGTGTAATGACTGAATGTTGAATGAAAAGATTTTCTAACTCCAATTTCAGGCATTTTTGTAATAACAATAAAATAATAAATGTTTGTTCTAGCACAGTGGTTAAGAGCCAAATGGAGCTAGAGACCAGATCCTAGACCTATACTTTATGAAGTGTTATTCTCTTGAATATCTTATTTACTTGTTCTGGTCTTCCTTTTTCTCATCTATAAAATGAAGATAATAGTAGTAAGATTAAACTAATTCCTGTTATTAAATGCCTGTTAAGATTAAACTAATGAATAAATGAAAATAGTGCCTGATACCCATAAAATATCCAATACTTGTTAAGAATATCATTTTAGCCTTACAGTGTAATTTGATCCCATATAAAAGAACTTAAATAAGGTACTTTTATATAATTTCTTCCTTATAATAATACTGGAGATATTGTTATTGCCAGAAAAGTAAGGAAATGAGAGATTTATCAATTTGCTCAAGATTATAAAATTTTATGTTAAAATTTATCTAGCTCTTAAACCTGCACCATATAATTTTCTACAGGACCTGAATATGCATCAGGCTTTATATTCTTTATTTTTTAGTTTATTTAAGTTTATTGGCACATTTTAGGTACACATAACGATCACATTCATATTAGAAAATTTGTACCTGTACATGATGTCGTGATTTCTCTTTTTTCCCTCATTTCGATCCCCTCCTTTTAAACTCCCATCCTCTCCCCATTCATAAAACTTTATTTTAAGTTTACCCTTCATTAATCATTTTGCTTTTCCTTCCTTTCCCACTCCACCCTCCCTAGTTCTCTCCCATTTGATCATTCTCTTCCTATTTCACAATATTTATTGCACATTTTAGTTTCTCACGCAAGAGAGATAATGTGATATTTACACACTTGTGTTCATTTCATTTATGATTATGTTCTGAAGGTTCATCCATTTTTAGCTACAAATGTCTCAATTTTATCCTTCTTTATGACTGAGTAATTCTCTATTTTATAAAAAGCAACATCTTTTCCAGTTATCGGTTGCCAGTTTTTGGGCTGTTTCCAAGACTTAGCTATTACAAACTGTGCTACTATAAACATGGGTGTACATATATCATTGTGGTATGATGATTTTAATTTTTCTGGGAAGACACCTAGAAGGGAAATAGTAGGGTCAAATGGGACCTCTAATCCAAGGCCTTGTGTTCTATGACTCACATTTTTTAATTACTTAAAAAATGTTCTTGCATCATCTCTCATTTACCACACAACATGCATAGCATCTTGTTTAAGAGATGGCCAGCTAGGGTGCTACACTTTGACTAAACAAGATTGTATTCCTAGTTTGAACATTTTATTAGACAGTGATCTTAGCCAGTTGCTTAATTTCTCTGTGCCCTGAGGTCCTTTTGTAAAATGAGTATCATAATATCAACCTCAGAAGGTTATTTATTCTAGAGATCAAATAAAATCTAATATGTCTAACATGCTTTGCAAATTGATGGGTACACTCAAAGCTCAATAAAGTAAGCTGTCACCCATCACTAGTTGTCGGTCATATTTAATTAGTTTTTGCTTTTCACTGTCGCATTTTTATTTCATTTATAAATTGGGTTTTACTTTCTTTTTCAGAATGCTTCCTGTACAACACCCTTTCCCTCTTTTTATAGTATTGCCACTAATGGAATACAGGTATCAATGATGTACTGATAGAGGTACTGGTATAAGAATAAAGTTACTGTGATGGTTTATATTTAAATGCCTCCTTAAAGTCTTGTATGAATATAGGTGACACCTTTGGAAAGTTTTGGGGTTGTAAGAGCATTATACCTCATTGCTGATAAGACGTGGAACCTCATTAGAAGAAGCAGGTCACTGTGAGTATATATCAAAAAGTTATATCTTCCTTCCTGTCTCTTCTCTTGACTTATTCTGCTTTCAGGCCTTCATGCTGTGGGCACCTTTTCCTCTGCCATGCGCATCTGCTTTGTTGTCCTACCTTACAGGCAGCAGGCTATGGGCTAAAACTACTACTAACTGCAAGCCAAAATAAGCCTTTCCTCCTTTAAGGTGGAGGGAAGTGTCCCAGTGACTAAGAAAGTGTGTAAGACAGATTTTGGTACTGAAAGTATGGTTGTTGCTGTGACATTACCTGACCATTGGTTCAGAAGTCTTTGGCAGCTTAGAATAAAAGTTTGGAAAGTTGCAGTGATGCCAGTTGGAGAAGCAGCCCTAGATTTCTGTGAGTTAAGTTTGATTGGAGATTCTGGTTGAAGCTCAGAAGCTCAGAAGATCAGAATACTTGTAATCTTGCTGATAAAGACCAAGTGCAGGAGGTTTCAGTTGGAAAGGACTCCACTGGAAGCTAT
Organism: Hydrochoerus hydrochaeris; assembly: GCA_004027455.1. Lineage (NCBI taxonomy): Eukaryota > Metazoa > Chordata > Mammalia > Rodentia > Hydrochaeridae > Hydrochoerus > Hydrochoerus hydrochaeris. The sequence continues at coordinate 533,994 of PVLA01000329.1, read as the reverse complement.
GAAGAGCCAGCAATGCACCCCACCCCCTTCACAGGGTTGATACTGTAAAAGTGAAAGTATGTTTTGGGAACAGAGCCCCAAGCCACCATGCTCCCGAATGAGAGCCATGTAGGGAATTTGTTCTCTGGGATTCAGTTGATAGCTCACAGCCATCCCGATATTCAGAGACTGCAGCCGTGACTCAAGGGAACCTAGCTAATTCTTGACCTGGCCATATAATTTAGCATCATCCATGTGGTGCTGGTTAATGAGCATGAAGAATGCTACAGATTTGAAGTCATGGCATTTTCCACCCAGATTTCATAAAAAGGCCTGGGAGGTCAGGCAATGTGCTCCTGAGAGGCACACTTCATGAGGTTGTGATAAGCCAAGAACACAGAGTGTCTGAGGAAAGTCACAAGGAGTAAGCAAAGGTAGCCCAAGAGAAAAGCCATAAGCATATAACCACAGGCAACATTATAGGACTGGGATTGTCTAAACCTTTAGAGATTACATTTTCCCACAGATTTCCCTGGGTGATGAACACAGATCTACAGGGTTGAATTTTGGCCCTGCTGGCTTTCAGTCTTGATTTGGTCTGACTGGTTTCCATACCCTTGTTCTACTTGTTTGGAATCAGAATATCTACCATGTGTCACGATATGTTGGAAGTGTTTAACTTTCTTTTGGTTTTTACAAGAGCTCAAAGCTAAGTTTGCCTTAGGTCTCAAAGGAGATGATGAATTTGGTCTTTTGAGCAGTGCTGGAACTGTTAAGACTTTGACAATTGTTAAATCTGAACTAAATGTATTTGCATAAAGATATGAGTATGGAGTCAGGGAAGGAATGCAATGGTTCATATCTAGATGTCTTCCTAAATCTGATTGCTGTTAGGCAGTGGAGGTGTACTCAGAAGAGGCAGGTCACTGTGGGTATGACCCAAAATGTTACATGTTACATCTCCTTTCCTGGCTCTTCCCTTGATTCTTTATGTTTCCTGCCCACGTTTAGGTAAGCTACTTTCCTATTCTATGCCTCTCCACCATGCCATCTTACCTTGGATCCAGTGGACTATGAATAGAAACATGTGCCAAAATAGACGTCTGATCTTTTAAGTTATAGGTGTTGGGAGTTGTGTCTCAGTGAGAAGGCAAGTGGCTAAGACAGATATCACATACTCTGACAAATTGTGAATCAATGAAGAATTTTAGAACCCTTAGAAAATGCCAGCTGCAAACTCATGTATATGGAACAACAGTTCACAGAAACTGGGGAAGTAAATATTCTAAGTTGAGTAAGTGTTAAGTGATTTTCTTTAAGATGCACTATGGTCACAGTATTATCAAAGTTCTGGTATTCCATAAGAAACTAGAAATCTATGATTTTGTTTGAAATATTCTGATTTTTAAATATCGATAACTAATTAATTTTTTAGATTTCTTTGGGGGATGAGGTTATAGCTCAACAGTACCACACATCCTTAGCATGTTCAAGAACATAGGCTCAATCAATGCCACCAAAGGAAAACAAAATAAAACAAAAGAGAAAGAGAAAAGAAGAGGAAGAGAAGGAAAAGCAATAAGGAAGAAGGAAGAAGAGAAAGAGAAAAGGAAGGAGGAAAAGGAGAGGAAGAGATGAGGCGAAGAAGGAAGAAAAGAAAAGAGGAAAAGAGAAAATAAAAGAAAGGAGAAAAGAGAAAGGAAAAGAACAGAACAGGAGGAAAAGAAAAGAAAAGAAAAGAAAAACAAGGAAGGAAAGAAGGAAGGAAGAAAATTCCTGGAGGTCAAACAAAACTAGGACTGCCAATTTGAAAGTCTGCCTTATTTTTAACAGAGAGTATATTATTGTAGTGCTCTGCTTTGTTTATGTCTAACATCCTGATTATCTTCCACTCTTCACCTTGAGGCATGGGAAAATAAACATTAAAATAACAATTATTAGGCAGTACTATAATCACTCGTCAGTATGTATGTCTCTCAATTATAGAATGTGTCCTCTAACTCATGGTGGACATAATTTTCACTGTTTTCCTAGTGCCCAGAATACTTGCCAGAAAGTATCTGCACATCGAGCCATATGATACATAGGTAAGGAGTGTGGACACCAATATCAAATTGCCTAAGTTGAATTCCAGCTGTAGCATTTATTAGTTGTATGTCTTTGGTCAAATTATCTTACTTCTCTTGCCCTCGGTTTCTTCATTTATAAAATTACCATAATAGTCACCTCCTAAGACTGATGTGTGAATTAAGGAGGTTAATGTAAATAAACTGCCTAGCACTAAGACCGGAATATATGAAACATTCAGTAAATATCAGTAAATAGGCTGCTTGTATATTTGTCTCTAAAAAGCAAATATTACTATTAATGGTAGATCATCAAACATGGAAAGGCTATGTGTTTCCAAATACACATATATTTATAATGTTATTACTATAAAATTTTTTGTCATTTTGAGGCAAGATTTCACTATGCAGTTGAGACTGGCCTTGAACTCACTTTGTAGCTCAGATTGGCCTCAAACTTGCAGCAACCCACCTGCCTCAGCTTCCCAAGTGCTATTACAGGGGTCCACTACCATGCCTTGCATTACCATAAAAAATTTAGTCTCTCAATAAATATGTTTTTCCTTGCTTTTTGATTTCTACTAAGTATTGGTTATTTATAATTACTTTCTTCTTCACATAGACTTATACAGTCCCTAAAGAGTCTGCCATGAATTCATGAGAGGAACTCCACTTGGGTTGAACTGTGGATCCTATAAACTTGACCTGAATAAAAGACCTGAAATTGTAAAAACATTCTCATGAGGCTTGAGTATGCTTCAAGTCATCTGTTTATTTGTTTAATCTGGGATACGACCAATATTTTCCTCCCAAGACTTTGGGTCAAGAAATGGAACAATTCTTTGTCCTGCAAAAGAAGGTTGGAAATTGGGGAGAAAATGTTTATCTAGTTTTTCTATTATATCTTTCTCTCCAAACAGACTGTTTTATGACAGGTGCTGGTGCATATTCACATTTTAATACCTAGCATGTTTGTCATGTGATATTTTTAATAAGTTTTTGATACAAAGTAAACAGAAATACCCAAATAGTTTTTTTCTTCATTTATTACTGAAAATAGTCTTGAGAAAGAAAATGAGTTAACATTTACTGAGCCCTCACTGTGGGTCTCACCAATTGATAGATAAATTACAAAGAGTCATTTAAATCTTTATAGAAACTGATTTATTGTCATTATTTTTCAGAAAGTAGACTGACAGGTCACATGAATTACTCAAGTTCTTATTATTAACAATTAAGGAGGTAGTATGTATCAAAATTTAATGTAGATGTTCACATTAATCCAGCAACAAATATTTTGATTGATCAACAAATTTACTAAAAGAAAACATATTATTGAGGGTATTGACAGGTTAATTATAAAATGAATTAGTGGAATCAACTTTTTTATATTTGCATATTTGCATGGATTCCCTTTAAAATACTCATGGATCATCTTTGTTGGAAAACACAGACGTGTCAGCGCACTGATTAGAATTATCTGCTACATGTAACAAAATAAAAAGCATCACTTATATTTATGTTATATACAGATGATCTCATATTAAGTCAAAAAATGTGTGTTGGATTCCAACACCTTAGAACATTAGAAATAAACAAGAGAACTGTTGAGGTATTTTGGTTTTCAAATGCCGGTCAATCATGTAGAACACTTACCACCACCATCATGTGATTTCTGCAGTTCCTAATAGAAGTTTTAATGCCCTTCAAAGGTCTGACTTTTGGTCCATATCTGTACTTCATGTCTTATGTCATCATTCCTACAAAAACTTGTTCTAGTCTTACCTAAAAATTCCTTCAGTAAATCATATTCTCTCCTGCTTTAGTGCATTTTGATATGTTGTCTTTCTATTTCATAATTAAACTGACTTATTCATCCTCATCTTTCAAGTGATCACAGGACAATTATTGTAATTCCCAAGTGACACGGCTGAGTACTCAAACATGTGCCTCCATAACTGGTCACCTGCTCCTCGCAGAGCCTTCATCTCATTCAGTGGTATTTGTTAAATGAATTTCCTCCCACCTGCCCTCCCACTCTCCCTCTTTCTGTTCTCTCTTTCTGATTCTCTTCTTTTTTGTTTTAACTTTGAGAAAGTAAATACTATTTGTTGCTAACCAAGAACTCTCCAGCATTTTCTAAAATACCTGACAGAGTATATGTACATATTTTCTATCGGTAATTTCACGAACAGTAGAACAAAATAAGTAATGTGATGGCTTCACAAGAAAGCTGGCAGATACCTATATTATATTAAGGTCTGATTACAGATGTTAAAGGCAGGTGTATTCTATTTAGTAAAACACAAGCAGACAAAAACCTTAACTTTAGATACACAGGACTGGAAAAGGCCTTAGAAATCACCAACTTTAACTTTCTTATTGTACAAAAAGAGAAAGCTAAGACTGAAAAAGTTCAGTAAGTAAACCTGACTACATGACCTTTTGGACCACCAAATATGTATTCACTGGAAATCGGACAGATGCCTGCTGATCACCTCCTGGTAGACAGGGAGAGAAAACAAAAGACAAGAACAAAATCCCTGCCCTCAGAGAGAATATAGTTTGGTTAGGAAAACATGAGTTTCATATATCAAACAATTAGAGGACAATGAGAAACTATGTTATTAAGTGGTAAATCAGGCAGAACAGCTGTTCAAAATGAAGGGAAAAATAAATTACCAAATGAGCTCAGATTGATCACTTACTGCTTCCTGACTCCTCTTGCAATCCTTGCTTGTGCTTTTGACTGACTGTCTCCCAGATCATGGCTAGATCTTTTTATGAAATGGGCATTTCTGTTGCTTTTGTAATTTGCTTCCTATGCATAATTATATTGCAGTTAAATAAAACTGCCTTATGTTGTCATCTGGAGTTGAAAATGGATTGCATAAGATGGTACAATTTATATTCAATAATATTACAGTTTTACCAAAATAAATGAATAAAATGTGACTTTAATATTGTATTCCAGTTTTTTGAAACCTGTCAGAGCATTTTTTCTGTTTTTCTACACATAGCAATAAACATAGACACACATGCATACACACACACACACACACACACACACACCTTGCAGGTCTGCACATCTTTTAAAAGAACACAGTGAGTTGGTTTTTTCAACTTAAGTAATACATTGCTCTTTAGAGGTGTAGTTCCAAGTTCTTCTGAAGATTTCTTCTGCTTAGTCACTCAAATAGGAGGTTTCACTATCCTCACTAAGTTTTAGACAGCATCCCTGACTGTCTAGTTGTCCAGAAGTCCTGTAGATGTCCCTATGAGTTGCAGAAATTGCCTCAGGTAAAGGAGGACCGGGAAGGTAACAGACTGTACCTTATCCTATCTATAAGTGATTCCTCTGCACTCCACAATGTCTCACAGTCAAAATGCTTAAATACTCATAGTATTCAATACCACCTCTTAAGCTCAATTTCTCACTGTTTTCAAACTTCCCTAAACATCCGAGGCAGAATTACTCCCTGCTCTATACACCTGCAACCCTCTATGGAAACATCTATAGACATTACATTTAAAACTATAAACATCTGTCACTGAGTTTTTCCTCTGATAGTCTATCATTTTCAAAAGCAGATTTCTGCAGTTTACTTTTAACTCCAGCCATTTCCCTACCACATAGTAGGTCCCAAAACTATCTTGCATAAAAGAAGCTAGAGGTTGAGTTTAATTTTTGTTAAATGCATTTGTCCAATTTTAAAGCAGTTTTATTAGTAGTGATCCAAGTGTATTGGTTTTCTGACCTAGGCAGAAATTTTAATACTAGGAATGTATTTTTAAAAGAACTGTAACATGGGTATTTAAGCAAAGATAAAATGATAACTCTAACATGATGAGCCATAGGCTACTAAAAACTATAGAGTAAACTAGGTTTATCAAAGCTTTCACTATGAAAATTTAGCTTTCTTTCCTCCTGGAAGCCCTGCTCATTGGCCTGGTATCTTAGACAGTGTCGACTTGTTTGTTAGTCTGACCCTGAAATATAATCAATAAAATATTAATGACCTCTTCTAAGGTACATAGATTTTTATTAGTTTTATATGGTATATACACAGCACATTGGAGAAAATATAGTGGCATGATTCAGATGGATTGGTGCCTCATGGTGATGAGGCCTATAAATGGAGAATACAGTTTCATATAGACAAATGTAAAATAATAACTGGAAAGACAATGAGCCAAAACCCAGAGTCCATATTGAATGGTATCCAACAATGTAATGATCAGGAAAATGATTTAGGGATTTTTGAGTGATAATGTTAGAAGCTAGAAGTTCAAAACTATTTACTAAGCTAAGCAAAGGGCTTATATGATGTACAGAATACAGATCACATTATAGGGCAGGAACACTGTGAAAATGACAGTGGTTACATACGTAATCCTCAGTGTGTGGTTCTGTCACCATTTTGCCAAAGGAAAATAAACACAACTAATTTCAAGTTAGTCGGTTATGGAGAACTCTGGCAGATGAATATGTCTATGTATGACATTAAGGAATGCTTCCTGCCCCTTTGAATTCCAAAACATCAAAATTTCTTTAATTAATAATAGCAAATCTCATTTATATGTGACATTTTCTTTTATAGCACTGTCACCCTAAAAATTTCATTTGGTCCTCATACTGAAACTGTGAAGTGCCCAGGAGAAAGGCACATTTTACAAAAACTTAAACTGTGATTTAGTAGCCAAAGGTAGTAACAAGCACAAAATACAACCTCAAATCTTAAAAATATTATTTTAGTGCTTCTTTCTTTACTGTACCAACTCTTGCCAAGGAAAATCCAGGAGCTGAGCTTTTAGCAGATTTTTAAGAATCACATAGTTATATTTGCTCTATAAAATCAACAGAAAGACTGATTTAATTTTTTAAAATGCTCTCCCATAAGAAGTTTCAAATTCAGTGTACTGAATTTGCTGGTCCAGAACAACAGAAATGTTCTATGAAGAACAAGTGTAGCAGCTTGTACATTCCAAAGATGGTCACAACAATTATTTCTCATCACATGTGCCTTTTCACAGTATGACCTTGATACTGTTCACACTGAGAGATGGGATATATGCCCTGTTCTCTTGAATCTAGGTGGGCTTTTGACTTACATGTAACCAACAGAAAGAGATAGAAGTAATAGTAAGTGTGCATCCCAGAAGCCAATGCAACTTCTGCTTTGTTAACTGGAATAGCCTCTTCTGAAAAATGCAACAACTATGAAGCTGCCATGAAGAGGAAGCTCTGACTAATCCATGAATAGAGAACACCTAGAGAGAAATAAGACCACAAGTAGATAATCTGAAACAACCCCCAGATGCTCCAGCTTCATTTGACCACCAGACATCAAGAGCCAGAACCACCTAGCCAAGTCCTTCTCAAATTCCTGGCCCATATGAGAATAAATAAAATGATTTATTATGTTAAACTAGTAGGTTTAGCAGTGATCCATTATGCATCCATAGTAACTGGCACAGAATATAAAGATTCTCAAGAGTAGTAGGCATTTTTTCTTTTTTTATAGTACCCAGCATCCCTCTCCCTTCCTAATAGCACTGTGATTTCCTTAAAGTGTTAGCCACAGATTCTGTGGTACAGTCAAGGGGGTACTTTCTTCCTGGAATTTTACTCTTGAACAGAATGATAATGTTTAAAGTCAATTATGCCATTATCTGAGCCTGAAAATGGTGGAATCTATTCATCAAGCAACAGAGGAACCCTAACTAGATGGTGGCAGGTATGAAGCATCCCATTACTTCTCATTTCCTAAGCTTTTGAAATTTTTTTTCTTCTTCCATTAAAAGTCTGGCTCTTAGCCTTTTTAACAGTTCTGTTATTTCCCCAAATTCTTTCAATGAATTTCTTTTGATTTGGATCAAATCACCTTCTGTTATTTACAACCAACAATCTCTAACTTACCCATTATCTCGATCTAAGAAAGAATATGTTTTATACCTTTTGTGAACTATAATTGACAAACAGTGAGCTACATGCATTTAGTGACTATTGGACACATTTTGGTGTATCATACCCACATAAAAACATTGCTACAAAAGAAACTGAACATGTTCATCACTCCATAAGTTTATTCATATCCCTTTTCAATTCTTTTTTCTGCCCTACTGCAACCCTCGCCTCCAAGCACCACTGATGCATGTTTATTCACTAGATCAGTTTTCATCTTCTAGAATTTTCTATAAACAAAAGTTGTATTTTACCCAGTCTTTTATTTTCCCCTGATTTTCTTAATGCAGTATAGATGTTATGAAATTCATAAAACTTGTTGTGTCTATTTCATTGCATGGATATACTCAAGTTTATCCATTCAGCAATTGGTAGAAATATGAGTTATTTCCTATTTGTGGCTACTATGTCAAATGGTGTTATGAAAGTACATGTGGATATCTCTTTGTGTTAATTGCCTTTATTTCACTAGGTGTATCCCTAGGAGGGAAATAGCTAGGTACTTGCTTAATGTTTCAAGATACAACCTCTTTTCCCAAGTGGTTATATTATACTACATTTCTACCAGCAGCATAGAGGAGGTCTAGTTGTTCTGAAACTATTGTCAGTGGTGGATTTTTAATTGTGGTTCATTTTTAATGGATGTGTCATGATTTCTCACTATAGTTTTAAATTTTCATTTCCCTAGTGATTAATACTTTTCAGTACTTTTGTCTATTTGCCAAATTCTATAGTGTTTCTCAAAACAGAGGTTCTTCTGCTTCTCACAGACATAGATTTCTGGTGTACCTCCTTCAACATCATATTTCCCTGACATCAATCAATGGATGTATCTTAGGCTCAAAGTACAACCTTCATTATATATCTGCATAACACAATACACAATATAAAGACAAAAGAAGGTAGAACAGAATGTGATAAATCACTATCTCTGGGACTCAGGATTAAAGACAAACCTTTTCCTCAATCTCTTCTATTTTGTTACTTCTAGTTGAAAGTATCTGTTATCATTCTTTGGGGGAAAATGATTAAATAGGAACAAATGTAGACTACTTCTTATATATACAAAGACACCAACACTAAATAATTACTATTCCTTCTGCTATGAAGAAACAAAACTGAAAAACACCATGTAGTAGCCAGTACATGATTATTTTCATGGCCAGAGTTCCCTACATTGAGGGAAATATTTGGACAGAGTATACCATTCTGCCTTAAAACTGGATCACAGATGTAGTTTTCAGGACTTCAGTGATAGAAGAGTTTAAATTAGATGAGTTTTACATGAGATTTAGCAATAGCAACTCCTCAACATACAAGAGTTTTCATGATTTGGAGATAATAATTATTTTTTTGTTTTTTTAATTTTTTATTTAAAGGGATAAAACAGAAAAAGGAGACAAATATTACAGAATTTCAAAAAAACATAAACAGTAAGAAATCACTAGTTGATAAGTTACATATTGCTCTTTTAGAAATAGTTGTTCAAGTTAAAAAATTAAACCACACAAAACGGACACTCTAGCAGTGAGATTGCAAACAGATCTGTTCAACAATCAAACAAGAACTAAGAAATATGGGTATCAATCCTGCACACATAAATATACATACAGTTATATCTTTATAGCATTTCCTATTTTCTCTTTTTTGCAATAGCAATTATACATTTTATTTAAAGAGAAAAAAAGCAGGGAAAATGTAGAAATATAACAGAATTTCAAGAAAAGAAGATAAACGGTAAGAAATCATTAGTTGATACATTACATATTGTTCTTTTAGAAATAGTTATTCAAGTTACAGAATTAAAGCACACAAAGTGGACACTAAAGCAGTGAGAGTGCAAATAGATCTGTTCAACAATCCAACAAAAAGCTAGAAATATGGTCATCAATCCCACACATCTAAACATACATGCAGCTATATCTTTTATAGCGCTTCCTATTTCCTTTTTTACAATAGCAATTATATATTTTTAAAATTTTATTTAAAGAGAAGAGAAAAAATACAGAAAAAAGGGTAGCAACAATACAGAATTCTAAAAGAAAGAAAGAAAAAGGAGAATGAGAGAAAGCCCCACTAAGAAATCAGAGATTTATAAATTATGTACTGTCATCCTGGATGTAGTTGTTCAAGTTACAAAGTTAAATGGTACATAGTAAATATTCAGACAGTCAGACTACAAACAGTTCTGCTCAAAGATCCAACAACGATTCAGCAATATGATCATCTACTTCACACAATCAAACATATATGCAGTTATATCCCTTAGAGTACTTTCTTTTCCTTTCTTTTTTACAATAGCAATTACACATTTTGGTTTTATTACTCTTGTAGTTATTATTTTCTTTTTACACTAGAGACACAATATGATATTTATAAATATGATTCTTATTTGTTTCACTATGAGGATAGTCTCAAGTTGTTTCCATTTGCCTATGAAGGCCTCAGGTCATTGTTTTTTATAGCTGAGTAATATTCCATTGTATAAAAATACCACATCTTTTTCATCCACTCTGCAGTTGATGGGCATCTTGGTTGTCTCCAGGATTTAGCTTTCACAAATTGTGCAGCTATGAACATAGGTGCACATATATCACTGTGATATGAACTTGTCAGTTCTTCTGGGAAAATATCCAAGAGGGGAATAGCTGGATTGAATGGAGCTTCCAATCCTAGTCTTCTGAGAATTCTCCATATGGATTTCCATGTACTGTCTCAACTTTGCCATGTTATGTTCCAGTTGTTTCTTTCTGCTTTTCCTCTTATTTAATTGCTTCTCCTACCTGGTGGTTTCTTTCTGTTGTTGTTTTGGGGATTGTGGTCATTTTTATCTCTGTCTAGTATGTCTTTCAGTATTCTTTCTAGGGTTGGTTTGATGGACATGAATTTCTTCAGTTGTTCTTTGTCATGGAAGTGTCTTGTGTCTCCATTAAATTTGAATCAAAGTTTTGCTGGGTACATCCGTCTGGGTTGAAGGTTGTTTTCTTTCAGGGCTTGAAATACCTCACTCCAAGCTCTTCTTGACTTGAGGGTTTGTGCTGAAGAGTCTGCGGTGATTCTAATGGGCTTTCCTTGATAGGTGAGTTGTGTCTTTTCTCTGACAGCTTTTAATATTCTGTTTTTATGTTGTATGTCTGAGATCTTAATTATTATGTGTCTGGGTGTAGATTTATGTTGATTGTGACTGTTTGGTGTTCTATATGCCTCACTTATCTGCATATCAGATTCTTTCCCCATGTTTGGGAAATTTTCTGCTATTATTTCTGTAAATACTTTACATATGTCATTTTCCTGGACTCCTGTATCTTCGCTAATGCCCATTATTCTTATATTGTTGCTCTTGGCATCATCATGAAGCTTCTGGATTGTCTTTTCATACTGCTTTGTTATTTTTAAAAGTTCTATCCTTTCCTGATCACTAACTGTGATCCTGTCCTCAAGATCCAAAATCCTATCCTCAGCATCCTTTAGGTAGTTTTGCACACTTTCAATAGCATTTTTTGTTTCTTGGATGTCTCTTTGAGTTTGTTTCATGAATTCTGCTTGTTTTCTATATTGTTCATTCAAAGTTTCAATCAGTTTCCCATGCTCATGTACTTTTTTCTCTAGTTCTTCTTTAGCTGCATTCAACAACTCCTTTACTAAACTTGTTATTTCTATCTTTACATGGGAGACTACTTCTAATTTGATTTCCTCTATAGCCTGATGCAGCTATTTTTTATTTCACTCACTATCTTTTCAGAGATTCCTGGTGTGTTACTTTTGGGGTCCTCTACTTCAATGTCTCCTATACTTGCTTCTGGTGAACTACATGTTTTAGCCTGCATTTTGCTTTTTTGTTTTATCATTTTCACTCTGCCTGGTGTTTTCTATGTGTAGGAGAGGATCACACTCACTTTTTTCAGACACACCATAGTCTTACAGTTAGTTGGAGGGGGTTTAATTTCTGGCCCTATTAATCCCCTGTACACCTCTATTTTAGGGGTATACTCACCACAATGATGTAGTCAATCTGGTGTAGTCCAAAGTTTGCCACCTGGGAGCAATGTTCGAAATTTTCTCACACTAACTGCATCCCGCTGAGATCTTCTGATGTTCCAGGTGGGAGGGCGGGCCCATCTGTAGCAGTCCAGGGCAGTTTTCAGTCTTGGGCAGCCCTGGTGGAGGTTCTGGGGCGCCTACCCCTGAGGCGGTCTTGCGCTGAGTTCCTGGTGGCAGGGTAGGCCCTAGGTGGAGGTTCCAGGCAGCCTTGCCCTGAGGCAGGCTTGTGCTGAGTTCCCGGTGGCAGGGCGGGCACTTGGTGGAAGTTCTGGAGAGCCCACCCCCGAGGCGGGCTTGCACTGAGTTCCTGGTGGCAGGGAGGGCCCTGGGTGGAGCTTGAAATAGTTTTGTCAAGAGGAAAATACCTCTCACCCCCTCCAAAACCGATATTCTATATTATCCGGACACTCTAGCCTCTTGCCACATCAGCCAGCCTGCTCCTTAGTTTCCGCTTTGGACCTAATAATTAATTTTAAAATCATGACAAGTGACTTATCTGAATCTCTTTTAAAAGCATGCATACAGTATATATGACCAATAGATGTCACAAAGCAGAAATCACATTCCTCTCTATTTGCAAAGTTCAGAACAGTCTGTAAAGACTAACATTTTGAGAACTCTACACTTGAAGGTAATTCATATTTTACTGCTATTGAAATAAAATATTTAACTGACTAATGATGTCTGCAGGAATTTAGACTCAAAGCTGAATATAGAGATCAGCATTTGACTCCTACTTTTGCAAGCAGGGGTTTCAAGGAATAATTTGCTGCTACCTCCATCCCAGAGAGCCTATGTTGTGATGCTCATCTCCCAAGGGAAAGATGGTCTGCTGAAATTCAAATATCATATTACTAAGCCCAGTGTACTCTAAGATAATTATGACTTTTTTTCTTTTTTAAATTTTTAAATTATATTTTACAGAGAATAAAACAAAAGAAGATAGAACAATGCAGATCAGAAAAGAACAATACAAGCAACACAGCACTTCACAACAAGAAAATTGGATATCAAAAGTAGCTACCATAGTATCTCTTTTTTTGAAATAGTTGAGCATAGCTTCACAAACAATAATATCAAACATAACAAGATAGAATTAAAGCATTCAAGAGAATGAAACTATTAAAAGGTATTCTAAACCAATAACAGAAAATGAAGAGTGCCTACTATAATATTTCATTTTCCATAAAAAATTTGTTTATATTATTACACATATTAAAATCCAGTAAGAGACAACATGATAGAACCAATGGTAACAGAAGAATGAAAACATGGTAGGACTTCAAAGCCAGACGATATTAAATCAGCAATGGCTGCCATAATGTCTTGTTTTCTTCAAAGTAGCTGTTCATACCATCAAACATAATAATGTCAAACAAAGCAAAATAAAACCATTCCAACAAATGAATGAAAACATTACAAGACTTCAAAGCAATATAATGAGGATCCATAATTACCATAGAATCTTATGTACTCTTACCTTTTCTTACACTAGGGAGACTATACCGTATTTAAACATGTGGGCTTGATTTATTTTGCTTATGAGTATGGTCTCAACTTGTATTCATTTATTTATAACTATCTCAATGTGATCATTCTTTATAGCTGAGTTGTACTCCATTGTATAACAGTCCAAAAATTTTTTTATCTATTCCTCAGTTGAAGGGCACTTAGGTCGTTTCCAAGATCTGGCTATTACAAATTGTGCTGCTATAAACATGGGTGCACATATATCACTGTGGTATGATGTTTTCAGTTCTTCGGGGAATATGGCTAGCAGTGCAATAGCTGGGTCAAATGAGATTTCCAATCTCAGCTTTTTGAGGAATCTGCAGACTGACCTCCACAGTGGTTGCACCAGTCTACACTTCTCACCAACAGTGCAGAAGAGTTCCTTTTTCCCCATAGCCTCTCCAGCATTTTTTTTGGTAGCTTTGTTGATCCTGGGCATTGTTTCCAGAGAGAGATGGAATCTCAGTGTGGATTTAATTTGCTTTTCTCTAATGACCAATGATGATGAACATTTTTTCATGTATTCATTTGTCATTCATATTTCTTCATCTGAGAACTGTGTGTTCATCTTGGATGCCCATTTTTAGATTGGGTCTTTGAATTTTGGGGGTCTGATTTTTAAAAATTCTTTATGAGATCTAAACATAAGTCCTTTGACTGAGGGACAGTTCACTAATATTTTTCCCCATTTGTGGGTTCTCTTTTCACTCTGCTGGAGATTTCTTTGGACATGTATAAACTCTTTAACAAGACATGATCCCAGTTATTGATTCTGGAAAGTATTTACCATGCAGTTTGGTTCTTGTTCATGAATTCTCTACCCACCCTTATGTCTTCGAGATTTTTACCTACTTTGTCTTCCAACAGATTTAGTGTTCCTATTTTAATATTTAGATCTTGGATCCATTTAGATTTTAGTTTAGTACATGGTGATAGGCATGGGTCTAGTTTAGTTTTCGGCATATGGATTGCCAGTTTTTCCAGCACCATTTATTAAAGAGACTATCGTTCTTCCAGTGAACATGTTTGGCCCCTTTATCAAAGATAAGGTGGTTAAGTGTGTTTGTAGTTGTGGTTGTATCTTCTAGTCTGTTACATTGATCTGCAGGTCTGTTTTCATTCCAGTACCATGTTGATTTTATTATGGTAGCTTTATAGTATAACTTCAAGTCAGGGATTGTGCTGCCTCCTACCTTGGCTTTGCTGCTTAGAATTGCCTTTGCTATTCTAGATCTCTTCTGGTTCCAGATGAATTTTAGGAGTGATTTCTCTAGATCCATGATGTATGTTAGTGGTATTTACATTGGGATTGCATTGAATGTGTATAACAATTTTGGGAGAATGACCATTTTCACAATATTTATTCTTCCTATCCATGAACAAGGGATGTCTTTCCATTTTCTGAGGTCCTCTTTAATTTTTTTCAGTGTATTATAATTTTCCCTGTATAGCTCTTTTACTTCTTTCATTAGGTTAATTCCTAATTATTTCATTTTCCTGGATGCTACTATGAAGGGTGTGGCTTCTCTTATTTCTCTCTTGGTAATTTTGTTTTTGGTGTATAGGAATGCTATTGATATTTGAGTATTGACATTGTATCCAGCTACATTGCTGAATTTATTTATTATATCTAGGAAGGAGTCTTTCCATGGAGTTTTGGGGTCTTTTATGTAGAGTATCATATCATCTGCAAATAATGATAGTTTAACTTCTTCTTTTCCTATCTTTACTCCTGTTATTTCTCTCTCTTGTTTAGTTGCTCTGGCTAGTATTTCCAGTAGTACGTTGAATAGGAGCAGTGATAAGGGACATCCTTGTCTTATGCCTGATTTTAAGGTAAAGGCTTTGAGTTTTTGGCAATTTAATATGACGCTGGCTGTTGGTTTGTCATAGATGGCCTGTACCACATCTATTCCAATTCTCTGTAAGGTTCTTATCTTGAATGGGTTTTGGATCTTATCAAAAGCTTTTTCTACATCTATAGAAATGATCATGTGATTCTAACTTTTCACTTTATTGATATGGTGGATAACATTTATTGATTTATGTATGTTGAACCATCTCTGCATGCCTGGGATGAATCCCACTTGGTCATGGTGTATAATCTTCTTGATGATTTGCTGCATCCTGTTTGCCAATATTTTATTGTGAATTTTACATCTATGTTCATTAGGGAGATTGGCCTTTTTAGTTGAGTCTTTCTCAGGTTTTGGTACTAGAGTAATATTTGCTTCCAGGAATGACTTGGGGAGAGTTGTTTCCCTTTTGATTTCATTCAACAGTTTGAGGAGTGTCAGCATTAGGTCTTCTTTGGACTTCTTGTAGAATTCCACAGGGAATCTGTCTGGGCCTGAGCTCTTCTTTGTTGGTAAGGACTTTATTACATTTTCACTTTTGTTAATAGAAATTGGGTTATTCAGCAGTTTTACATCTTCTTGATCCAGCTTTGGTGGTTCATATGTTTCTAGGAATCTGTACATTTCTTCTGTGTTATCGAACCTATGAGAGTATAGGTTTTCAAAATAGGTGTTGATGATCTTCTGTATTTCCAGAGTTGGTAGTGATTTCACCTTTTTCATTCTGTATTGTATAAACTTGAGTCTTTTCTTTCCTTTTTTAAATTAGATTGGCTAGAGTCTTATATATTTTATTTATTCTATCAAAGAACCAAGTCTTTGACTCATTGATTCTTTGTATTGTTTTCTTAGTCTCTATTGCATTAATTTCTGCTCTGATCCTTATAATTTCCTCCTTTCTTTTGGCTTTGGGCTTGGCTTTCTCTTCTTTTTCTAGATGTTTGAGGTGTAGTATCAGGTTGTTTATTTGTGTTCGTTCTGTTTTCCTAATGTGGGAACTCAGTGTAATAAATTTTCCTCTGAGTACTGATTTCATTGCATCCCACAGATTAGGGTAAGTTGAATTTGTATTTTCGTTTGCTTGTATTGTTTAATTACTTCTTTAATTTCCTCTGTGAATCATTGATTGCTCAAGACTGTATTATTCAATTTCCATTTGTTTGTGGGGTTTTTGCAGTTTTTTATTATTAATTTCAAGTTTCATGGTGCTATGATCTGGTAACATGCATGGGATCATTTCAACTCTTTTGAATTTACTTAAATATGTTCTGTGGACTAGTATATGGTCTATTTTAGAGAATGTCCCATGTAATGATGACAAGAATGTAACTTCTGATGTTGTTGGATGGAACACTCTGTATATGTCTATTAAGTCCATTTGTTCTCAGGTGTGATTCAGTTCTGATATTTCTTTGCTGATTTTCTGTCTAGTTGATCTGTCCCTTTCTGTCAATGGTGTGTTAAGGTCTCCTTTTATAGTTGTGCTATTGCTTATTTGGTTTTTCATTTCTGTTAATACTTGCTTTGTGTAGTTGGGTGCTCTGGAATTTGGTGCATATATATTTAAGATTGCTATCTCTTCCTCTTCAAGTTTTCCCCTAACTAGTGTGCAGTGACCTTCTTTATCTCTTCAGACCTTTCTTCATTTGAAGTTCACATTGTCTGCAAAAAGAATAGCTACCCCAGCTTTTTTTTTTTGAGTTCCTGTTGCATGAAGTATTGTTTTCCATCCTTGGACTTTCAGTCTATGAATTTCCTTTTGGGTTAGATGGGTTTCTTGTAGACAGCATATGGTTGGACATTGTTTCTTGATCCACTCTGCCAGCCTGTTTCTTTTAATTGGTGAATTGAGGCTATTTACGTTAATGGTTACAATGTCATATATTGGTTTATTGTTGACATGCTATCTTTCTGCTGTTGCATCTTTATCTTTCCTTTCTATTTGTCTGTCTTGCTTAGTGTTTTTTCCCTATGTGTATCTAAAATGTCTTTGAATATTCTTTTCAGGGTTGGTTCGGTGATCATGAAGTTCTTCAGCTGTTCTTTGTCATGGAAGTATCTTATTTCTCTGTCCATTTTGAAGGAAAGTTTTGCAGGCTAAAGCAGTCTGAGTTGGAAGTTTGTTTTCCTTTAGGATCTGAAATATTTCACTCCATGCTCTTGTTGACTTCATTGTTTGTTTTGAGAAGTCTGCTGTGATTCTGATAGGTTTTGCTTTTTAGATGATCTGTCTTTTCTAACAGCTTTTAATATTCTGTTCTTATGTTGGATTTCTGGGATGGTGATTATTATATGTCTGGGTGTAATTTTATTTTGGTTATGGCTGTTTGGAGTTCTATATGCTTCACTAATCTGAATGTCAGTTTCCATTCTCGTGTTTGGGAAATTTTCAGCTATTACTTCTGTAAATAGTCTCTTGATATCATTTGTATTGTCCCCTTCTTTTTCATTTATCCCTATTAATCTTTTGTTGTTTTTCTTTGCATCATCTTGCAACTGTTGAATTGTTATTTGTTGATTTCCTGTTATTTTTAAAAGATCTTTCCTTTCCTGTTCACTAGCTGCAATCTTATTGTCAAGGTCTAAAATTCTGTCTTCACTTTCGTTGAGGTGGTTTTGGCAACTTACAATAGAATTTTTGATTTCCTGTATAGCTCTTTGAATCTGTTTCATGTATTCTGTTTCTTTCTTATACTGCTCATTGAGGGATTCTCTCTGCTTGTTTTGTTCCTCTAATTTTTTAGCTGTGTCTTCTTTAGATGAACTCACTATTTATTTCACTACTTTTATCATTTCTTCTTTTACCTGGGAGATTATTTCTAATTTGAGTTCCCTTATAGCTTCCTGTACTTGCTTCTTTATTTCAGTTGATATCATTTCAGGTCTTTCAGGTGTATAACTAGTATTTTCTTCTATGTATGTGACTCCCAGGCTTTCTTGGGATGGGTTGGAGGTTTGAGATTGCATTTGGTCTTTTGTTTTGCCATTTCCCTATATTTCCATATTTCAAGTGATGTTCCAAAACTTTCCCTGAGCATGTTGGAAATCACCTCCTGTGCCCTTAGCTCCTGGGACTCATGGGTCTTGGCTCCCCTGGTTGAATGAAGGTCTCTGGGTGTGGTCCACTCAACCCCATGAAACCTTTCAAGATTAGTCCAGTGTCCTAGGGGGCTGGCTGGGTACCCAAGCACAGCGAGTGATGTCCCAAACTCTCCTGGGCCAGCGCCAGAGAGCTGAAACTCTGCTTGCTGCTGCATGGGTCTACCTCCTCTCTTGGTGCTGGCTTGTTTCCCTGGTTGAATAAAGGTCACTGGGCATGTTCCACTCAAGACAGCGAAACCTCTCCAGGCTAATCCATTGTCCTAGAGGGCTGGGCGGGCACCCCAGCACCGGGAGTGATGTCCCACACTCCCCCTCTAACACCAGCATGCTGGAACTTCCCTTGCCCTTGCCTCTGAGAGCTGGAACTCCACTCCCAGCCACATGGGCCTACCTCCCTTCTCCAATTATGACATTTTTAAGATGAAGTTGTAAACTCCTTTTCCATTGTTTGTTTCAAATTATCAGGGGAAAATAATTGTATGGTCACAATTACAAATCACTTTATTTAGAACCTAGGTGCATAGAATTGTCTCCATTATAACCTTTTCTTCATAACACAATCCATGAAGATGACCTATGCATGGTCAGTTTATATTTATTTCTCAGTAATTTTGCTATTCCAATTATGTAATGAGCATAAAACAATTTCCAGAAATATCTAGAAGTATGCAAATGTGATGATCTTCCAGTATTGAAGATGATAATAAATAGGGACCCAAACCAATGAGTCAAGAAGTGAAACTGGTGTTGGGGACTGGAGATCATAGGTCAATTTAGTGGCTTAAACTTATTACATACATGAAGAGACTAGTAATTCTAATCCAAGATTATACTTAATCAGGCTCACAAAATGGGTGTAAGAAAAACCATATCAGCACATGACTTATATCAGAAGTGCCATTAAATCAAAACAATGCAGCAGTGGTGATATTTTATGATCAGAGTTAAGCCTGTGAGTATGAGCCAAAAGAGCTGCTGCTTTGGAGACCAAGTTTGGAGCATCACTGAAATTCATATTGTAATATGGACCCACAGGGAACAAACTTTCATTGGATATCACAGGACAATGTTTCCCACAATACCACACAAAAACAAAAAGAAGTAACAGTAATAGAGAAACCACTTCTCTTTACATTTGAAATAGGTCTTAGTCACTCCTTGGTGTGCTAGATAGGTCCTTATATCCAAGATAAAGAAGAAGATTAAAGTAGGGGAATATTTACAGTGCTGAAACTTATTGGCCTATAGAATTGAGTTGGAAAAAAAATAAGATATGAATCAATTCATCATATCCCAAACAGTTTCAATGGATGGAATATTTATGTCTCCCTTCAATGAACATTTAAAACTCCAAACCCTCACATTTATAGTATTATGAGGCAAAGGTATTAGGCAGTGGTTATGTCATGACAGAAGAGTCCTTAATAATAGGATTAGTGGCCTTATAAACTAAGCTTCAGAGATATCCCTCTGCCCTTTCTCCACTTAAGTTAGACGTGAGATGCTTCATGTACAGTGAGATGCTCATGAGGAAACAGGTGCTCACCAGACACTGAATCTACCTGTACCTTGATCTTGGATTTCTTGCCCTCCAGAACTTTAAGATAAGGTTTTTAAAAACATGTTTAAGTCACCTACTCATTGTTGCTTTATTATAAAATCACAAATTGGTCAGAGGCAGTAGTTGTAAGAAGACATAGAACTACAAGAAGTATAAGAAGAAATACTAAAACAGCACCATAATACAACCACCTCAGCATACCACTGAGCCTCCTTATTAAAACACTACTCTTTCTTTCATGTGAAAATAGACTATATCTCCAACTAGCTGTCCAATCTGTAGTCCCACATGCCTTTCCCAAATTTAGAGTCCCAAGATTCCATAATAACTTCAAGCATGATTCATGAGAATAAGAATATAATAGCTGTAGGACTGGGTTTGGAGAAAGCAGTCTGACCATGGTGCAAGTGCATGTGTGTCTACATATTTGTTAGTAGACAGCACTGACCAAGAGTATTAACTGAAGTTTCCAAAGAGCTATTTTACTCATCTACCTCAAGGTAGAGGGAACTAAGTCTAGTAGAAAACAGAAGAATGGAATTTCAAACCATGTACAGACATGAATTTAATTTTACATGCCAGGTTAATCAAGATCCCACTAGACATGCATGTTACAGAGTTTAACTCAGCAGTAATTCCAGTCATCAATATCTGGAAGTTTGGTGTTAGTATAAACTGCTGGTCTTAATGAAGACTACATACGAAATTATGAGTAAGCTGGATGGAGACATCAGTGACTTCTTTGAAAAGGGTACTACATTTTGCTTTCTTGGTTTTTAGACAGATATTCTTACATCTACAAATTACAGTGCTTGGTAGATACAGAAATGAATGAGATATGGCTATTACACTCATGAGCTTTCATGAGCTTTGAATGTAGCAATTTCACATGTACCCTAGTGACTAAAGACAAAATAAAATTAGTGTTTTATGAAAGTAGTATGACAAACATTTAATCAATGCCGTAAAGATGCAAAGAGCCCTTATATTCAGATGTGGGAATAGTGGAAACTGGTATAGAATTCAGGGCAATAGTAATTGAACTAGAGCATGAAGGATGAATCAAAGTAGAAAGGGGCAAGAGGTCAAATGCACAAGAATAGTGCATAAGGAATATAATAAAACATTTCAAAATGCATAGGATGTTAGAGCGATATTAGCATACTTTGATGAGTTCATAACTCAACTGAAGAATGTTAAAATGCACCCTGAGAATCAGTCAGGCCTATGAGTAGAGCCAGAAATCCTGTATTTCTAGCAAGATCCCAGCCAGTGCTACAGGTCTATGGCAGACCAACCTGGATAGTTTTGAGCTTCTAAGTGCATGATGAATTTGCTAATATAAGTTGAGATTAAGTCATGGATGATTGATAATATCACAATAAGGAATGTAAAGTTAAACACCAACTACTTTCAACTGATTTGTCAATATTTTCTCCATCACTGATGGAGGTACATTTTATAGTACATATCTGAACCAGTCATTCATCTTCATACAATTATTTCCATTTGAAGAATGCCAGAAAAGGAGTCAAGTGACTATGGCAGTATGTTTAAGTTGCTGTGTCAAAAAAATGATACAGTTGGACTGGCACCAGAAGAGTAGATTGAGCAAAAATACTGGGCAAAGTGTAGGAAAAGGGGAAAGCAGGAAAGAAGGAAATTAATCCATATCACTGAAGTTCAGTGATTCCCAACTATGGAAGCACATTTGGAATCAACTTTAGGGGCTCCTAAAAAGGCCAATGTTTGGGTAACATCAGCTAAGTTTCTGCTGTAATTAATATGGGGAATGAACTGCATAACAAAATTCCTTAAAGTTCTTCAAGTGATTATAATGTGCATCCAAGGCCACAAACATAGTTATTGTTATACATTTTGGAAATGATTCATTTTGTCTTTACTGTAGCCTTGTATATGAACCTCAAAGGAGCTCCCATCACACAAAATTTAGAACATTTGAGCCTCAAAAGAATATTAAAGCGCATTGAAACACATCAAATATATTCCAAAAAATGCATGTGTTCATAAAATCTCCTTTTGAGATTAAAGAAATATTCTAAAATTAGGTTTTATAGAGATGCTATCACAATTGCATAAGTATATTAAAGATTGTATCGTACATTTAAAGGTTAATTAATGGAATGCAAATTACATTTCAACAAATCTGTTAAAGTATTCTTAGATATTCAGACAGTACTTTTTTAAATACCTCAGTAATCATCTTGGAGGTGTTCATGAACCTACTCATTATTCTGAAACTAGCAACTGAAAAGAAAGAATCACATGTCTACCCTGCCTTTCTCTCACAAAACTATACATTAAGGTTATCAAATAATTGATGAGAAAAGTTCTCATTTATAAAAGAAATGCAGATAATAAATGTAAAAGCACGATGGATTTGAAAGACTAACTATAAATGTATTTATAAAGTGATCAGGCAAATGTCAACACTAACTGGGTAATTGATATTAGAATTATTAATATTTAAGAAAAGAAAATGGTTTTGTAACTATGTTTTTAAAGTCTTTCTGTTTAGAAATATGTACTGAGTATTTTCCGGTAAAATAATATGATAAGTGGGATTTACTTCAAGACAACGAACTGGATGGGGGAAAATTAATGTAGGGAAAGGTAGTCAATTAGCGGTAACTAAAATGGGGTGCCTAAATCAGCAGCCTCAGCATCACCTAGAGATCTGTAGAGATGCAAATTTTCAGGCCACAACCCAAAAGAACTGAATCAGACACTCTGAGGGGAGGAACCAGAAATCTGTGTTTTAACCAGACCTTCAGGTAATACTGATCCATGCAAAATGCTAAGACCACTCGAGAAGATAAATTAAGAATGACCATGGCATGATAAACATTGAGGCTTTCTACTGAGTACATGGGAATTCACTATAGTATTCTATAAAATTTCTATGTTTGAAATTTTCCAAAGAAAAAATTAGAGAAAAGAGTAATATACAGAAATAAAAGCAAATAAGTAAATTGCCTGTATGGAAAAGGAGATAAAGAATAATTTATAGTGGAAAATCTCAGCAAGCATTACCTCAACTAGGCAAGTAAGGTCAATATCATCAGTGATAAGTCATGTTGATAGCATGTGTTATGATTTGAATGTGTCTTCTCAAAAATCTTCTACAAAAGTTGTTATTAATAAGATAGTATTGCGGTGAGCCTTTAAGAGGCAATTAGGCTATGACAGTTCCTTCTTCATGAATGAGATTAAGGACTTTATAAAAGACTGGCTTAGCCTTTCAAATTCCGCCAAGATGAGGACAGTATTCCTTTTCTCCTCTGGAGGATGCATCCTTCACAAGACAACTAAATGCTCTGGTGCTTTGATCCTGGTCTTCCCAGCCTCCAAACAATAACAAAGATATTTCTTGTCTTTACAGGCTACTCAGACTGCGATATTTTATTATAGCACCACAAACTGATTAAGATTACATTCACCTGTGTTATGAAGTGACACAAATGGCACTTTTCCTCTGTGATCTTCCTGCTCAAAACCCATAACCATAATCTAAGCATCAGTAAAGAAAAACCCATTTAAAGTTCATGCTACATAATTGCTGAGCAGTATCTATAAAACTATCCAGTTCATTAAACTCAAAGAAAGTCTCAGGCACTGTGATAGCCAAAACAGACCTAAGGAAATGTATGACAAGAAGTAAGATAGTACCCTGAAAGGGAATTCAGAACAGATAAGAGACACTAGGAAAAAACCCAATGAACTCTGAAAAAGGTAGATTTTAGTTAATAATGATTCTTCCCTATTTATTTATTTATTGCGACAAATGGTGACATTACAAATGTAAAATGCTGCTAATAGCAGAAAGTTCATGGAAACTCTCCATACCATTATAGCTTTTTTTTCTGTAAATCTAAAACTGTTCTAATACATGTATTGAAAAATAAGCCACCCTAGATATAAGAACCATGGAATGTCCAAGGATCAAAACTCAGTAGAGCTTGGATTTGGGGCCAGGAATGGTGAGTTAAATAGTCACACAGACTGGATTCCAAGCAGCTAGATAAAGTGAGACAGGCAGGAGGATCATAAGTATCAAGGAAGGTCATAGACCCAAAATTCAGGAAAGCAAGCACTAATGAATATACCACACAAGAAGACTACTATAATCACCAAGGTCCAAAAGGCATGACAGGTAAAATGACTTGGTAGTTACACACACACACATACACACACACCTTCAACCCTCCACAGTGTTTCATTTACACCATAGGATCAGTTAATCACTCCCCTAAACTACTCTCTCAAGGCCTTTGAGTAAACCACAAACTTTACTAAGATTCAACCAACAGCCAGGCTTTGGCACCCCACTTCCAGAAAGAAAGTCACTTAACTTTCTGATCCCTACTGGAAAATTCCTTTTTGATATTTCCCCAGAGGCCTCCTCCCAAAAAGTATTATATCTCTAAGACTAGACTCTGTTGTTCCCCTCTCATGGCTTTAATTGCAGTTGTATATTAAAGTTACCTTTGGGAACACTTAAAATGCTTGATGTGCCAGGCAAAATACATTAATCAGAATTTTTTTGTGGGGTGACATTAGGACATCAATAGTTTAAGCTTCCGAGGTGATTCCAATGTTTAGGCAGTGGTGAAAGGCATTGACTATTAATCCTTCCTTTACAAATTTCTAGCAAAGGTAGCTCAGTATTAACCACTTTCACAGCCACACTTCCAACCTTACTCTCAGCCATCTCCACATCTTTTCCATTACTGATACTTTGGGAATGACTTCTTAACCATTAAATCCAAAAGACACTTTTTAGTGATTCTCTTTATTGAATTTCCTTATGTACTTATTTCTTTAGTTTCTAACAATTTCCTATTTTGTTAGATACTTCACCTCCTCCTTACTTTCTGCCTCTGATTGTCCTTTGTCTTGTATTTTGCAGGACTTTCTATTCCCCACTATATCTCTAAGAGATCTTTTCTGTAAGCTCTTCCATATGGCTGCCTTCTTATTTCATTTCATGTACTTACTTTGGATCATCGCATCCTTCACCTGATGTCACCTACCTGTATATTAAAGATCCACAACTATGTGACCTTCACCCCAAATTTATATCTATGCTTCAGACCTGTTCAGCCAACATCCAGGTAAACCTCTCTAGCTGGGCCTCCTGTAGACACTCCATCTCAATATGTAAAAAACTGAGTTCTTCCACACAACTTCACAGTGTGCCTGTATGCATATAGATTGTGAACTAGACTACTCGGGTATAAAATTCTGGATCGACCTCATAATGACTTTGAGTGAATGAATTAATATTTAAGCCACTTGGCTTCTGTGTTTGTAAAACAGGTATATGCTTTGGTGTGGATGTGAAACACCACCCAAATGCCCATGTGTTAAAGAGTTGGTTCCCACTGTGGTGTGGGAGCAGTGGAAACCTAAAGGTGGGGGTGGCAGGAGGGTTTTAGATGACAAGAGTTGTGCTTCAGAGAGGATAGAAGGGCCTAGTTCCTTTTCCTCTTCTTTAAGTCATGTCTAAGCCATGAGGTAAGAAATTTTGTTCTGTCCTGTACCCCTCATCATGGTGTGCTGCTTTCCCATCAGCCATAAAGCAAGGGGGTCAACTGATGATGGACTGGAACCTCTAAAACTGTGAGCTGAAATAAAACTTTCTCTTTATAAATTGATTATCTAAGGTATTCTAATAGTAATGGAAAGCTCACTAGCACAACAGTAGAATAACATTCTCATGAGACTACCTTGGAAATTCAGTACATTAGTAAGTGAAAAGGTTTAAAATAGTGCCTGACACATAGTGGGTGTTCTATTTGCTGCTTCTCCTACTATCATTGATATGATAAACCTGTCTTAGTGAAGTATGCAACATCTAACTAGAAACTAAAAATCTGATTGTTATTCTTTTTATAAGATTTTATTTTACCCTCTATCTGTTATTATCATGCTCAATTTCTTTTCAAATACTTTCCTTCTTCTCCATACCGCCACACTCAGAAGAGCAGTATGCCGAAGTGAGAGCTGATACTGTACATCTGTCTCCTCCAACTCAGCAATCAGTGACATCCCATTGGTAGCTTGAATATTTATACCACATAAATAAACAAATTCTATCTATCAGGATCTTTTTTGAGAGTCCATTATGAAACATTTATGAACACATCCCTGCTTCAGTCCCTTATGACTTCTTTAAATTACTGTGAAGCATCCTAACTGGTTATTTCTACCTCTGTCCTTGGGTCATTGTAATCTATTCTTCTTATTAGTACTAGAAAACAACTTTTCTAAAATATGAAGTTCACCATGCCACCACCTATTAGATTAAAATGATTCAGAGTTTTTTTTTTTCAGTTTACCATAGATTAAAATCCTAGCCCCATAGCATGGCACACATAACCTACACTAGCTACTGTTAGTGTCCTATTTTTTTTTTTTTGACCTGGGATCGAACTCATGACCTTATAATTGCCAGGTAGGCATTTATGCCACTGAGCTAAATCCCTAGCCCTAGTGTCCTATTTTTATCCCCTGTGCATTCTCCTTTCTGGTACATGGCAACAATTTACTGACATAAGCACATGTAAGTCTCTGCTTGAGGGCTATTTTCAAAGTCATGGGAACACCCAAAGTGCCCATGACTTTGAAATAGCCCTCACAAAATTGTAGAAAGGAGTTTCCTGGATGTAGCCCAGCTCTCATTCATCTAGTAGAAGAACTTAGAGATGCACAGTTTCTTCAGTTTCCTAATGGCTTGAGCTCTAGCCATTATCGTTTTAACCTGGTCCCACTTGTCCTCTTCTACCAGTGCCTACCAGTATCACTTTCTAAAGGGTGTTCAGGGTATTTCAGGAGGAACCCAACATAAAACATTGCTGCTCAGTCTTTGCCTGTGCTCTACCTTGGTGTTGCCATCCTTCCCTTTCCTTTAAACTGCAGCTTCCATTTAAGCTCCAGAGGTAACATAGCCTCTCATACCTTGACGCATTGCAGATGCTTACTTTATCTAGAATAGCCAATCTTAATTCTGCCTTTCTACAGTTTTCTGAAAACTGTAGCCTGCCCTTCCAAACATAGCTCAGTATCCACCTTTTCCCTGATCACTGCTGTGCCCTCCTCCAAACATAGAGCACTCAGGAGTTTATATGTTATAACTGTGCTTACAAAGCCTCATGTCAACAGATGAGTTCCTTCAGCCTCTTTTCCAAATATATACTCAATCTCGGTTCCACTTCCATCCCTGGGATGCAAAATACTAGTAAATCAATGAAGGGTTGTTTAAGGGATGTTTTTCATGATCCACTGTCTTTTACGTTCTTATCCCTAAAGAAAATGTTCCATAAGGACTTTAGAGAAACTGTTTTTAGTATTTCCCTAAATTCTTATATAATTGCAGGCATTATCAGAAAACAAGATATTTGTACACATTAAGCCCAAACATGTATTGGGTTCAGCAGTCTTGCTATGTTCCACCAAGATCCTTAGCTTTAAAGCTCTGGAATTTTCTTATTATTTCTGCATTTCAGTGTCACCTTCCAGGCTCTGCAATTAAGCAAATTCTTAGAATTTTAAGCAAATAGTTTGTAAAATTTTAAAGTAGCAAAACACCCAGGGGCACTACATAATCCTCTGATTCTCCATGTCGAAGGAGTTTCTCAGCTGTGGCTGACAGCCTTATGACTAAAGAGCCTCTTTGTCCAGAAGGGCTGGGCTTTCCATTATCCACACAAGGGTACTGTACACTGTGTTCTCTGTAGAAAATATTTGTAGCATTTCAGCAGGAAGACCCCGGGAGAATGAGTCATCATCCTCATCCAGAGAGTACCCGGGAGGCCACACTGAGAAATTGTTCTCCCTCTAAGTATCTAGACAGGTTCTGATCAGAAAGCAAGTGTTTTGTTCACAGAAATATTTTCTATTTAAGCAGGAAATGACACTTTGCAAATACTGAACAATAATTACAGAGGGATTGTAATGCAATTTCTTGGACCCAAGTGCATTGCAAAGCAATAAATCTAGCTTAAAACACACTGAGAACTTGCTGCACATAAGAATCTATGGTGTGTTCTAGGGCAGATGGAGAATAGAAGGCAAGATCTCTGCATTAAAGCCCTATATATGGACAATTTTTGTTATTTTAATATTTTCAGGATGTTTAAGTATTTGTGGAAAGAGTTTACATCAAATGATTAGTTATAAAGGCCCAACACCACCCTACCTGCCTATAAGTGACAAATGTGTGAGTGCTTGAATCACTCCTGATAGTCTGCTCATATGCCAGAGCTGATTGTTGTGTCAGAACCTTCCAGAGGCAATTTTTTAGGAACCTCCTTTCTTATGTCTCTTTCCTAGTATCACTACAGACATTAAGAACACTGAGACAACCAGTGACTTACACAAGGGAAATAGAAGTCAGATACAGAAGACCAATATGAGGTTGCAGAATAGGCCGATGAGACATTAGATCCAGGGGTGAGAAGAGGATGGGCCCTATGCTTAACCTTAGACTTTAAGAGCTTGAACAGTAACACACCAGTGATTTATGCAGGTACCAATAATATGAGGTCCAGAAAGTCCACAAAGGCATGCTAATTCAAGCAAATAATAAAGTTTAGAGCAGTCAAATTCATCACAATCCAGTCAGCATGAGAACCTAAGAATAATGCATGCAGAGTTTAAGGAAAGCTTACAACAGTGGAAGGCACTAGGTGTGAGTCACAACTCTAGAGACAGACCTCCCAGGTTCAGCTCTTTTTCTACTAACTTTTAAGTGCCAGTCACTTAATATGACTCTGCCTTAGGTTTTCATCTGTAAATGAGGACAAAATCATGTGTCATGTCCACAATCATAACACTTCCTTCATTGTAAGACCCACTATTACTGTATGTACCTCAAAGAAAGAAAAAAATTAACAATTAAAATCGGAAGATCCCTTGATTGTTACATGCATCCATTTGAGCTGTTAAAATTCAGACAAAAGGAGTGTCTACAAACTGATAAAGCAGAGGAGTGTGAGAATGTCTATAATACATAATGAGTAGGAAAACTGCATATCTAATATGTGAAAAGCACTTAGAATAATTTCATCGGGTAAATGTTCCCTGCAGACCCATGGGTGCAAGGTGGTGGGACACACTTTATTTTTAGCACCTTAACGTCTGATCTGATCCTAGGATTTTCTTTGTCTCTTGTGCCCCTTTGAAAACATGAAGTCTTAAAAACTAAAAATCCAGTATGCCATTGTGCACCAATTCTCTTGTTGCAAAAGTGGCTGCTGATCTCTGGTCAGACTTAGAACTGAGGTGATATGATGGATAGAATATTTAGTGTGATTGTGGTGATTGTTTCATCATGTATATGTATGTTAAATCATCAAATTGTACAACATAAATATATAAAATTTAATTGTAAATTGTAGTCCCAATGGAAAATAAAATTAAAATACGAGATTGTTTTACCCATATTTCTGTGTTCTTGTCTTTATCAAATGTTTGGCATGATGATTTCTTTTACTTTTTATTTTTCTTTTACTTTTATTTTAAAAAGAACAAAAGATGAACAGTGAAACTGAGTTTCAAAACAGGTTAGTAGGACAGTTATAACACTTAAGAAACTTTTAATAAACTTTTATAAAATTTCTCATTTTAATTGGTTTAATGAAAAAGCAATAAAAATTCACTAGTTAACTCCCTAAAATATTTAGAACATAGATATTACCAAGAACATATGAATTGCTACAAAAAATAGAGAGCTCCCTAATTTGTGCTTTTTTTTTTTTGGTACCAGAGATCAAACTCAGAACCTTGCACTTGCAAAGCAGGTGCTTATGCTGCTGAGTTAAATCCCCAGTGGGCTCCCTAATTTCTATTGTGAAGCTAAGTAGCTCATTCTTAAATCTGGCCAAAGCACCACTAAAAAGAGAATTAGAGTCCAATTCTACCTAAGAAAATTATAGAAGCTGTACATTCCATACTATCCAAACTTTCAATAACAATTTCAATCCTGATACACTATAATAAGCAGAATTGTCTTTAGAATGAGCAAAAGACTTACAACAAGCAGTAAATATATATTACATTTTAAAAATCACAGAACAATTTAACATTTAATGAAATTCAGTAGCTGAGATATTTGTTATTAAATAAATTGATAAGAATGTGATCTTACTGGGTAAAATGGAACACATTTTCAGTAGACATAAAAAGAAACCCATTAATTCCTAAATAAAATGAAAGTCTCTCTTAATCACAGTATTATTTTATCTATGGTCTGGAAGTGCTAGACTATTCAACAAAACAAGAAACAATACCATTCAGAAAAATAAAAATAATATTTCCCCATGAAACAAAAAATATGCAATAAAAACATTAATTTATATGGATTTTGGAAACTCACATAAGATACAGATATAGGCAATGTATCTATTTCTCAAAAAAGACACCTAAATGGCAATCCATAACCACAAAATACAAAAAAACATAAGTCAATTGCTTCATATTAGTCTGTAAACACAATCACGTTTTATTCATAAAATGAATCAAGATAAAAGAATATCTTGTAAGCTATGATTTGTGTGTAAAATAATGTCTTCAAAGAAAAGAAGTTATAATACATTAAACCTATATTATATAACTATAGCAGTTATTTTACAAGGTGCATAAATTCAAGAGATCTGTACAGCAGAGTATATACAGTTAACAAGATTGTACTATGAAAGGTAAAACTAGAAGCTAGAACTTTTATCAAGTCTTCTTAATGAAGAAACATAAAAAAACACAGGAAGATTCTTAGAATTAATGTGTAGATTTAGAACCTTTGTTGTGATAATGTGTCATGAGTATATGTATATGTTGAAATTCAACAATCTATACATACATTGTGTGTAATTTTATGTATACAAATTTTACCTCAATAACAGTAAACATTTTTGATCCAGCAATATGGAAGTGTGTCCAGCTCCAAACAGACAAATCAGTAAGTATTTGCTTAATAAATAGAACAGGAATCGGTATATGGGTCAATATAGGAAAGAATAGTATTAAAATTGACCCTAAAATATGAAGATAGTATTCTTTTTATTATAAAGGGAGCCTTAACAAGGAGTAAAAAGGGGACATATGCAAGAAAGTTAGTGGAAAGTATTTATATTTTTAAAATATCAAATTAGATCTTCATTGTATTTCATACAGCATGATAAATTTTAGATAAAGTGCTAAGCATGAAAACTTTAACAAAAACAGCAGAAAGGATGAATTATTTATTTCTTCTAGCTCAGAACCTTCATAGTTGTCACAAATACAAATACTGATTAGGAGGACAAGCTAATAAGGAGTAAGAACATACAGTGATTCAGAACATGAGTTCTGCAACCAGATTTCCCATATCCCTTCTCAGATACTTACTAGATATGTGATTTACAATCACAAATTACTGTATTTCTCTATGGCTAAATTTCTTTATCTGTAAATTAGAATTTAATGAGTTTCTACTTCATAAATTTGTCATAAGATTAAGTAAGTTAATATTTGAAAATATTTAGAAAAAATGCTTAGCACAGAGCAAGCACTGGAGACATAATTCTAAATACACATATGAAAATCGTCTATGTAACAAATACCACAGAAAAAGTTAAAAGCGAATCTCAGAAATATGTGAAAACTATGCCAGATAAAGAATTAATATTCTTAATTTACAAAGGGTTTTTGCAGGTCACTAATACAATTCTGAACCAGAATAAAGAAAAATTAGATATATATTATATAAAATTAGATGTATATGATAGAAAATTATATATATATATATATATATATATATATATATATATATATATATATGATAAATTGACTATCAACTGCAGAAATAGTGGCTTATAAAACAAAGGAGAGTTGCTTTGGGGGCTGTACAGTTTCAATAATGCAGGCTACTGCTATTTTCCTGCTCCACTGTTGATATTTCCCAAGGTCATTTTATAATGCACAGTTGCTCCAGCTGCAGCCTTTACATTTTTATTGCAGCTATCAGGAATAAGAAAAGAGCAAAGGATCTCATGGCCCTGCCTTTAAAGATTGCATTTCAGAATTGACACACATCATAATTTCTTACATAATACTACACAAATTGCAAGCTGGAAAATGCAGTATTTCTTTGTGTGCCTACATTCTTTGCTAAAAACTGTAGATTTTAATACTAATGAATGAATAATGGCCACTGGGTAAGAAATAGTCTCTGTCACAAACTGAATTTTACCTGACATGAGTCAAATGATACCTGGTGGTAAAATATGAATGTAGTAAGGCAGTCAGTCTCCCAACTGATTTTTATGTACAAATTTTTAAAAGGAAAATTTGAATACTTTTTTTTTAAGTTTAAAAAATATGCTTAAATGTTGTGTCACTCAGCTTCTCTGTTGCTAGAACAAATACCTGAGGTCCACAGCTTGAAGGAGAGAGGTTTAGTTGGGTCATGGTTATGGAGGTTATGTCTCAGTCCATGGTTGGCTGGTTTCAGAGGAGAAATATCACAACAGAAGATTTTTATGGAGTGAAGCAGCTCACTTCATGGCATTTGAAAAGCAAAGCGGGTTGGAAAGAGTACCAAGCACAAAGGGCTAGAAACCAGGTATTCCCCCAAGGTCACACCCATATGAGCCACTTAGAAACATCCAGAAGTGTACTTTACTAATCCACTAGAAATCTTAGTGAAGTTCACAATCACAATTAAGGATCCCACCTGTTAACTTGACAAAAGTATTTTAGGAAACATACTGTAATCTCTAATTATTTTGGTTATTTTTCTCTGGTTGTTGAGACAAAACACCCGACCCTCAAGATCAGGATAGGAAAGGTTTACTTAGCTTACAGTTTTTTGGAGGTTTCAATCCATATTCAGCTGGTTCCAAGGCAGGGTGGTGTGGGTAAGAACAGCAGTTCATGGCAGCCACAAGCAACAAAAGTGAAAGGACAAAAGAGGGAAAAGCACACTTCTTTCCCTCCCTTATATTGTATGTGTGTTTCCTGCCCCTGGGCAGGTGCAGCACTCACACCACCAATCCCAGTGCTAGACAAAGAAGCTATCACGTATACTAGATTCACCCGCCTCCATGACTACACGAAGCTGTGGGGGGAAATTTAAACAAACCACAACAGTGATAAACTGAGAAATGAATGCACATAGTTATACAAGGGTATCTGCTATATTATTAGGACAAATTGGGAAATAATCCTAAATGCTCATTAACAAAGTAGACTATATTTATATGTGAACATTGTGAAGTCATTGAAGATAAGGAAAAGGAAGGACAAGGGAAAAGAAAAAGAAGGAGGGATAAGGGAAGGGGAAGTATGTGACAAAAATGGGTCCAGCTGGGCATACCTTTCTGAAAATTTCAATAATAATAATAACAATAAGTAACCTTTTTGGAGCACACATGGTAATAATTTGCAGTAATAGCTCATTTAATTTTTACAATGACCTATCAGTACATACTTTTGTTATCCTACTTTTGCAAATAAAAAAAAACTATGTCAAGGAGATAGTCACTGCACAAACTCACAGAGTTAAATGAGAATACAATATCAATTGTTTAAACTCCAAATTTGGCAATTTTGTTATGCCACGATTCAGACAGTAATGATAAAAGAAGAAAAATGAAAATTTTGTCAAACCTGATAACTTTGGTTATAGTTATACAGTTTATTTATCCTTCATTCTTTTGTGATTGACTAAAAAGTTTTTATTTAATGACTATTAGCTTTAAAATAAAGATGATAAAAGAAACCTCAATTGTTACCAGGATGTACCACACCAATTCATATTGCAGAGTGAGAAATGACTTGATTATAAATCTGCACCTATTTATCGTGTATTATATAAAGAAATGTTAGCTGTTTTCTTGTTTGCCCATAGGAAAAAGGGAAAATAGATCAGACTTCACTGTTAGGTTATATTCCTGATTTTCTCATCAGAATACCTGAGAAATAACAACTGTGGCTATTTATAGACATCTGAATTTACTATACTAATATCCAGTGCCCTGAAAGCAGGAAATTTGCAATATAAGAGGAATGATGAGTTAAAGAGATTTTCCTCCAACTAACTGGCATCAGGTCCAGTAAACAATATCATTTTTGCACAACACAGAATATGTTTTAGGCATGCTATCCTTACATGCTGAATAAAGGAAATGTCTTTTGAATTTCATTCTGGAATTTGCATGGTACTGTTCCATTTGAAATGACAATAGTATTTCACTTCACAAATATTTTGAAAACTAGGATTTGGGTAAGGTATGATGGCAAGGTCAGAGAACCAAAAGTAAAACAAAACACAAAAGGTCCCTGACTTCAAAGGGCTCACTGGCAATTAAAATCCTAGAACAGAGGTCATCAAGCTACAGTATATAGTACAAATTCAGCACATCTGTTTTCATATATCTATTATTTTGAAACTGTTTTTATATTGACAAATGCCTAGAAAAATCAACACAAAAATATATTTTATCAGATGTGAAAAATACATAATAGTTTAAGTTCAGTTTCTACAACTAAATTCTTATCTCCCAAAATGTGTACAGAATGTTTTAATTGAGGAACTATGAAATCTAAGATTGTGCTTTGTTAGTGGATGGCATACTAGCCCTGCTTCTCAGATTTTGCTTGCAATTAAAATAGATATCACTTGGGTTAAGATTATCAAATGTTTTCTGTGATTGTCCAGAAAATACATACTTAAGGTGTTGTAGGACACTGAGAAGCTCACTTCTCAACTGATTTTTGTCATTGTGCTTTCTAAGCAAAGCTAAGGTAAACCATCTTGTGAAAAAAGGAATTGCAGCTGGTTTTGTTACTATGAGCTACTTGGCAAAGTAAGTATTAGAAAAACACTAATACTTGAGTCCACATTATGTTCAGGGGAAAGGAAAAATGACAAACTCATACAAACACTATGATTTTTAAAAATAATGTCATTCATGATACTTTATATAGAAGACCCAGAAACCTCCATTAAAAGACTACTAGAGGTAATAAACAAATTCAGCAGTTTAGCTGGATACAAAGTCAACACTCAAAAATCAATGGCATTCCTGTACACAAACAAAAAACTTACTAAGAGAGAAATTATGGAAATATCACCCTTCACAATAGCATCTAAACAAATGAAATATTTAGGAATCAACCTGACTAAGAATGTAAAAGACATATATGCTGCAAATTATGCTGTGCTAAAAAAGGAAATTGAAGGGGATATTAGAAAATGTAAGCATATTCCTTGCTGTTGGCTAGGAAGAACCAACATTGTGAAAATGGCCATAATCCCAAAACTGTTAAACAAATTTAATGCAATCTCAATAAAAATATCATTAACATATCTCACAGATTTAGAGAAAACACTCCTAAAATTCATTTAAAAACAGAAGAGATGTAGAATGGCAATGCAATTCTGTGCAACAAAGGCAAGGCAGGAGGCATCACAATTCCTGACTTGAAACTACACTACAAAGCCACAGTGATAAAATGAGCATGGTACTGGCAAAGAAATAGACCTGAGGATTAACAAAACAGATTAGAAGATGCAAGCACAACTGCGAAGACACTCAGCCACCTGATATTTGATAAAGGGGATAAACATGTTCATTGGAAGGATAGCCTCTTTAATAAATGGTGTTGGAAAAATTGACTCTCCACATGCCAAAGTCTGAAACTAGATCCATGCCTATCACCATGCACAAAACTAAAGTTTAAATGGATCAAAGACTTAAATATTAAAACAGAAACACTGAGTCTACTGGGAGACAAGGTAGGCAAAAGCCTTGGAGACATAAGGGTAGGCAGAGAATTCATGAACAAAATGCAAACTGCACGGGAAACACTTCAAAGAATCAACAATTGGGATCTCATATTATTGAAATGTTTCTGCACTTCAAAAGAAATCACCAACAGAGTGAAAAAGAAAACCCACAGAATGGAAAAGAATTTTAGCCAGCAACCCCTCAGAAAAAGGATTTATATCTAGAACATATAAAGAAGTGAAAAACATCAAGCTCCCCAAATTCAAAGACTCTCTCCAGAAATGGGCATCTGAGATGAACACACAGTTCTCAGATGAAGATATACAAATGGCAAATAAATACCTGAAGAAATGTTCACCACCACTGATCATTCAAGAAATGCAAATTAAAACAGCACTGAGATTTCATTTCACTCCAGAAAGAATAGCTGTCATCAAGAAATCAACTGATAATAAACGTTGGCAAGGCTGCAGGTAAAAAGGAACACTTTTCCACTTTGGGTGGGAGTGTAGCCTGGTGCAGCCACTATGAAAATCAGTATGGAGCATTTTCAGAAGGCTAGGTTTGGAAGTTCCATTCAATCCAGCTATTCCCCTCCTGGGTATTTTCGCAGAAAAACAGAAAAGGTCATATCACAGTGATATATGTGCACTCATGTTCGTAGAAGTACAATTTGTAATAGTTAAATCTTGGAAACAACCAAGATGCCCATCAACCACAGAGTGGATAAAGAAGTAGTGGTATTTTCACACAATGGAATATTACTCAGCTATAAAGAAAGAATGATCTTGAGGCTTTCATAGGTAAATGGAGACAATTCAACCTATCCTCATAAGTGAAATAAATAAGAATCATATTTATAAATATATTGTGTCTCTAGTGTAAAAATTAATATGAAATATAGGAGTAATAAAACCCAAAATGTGTGATTGCTATTGTAAAAAAGAGAGGAAAAGAAAGTGCTCTAAAGGATATAACTGCATGTATGTTTAAATGTGAAGGATTGATAACCATATTACTAGGCTTTTGTTGGATCACTGAATAGAACTGTTTGCATTCTTGCTGTTTGAATGTTCACTTTGTATGCTTTACTTTTGTAACTCAAACAACTATTTCTAAGAGGACAATATGTAATGTATCAACTAGTGATTTCTTAATGTTTTTTTGTAATTATGTATTATTTCTACCCTTTTTCTGTTTTTTTTCTCTTTAATTAAAACTTTTTAAAATGTCATTGCAATTTTATAAAATGAAATATTAATAAACTATCAAACTTTATATTCTCTGAGTACATTACTGATAAAAAGATGACTAAAGGCACTCTGAACATACTGCCCAATATTTTGAATCTTAATTATTTCCTGGAAGCTTTGTGACTCAAAACCAAAAAAATATGTGCTCAACATCAAATGTTGGCAAGGGCATGAGAAACTCGAACTGTAATTCACTGCTAATAGAGGTATATGTTGGAAAAATCACTTTATAAATGATATTTGATAATATCTATCAAATCTTAATATCTATATTCTTTATGATTTAAAATGTCTGCTCTTACCATAGTCTTAATAAAATGCATTCTTATATATCAAAAGACTTTTACAAGTACTTGTATTGCAGCATTTTTAAGAATTCAAAGTTTGGGGAAAAAAAACTAAAGGATCTTAAGTGTCTTAGTTACTTTTCTTTCACTGCCAACAAAAAATACCCAACACTCAAAGTTAAAGGAGGAAAGGGTTTTTTTAACTCACAGTTTGTGAAGATTTCAGTCTGTAAACAGCTGGCTCCGAGGCAGGGTGGCATAGCACAGGGGCAACAGTTCATGGTGGTGGAAGACAGCAAAAGCAACAAGAGAAAAGGAGGGGAGTAAGTCTCTTTCCCTCCCTTACATAGCATGCAGGCTAAACAGCCGTAGGGCCTCGTTAGTTCTCCTATCACTAATCCCAGCACTAGACAATGAACAAATTACATACTCTAGGTTTACTTGCCTGTAAAAAGACCACCCCTCCATGATCACATAAGGCTTTGGAAGAACATCCATACACAAACCATAACAATAAGCAATGTAATAAAAAATAACATGGCATATTCATATAATGGAATGTACAGAGTAAAGAAAATAAGGAAAAAAAATCCAACAAAACTCTTCTCAACAATGAGGCTGAATTTCACAGACATAATATTGAAAATAATCAAGACACAAAGAGAACAACTCTACAAAGTTTAAGAAGATAAATGTATCCACATTGCTAAAAGGAACTACCTAGATAGGATTAGTAATCAGAAGAAACACACTGGGGTTTTCTGAGGTGCTGATAATGCTCTGCTTCTTGGTGTAGTTTATTGTTTGATTTCTGAAAAATCATCTGTACACTTATGATTTGTGTACTTTGGAATTGGCTGAGAAGCCCTTTGTTGCTCTAGGAAAAAATGTAATCATTCAAGTAAATTTTAAAATCTCAGAATATATAGGGTTAGTGTATATTGCTACTCCCGGGGAGGTAGTAATACATAGGTCTAAAACAGAAAACTGTTCCATTAACTGCTGTTGAGCTATACACTCATGGACCTGGCCAGTGAATACCTCCAGATGTCATGTGAAGGGAATATATGAGGATTCCCCAATGCAAATCCATGTGCTGCCTTATGAAACGAAGAAAGTCTGAATCAGAGGGGCCATTATTTTACCCTAACAATAATCTTGAAAGGAGGTGTCCTGGTCCTATTGCAGTTCTAAGGTTACTTAGGAGAGGAATTGAGTTGTTCTTCTGTGCCAGGACTTGTCTGTGTATTTGCCATTATGAAATTAGTGTGGCCTCTCTTTTGGTTACCCCAGTCATATAGGACTTTAAGAAGGAAGCATGTCAGGACAAAATTGAGACTAGTTCTCATGCACTTTTCAATACTCACTAATGTTTATACAAAGATTTATACATCATAAACAATGCTTATCCAATAAGACATTGAGAATATTTGTAATTTCAATAGTATTTATGACATTACACTCACACACTGTAATTGTCAAGAAGTCTGGAATTGACTTTTTCCTTTTTATAACTTGCAATCCCGGAATCTAGCAAAGTGCCAAACACATAACAAGAATTGACTGTGTGAAATGCTATTTTTTCATCAGAAAAATTATATTTATGAAAATGAATGATTTAGGAAAATGTTCACAAGTTAAAATTAAGTGAAATGAAGTATGGTACAAAACTACACAGCTACCCACAGATATTATGACATCCATTATAAGACTCATAAAATCTATAATGCAAATATCAAAGGGAAAAATAATTATAAATTATGGAAATTATTGGTGCTTTATTTACTTTTTTATGATTCTCTATTTTCCAAATTTTGGGGGTTGAATAGGTATTATTTTTACAATAGTAGAAAAATAGCCAAAGTTTGAAGAAGTCATTGTAATACTAAAAGAAGTGTAACAAAGTAAAATACCAAGGGTTTGACACAAATGCCAACCTGAAACTGACCTATGAGCCACACTGCTAGGCTTTTCCTCTGATGACATTGATTTATAGTCTTCCTTTTCTTCCCTCTATGGGGTTTTAGGTCAAGTCTTCATATGAAAAGCACTTTCTCTTCCATTTGGGAGTATAAGAAAGTCATAGCTAGTGTTTTCCTCCTCCCATATTTTTATTAATTTTTATTAGTACATGGTTGCAGTATATACTGCTTGCATTCATTGTGGGGATTTAGTATATGTATATGTACAATTTTTTTAGTTCCCCTTCCCAACCTCCTCCTTCCCTCCATGTTTAGATCTCCTTCCCATTAGCAAAACCTCTATCTCCCTGATTATTCATTTGACTCAGTTATTCCTCTTCCTCCTC
Source organism: Hydrochoerus hydrochaeris (assembly GCA_004027455.1). Classification (NCBI taxonomy): domain Eukaryota; kingdom Metazoa; phylum Chordata; class Mammalia; order Rodentia; family Hydrochaeridae; genus Hydrochoerus; species Hydrochoerus hydrochaeris. The sequence continues at coordinate 494,273 of PVLA01000329.1, read as the reverse complement.
CCATCTTAAGCCAATGATTCAGTTCCCTGGTAAATTCCCAAGGTGTTGTTACCTGCTTGCCTACAAATATACATATTAATTCATTTTGTCTCTTCACTTTACATTTCTGAAACTCAACTTACCATGTGAGGAAAACTAAGCTTCTGAATACTCCTTATTTGCTGCCTTGTCTGAGCCCACATAGTCTGCCTCCTCCTCATCTCCTGAAATGATCTACTTCTGCTGATATTTACTCTACTTCAAGTTCTCTTCTGGAGGTAACTTCTGAGCACTATCTCACCTCTGGCTCTGTGTTGCATTCAGCTCTTAACCAGCTCAACCTGTCTTTACCAAATGAGATTCATGACTTCAAAAAATCAAATTAGCTTGAAGCATGTTAAATACTCTTTCTAATAAAACAAATTGTAAAATGATTATGAAATGCTTCATGCCCTCAGAATGGATATATTCATGAGGAAAAACAGATTACCAGGGTCGAGGGCTACAAAAAGATGTGAAACATAGAAATGAAAAGTCCCTAAAGTGAATATTTATAGTTTTATTGCCTGTGTAGGGCTATTTCTTGAGAGTTAAAGATTGACAGAAATTAGAAGAAGCCTCTGAGATCTCTGACACCCTTGTTCTACTCCTAAGGATGCAGATGACCACAGAGTTTAACAAATTCCCTCAAAAACAGATAGCCAGCACTTCTGGAATTATCTCTATACTTTTATGACTTTTAATCTTTCATGACAATTTTTTTGTCATGACTGAGTTTTTTTACACTTATTAAAAGGAAAATTGCTACTTGTTAGTTATATTATATTACACTATAGCTGCCAACCTGTCATACTGCTAATTTCACTTTTAAAAAAGAGAAAAATAACAAATGAAATTCCATCTACTATGATCATCATTTCATAAAAGACAATCTAAGAGAGAAAAACACTCATTTCAATTGTAGAAGTGTGGACTGATATTGAGGAGGCACTGGCCCCTGATTTCCTGCCCCCAGGGTATCTGAGCCCGGTAACACACATATGGTTCACCGGAGAACTAAGATCTGAGAATACAGTTCTACATCCATTGGCTCATCTAAATATCCACTAGGAATTTATACTAACTGTCTATATCTCTTTCCACCCAGTGACTTAGGTTGGGTTCTCAAAAGTACACCTCAAGCCAAAGATTTCTTTTTTTTAATTTAAAGAAAAAAAAATGAAAGAGAAAGAGGGTAAAATAATGTATAATTTCGAAAAAACAGTAAGAAATCACAAGTTGATAATTACATATTTTTCTCTTAGAAGTAGTTGTTCAAGTTATAAAATTAAAGCATACAAAGTAGACATTTAAACATTGAGACTGCAATCAGTTCTGTTCATCTATCCAACAAAAACTTAGTAATATGTTTATGAATCCTACACACTTAAACATACTTGCAGTTATATCTTTTGGAATACTTTCTTTTCCTCTCTTTTTTTACAATAGCTATAATCAATTCTCGTAAACTATTTAGAAGTTCTACACATGTATAAGTCTCTACATATATAACTATCCTTTCTGTATTAGAGGGAGAAACAAATCAAAACAAGTCAACAATACAAATCCCTAGAGAAACACGAAATGAAAAGGACATATAAAACCACAATACTAGGTGATCTACGGTACTTACTATGATGTGTCTTGTTATTTTCAATAAAATTGTCTATATCATCAGTCATAGTATAAACATAGCAGTACGTAGCACTATTAATAAAAACCAAATATTGGAGACATTATAGGGCTTCAAAGGCAGTTAATAATCAAACCAGAATGGATATCCTATTGAATCTTTTTATCTTCAGAGTAGTTGCCTCTACTCTCAGACTTGATACTATCAAGCATAACATATTTGAATAAAATCAGTCAAGACAAGATGGCGATATAGCAAATCTTCTCTGCCTCATCTCTGCTATGCTATTTTTCTGTCATGATTGTTTACTTTTCTCCTTCATTCTACTGTCTGCCACTTTCTTTGAGGCCTTTCTGCCATTGTTCCTGGAACCCTGGTGATTTTCTTCTTTCTCTCTAGAATGTCCTTCAATATTCTTTGAAGGGTTGGATTGGTAGTCACAAACTCCCCCAGTTCCTCTTTGTCATGGAAATATCCTATCTCTCCATTAATTTTAAGAGACAGTTTTTCAAGGTACATCAATCTGGGTTGGAGGTTATTTTCTTTCAGGGCTTGGAATATTTCGCTCCAACCTCTTCTTAATTTGATAGTTTGCATCGAGAAGTCTGCTGTGATTTTGATGAGTTTTCCTTTATAGGTAACCTGTTTATTTTCTCTGACCGCTTATAATATTCTGTTCTTGTGATGGACTTCTGGGATCCTGATTATTATATGTCTGGATGTAGATCTGTTTTGGTTGTAGCTGGCTGGAGTTCTGTATGCCTCATATATCTGAACATCACTTCCATTTCCTATGCTTGGGAAGTTTTATTTCTGTGAATAGCCTTTTTATTTCATTTGTATTTGTCCCTGCTTTTTCATTCATGTTTTTTATTCTTAAGTTATAAACCCTCTTGTCATCTTCTAGCCTTTGTATCGTTACTTCCTGGTTCCTTATTTTTAAGAGATCCTTCCTTTCGTGATCATACATTGCAAATCTATATTCAAGTTTTGAAAATTTGTCTTTAGTTTCTGTTAAGAAGTTTTGCCAGCTTTCAATGGAGTTTTTAATTTCCTCATATTCTCTTTGGATCTGTTTCATGTATTCTAGATTTTGTTTATATTCTTTATCAAAGGCTTCTCTCCTTTCTCCAGGTTCCTCCATTCTTCCATTTGTGTCTTCTTGAGAAGTGCCCAGCATTTCTTTTATTAATCTTCTTATATCTTGCCTCACCTGAGTTAGAATTTCAGATTTAAATTCATCAATGAGGTCATGGAAGTATTTCTTTACTTCCGATGAGGCTGTGTCTGATATTGCATATTTGCTGCCCTCAATCTCCTCTGTATTTTCATTTGCTGGACTTATTTTCCCTGGGTCAGCAGTTGGAGGCGTTTTGTTGTTTCTTTGTCTTGTCATGTTTCTGGTTTCTTTCAGACAGGTGAATGGTGGAGGTCTCAGGACCTTTCCACATTGCTTACAGTTTTTCTAAAGCATGCTGGCTAGGGCACAGCTGCTCTCTCCATTTTGCTGTTGATCTGTGAGGTGCACACAGGGGCGATGTGGGCCGGCCCCTCCCCTCTAAGACAGTCGACCAGTGAGTGTCATCAACAGGTTAGTGTGTGCCCTGTGGATGTCACAGGTTCAGGACAGCCTCATCCCTGGCTATTGGGTCCTGAGCAGGGGCTTGACCCAGCCCAAGCAAATCCCACCAATCCACTTTGGGCCAGAAGCCGCTGACTGACATGGCTTTAGTTGTCAATTCAAGCCTGTCCTGCCCAAATCCAATGTGGTCTAGACAGTCATCCTGCTCTGGGGAACCCAGTTCTCAGCACTCACCAAAGTCCGTGTAGCTCAGTTCGCTGCCATTTCATGCAGCACCTCCTCCCAGCACTGGTCTCAGGCTCACTAACCCCCACTCTCAGCAGGGATGTGATCTCAGCTCAATTGTGAGTTGCCCAACCCTAAGGCGCACCCAGTACAGTGTGCCCAGCTCCAGCCCTCTGTCCATGTTTCTTCTTTTTTTATTCTTTTACTTTTTTTTATTCCTCAGTTTCTTCCTGGGTCATGAGAATTCCTCTCCTTTCTTCTGGTTCTCTCCATGGTGTTAAATTCTAGCATCTAAGTTGTTTTTCTCAGAGAAGTTTTGTATCATGCTACCTAGCAATCGGCCATCTTTGAAATGCAAAGATTTCAATATAAGAAGTTTATTTGAGAGGTGACTCCAGGAAGTGCTGGGAAGTGAGTGGTAAAGTAAACCAGGGAAGGGAAAAAAAGTGTGTATTATAGGCATCTGGGCTCAACAGGGCTGCTGACAGAAGACTACCACCAGTAGTATTAACTCCCTTATATGAACCTGTCCTGATCCTATTACTGGTAGGGCCTGCTCCTATAACTAAATAAAGTTCACAAGCAGAGAGCTACAACTGCTTTATGGGACTCCCCTGGCACAGAGACCACTTGCAAAATATGATTAGGCACTAGCAGCAGTTGCTGCAGCATTTGATTAGAGATTCTCAAACAAACTCATTAATTAACTTCACATTAATATTGAGACCATTGTTTGTAATACTAGAATTAGGTAGAAAATGTACAGGTTTCAAAATGAGAGCATTTTCTATATTCCTAGGAGTTTCCAAATACATTCTATATATTTTATTATCTCTTTATTAATAAGGAATTGATATATCCTGGAGAAAACAAAAAAAAAAACTAAGGAGGCCTCTAGAGCACAGAATGTGATGAGACTAAATTATGTCAGCTTTCACCTCCTTGGGAAGTTAGGTAATGGAAAAAAACATGTAGAGCATGCAGGATTTAAGGATGGTCAGAAATAACTTGTTTAAAATATGTTGAATTTATTTCATCTTGGTAATAAGCTAAAATTAACCATTACTGAATGAATCACAAAAGTTCCTGGAACTCCTTCTCAGACTTTGCCAGGTTATGAAGTGCAAAGCTTTGTGGTTTGCATTTCATTGTAACTTTAGATTTATATTTTGTTACAACATACTGTGTCTTGGTTACTTTTTTCACATTGCTGAGACAAAATACCCAACGTTCAAAATTAAAGAAAGAACTATTTATTTAGCTCGCAGTGTGCGGAGGTTTCAGTCCATAATCAGTTAGCTCCAAAGCAGGGTGGCATGATACAAGGTCAACGGATCAAGGTGGCAGAACACAGCAAAAATCAGTAAAAGCAAAAGTTGTTGGGGAGGAAGCAAATCTTTTTTCCTTCCTTATATTGTAAGCAGTCTACCACCCTCTAGGGTGAGTGTAGCATTCACCACCATCTCCCTGCCCTCCTCTTGTACAGGATGAGGATGTTTACAAAGTAAGGACCAGCTGAGTTGCTTGGTTAATCTTCTAAACCTCTCAGGTTGACACAATGTATCAACCATTACATAGTGTAAAATATGTAGTCATTGTATCCATAGCCATACAGACATCCATATTAAAACATAAGGAAAAATATAAAAAAAGATTTGTTGGAGTGCATCCTATTATATTTGGTTATTTCTTCATCCCAAAGTTATTTGCTGAACCTCTTTCATATTTGACACTGATTATAGGCTTAAGATTGAAAGATCAGGAAGCTACTTTCCTGCTTGAAGGAATTAATAGTCATAGAATTTTGATACCTCATGTAAAATGAGGAACTGGAGTACTCATCATTGCCAAAATAAATCAAAGGCTTGAAAATCAGAAGTCTGACTTAGGCATAGGAAGAGAAAAGTCTCAATGTCTAAAGACAGAGCTTGAGTAAAGTTAGACAACAGCAACATCAATGAAAATATAGATATGAGACAAAAACATAGCTAGATATTAGACCCTGGCTCTCATCAGTCTTCATTTATATTTTTCTTGTTGAAATCACTCTCCCAATCAAGTGTGAAACAGACTGAAACTACACATCCCATCGCATAGACATTAGGTGAGTCTTGTAAATTCCATAATGAGCATGCATGAAATAAACACTATGTATATGCTAAGGTGACCATGTGTATGGTATGTTTGTGTTTCTTACAGGAGTTAAGTTTCACATTAGCCTCATATTGATATTGAATATTTCCATGAATCTTAGCCCTGGTGGCCAGTACTCTAATCATCTCTAGGTATTTAAGTACATCCCTCTCTCCAAACAGATAGATCATCATGCTATGAATATCCCTGTCCACACTAACAAAATTTTAAGGTTCTTAGATCCTACCCTGATTAATGATCTTGTCCCACACTTGGATGACTCTAATTGCCAAACACTGCACATGTCCATGCTCCTGTGCCCCCATCTACCAGACAGGACATAGAGAGATATCATTATTGGCGAGAATAAGAATGACAACCGCTGATGTTGATTTACAACCACTTTGTATTGGATAGTGAATTATATATTATTTCTAATCCAATGAGAAAAGTACTTATTGTTCTTTTTCTAACAAAGAGTAAACAAAGTTTGAAAGAGTTAATATAGCACTTAACATTTAATTTACACAGGGAATATGCAAATACTGCGACTCAGTTATGCTGAAGCGCCTTGGTCATGCTCAGAATTGCTAACCCCTGGAACTTTGACCCCTTTATAGCCACTGTAGTTATGGGTTAGGGTAATGTTAATCTCCTTGGAAATACACGAATTAGGTACTATCAGATTCCAATTATAGGCCCACAGAGCCACTTCTTTCTGCTTCCTTCCAGGAGACCAAATACTACTGAAGCTCCAAGAAGTATCTCACAGAAGAGATCCACTGAAACACTATATTGATCTGAATTTCTAGATGATTTCTTCTCAACTAGATATGCATTGGTATAAGTGTATTAAAACATTACAAGGGCCTGTGAATATGAGATAAATTAATGCTGTTGGATACTGAAAGGGTAAAGGAGATATCTGCTGAAGGAATATCTCAATAAAAACATAAAGCTCCAAAAGATGAAAGTAAAAACATTTTATTTTTTTAAAGAGAATAAAACAAAAGAGGACAGATCTAAGCAGTTCAGAACAGAACAGTGTAAGCAACACAGCATTTCATAACAAGACAATTGGATTTTAACAGTAGCTATCATAATGTCTCTTTCTTTGAAATAGTTGAGCTTAGCTTTACACACAATAATGTCAAACATAACAAAATAGAATAAAACCACTCAAGAGAATAAAAGTATTACAAGGCATTCTGAACCAAATAACCAAATAAGATGAACAATGGCTACTATATTATCTCATTTTCCATAAAAATTTTGTTTTTACTATCATACATATTAAAATCCAATAAGACACAATATGATAGAACCAATGGTAACAGAAAAACAAGAGCATGGTAGGACTTCAGAGCAAGGTGATATTAAATCAACAATGGCTGCCATATTGTCTTGCCTTCAAAGTAACTATTCATACCATCACATATATTAAGATCAAACAAAACAGAATAAAACCATTCCAACCAATGAATGAAAACATAAGACTTCAAAGCAGTAGAATGGTGAACCATGATTACCATAAAATCTTCTGTACTCTTACCATTTCTTACACTAGGGACATTATGAGTATAGATTCAAGTTGTATCCATTTATTTATAAATATCTCAATGTGATCATTCTTTATAGCTGACTAGTACTCCATTGTATAAAAGTACCACAATTTTTTTTATCCATTCCTCAGTTGATGGGCACTTAGGTTGTTTCCAAGATCAGGCTATTACAAATTGTGCTGCTATAAACATGGGTGTGCATATATCACTGTGGTAAGATGTTTTGAGATCGTCTAGGAATATTCCTAAGAGTGGAATAGCTGGGTCAAATGAAACCTCCAACGCCTGCTTTTTTAGGAATCTCCAGATTGACCTCCACAGTGGTTGCACCAGTCTACACTCCCACCAACAGTGCAGAAGAGTTCCTTTCTCCCCACAGCATCTCCAGCATTTGTTGTAGCTAGTTTTGTTGATCCTGGGCATTCTTTCTGGAGTGAGATGGTATCTCAGTGTGGTTTTAATTTGCATTTCTCTAATGACCAATGATGATGAACATTTTTTCATGTATTTATTTGCCATTCATATTTCTTCATTGGAGAACTGTGTGTTCATCTTGGATGCCCATTTTTTGGATTGGGTCTTTGAATTTCTGGGGTCTGATTTTTTTTTAATTCTTTATAAGTTCTAGACAGAGAAGTCCTTTGTCTGAGGGACGGTTCACTAAGATTTTTTTCCCAGTTTGTAAGTTTTCTTTTCACTCTGCTGGAGATTTCTTTCGATATGCAGAAAATCATTAATAAGATGTGATCCCAGTTATTGATTTTGGGAAGTATTTCCTGTGCAGTTTGGTTCTTGTTAATGAATTCTCTACGTACCCCTATGTCTTAAAGATTTTCACCTACTTTGTCTTGCAACAGATTTAGTGTTTCTGTTTTAATATTTAGATCTTTTATCCATTTGGATTTTAATTTAGTACATTGTGATAGGCATGGGTCTAATTTTAGTTTTCAGCATATGGATAGCCAGGTTTTCCAGCACCATTTATTAAAGAGACTGTCGTTCTTCCAGTGAAAATGCTTGGTCCCTTTATCAAAGATAAGGTGGTTGAGTGTGTTTGTAGTTGTATCTTCTAGTCTATTCCATTGATCTTCAGTTCTGTTTTTATTCCAATACCATGTTGATTTCATTACAGTAGCTTTGTAGTATAACTTCATGTCAGGGATTGTGACGCCTCCTGCCTTGGCTTTGCTGCTAAGAATTTCCTTTGCTATTCTAGGTCTTTTCTGGTTTCAGATGAATTTTAGGAGTGATTGCTCTAGATCCATGAGGTATGTTAGTGGTATTTACATTGGGATTGCATTGAATGTGTATAACAATTTTGGGAGAATGGCCATTTTTACAATATTTATTCTTCCTATCCACGAACAAGGGATGTCTTTCCATTTTCTGAGGTCCTCCTCAATTTCTTTTTTCAGGGTATTATAATTTTCCCTGTACAACTCTTTAACATCTTTTGTTAGATTAATTCCTAAGTATTTCATTTTCTTGGATGCTAGTGTGAAGGGTGTGGCTTCTCTTATTTCTATCACGGTGATTTTGTTGTTAGTGTATAAGAATGCTATTAATTTTTGAGTATTGATTTTGTATCCAGCTACACTGCTGAATTTATTTATTATATCTTGGAGACTTTCAATGGAGGTTTGCGGGTCTTCTATGTAGAGTATCATGTCATCTGCAAATAATAATAATTTAACTTCTTCTTTTCCTATCTTACTCCTTTTATTTCTCTCTCTTATCTAATTGCTCTGGCTAGTATTTCCAGTACTATATTGAATAGGAGCGGTGATAAGGGACATCCTCGTCTTGTGCCTGATTTCAAGGTAAAGGCTTTCCGTTTTTGGCCATTTAATATGACACTGGCTGTTGGTTTGTCATAGATGGCCTTTATCATATTGAGGTAAAGACCATCTATTCCAATTCTCTGTAAGGTTCTTATCATGAATGGGTGTTGGATCTTATCAAAAACTTTTCCTGCATCTATAGAAATGATCATGTGATTCTTGCTTTTGGCTCTAATGATATGGTGGATAACAATATTTTATTTATGTATGTTGAATATCCCTGCATGCCTGGAATGAATCCCACTTGGTCATGGTGTATAATCTTCTTGATGATTTGCTGCAACCTGTTTGCCAATATTTTATTGAGAATTTTTGCATCTATGTTCATTAGGGAGATTGGCCTGTAGTTCTCTTTTTTAGTTGGGTCTTTCTCAGGTTTTGGTACTAGAGCAATATTTGCTTCCAGGAATGACTTAGGGAGAACTGCTTCCCTTTCAATTTCATTGAAGATGTTGAGGAGTGTCATCATTAATTCTTCTTTGTATTTCTTGTAGAATTCCTCAGTGAATCCGTCTGGGCCTGGGCTCTTCTTTGTTGGTAGGGACTTGGTTACATTTTCAATTTTGTTAATAGAAATTGGGTCATTCAGCAGTTTTACATCTTCTTGATGCAGCTTTGATGGTTCGTATGTTTCTAGGAATCTATCCATTTCTTCCGTGTTATCGAACCTATGAGAGTAGAGGTTTTCGAAATAGGTGTTGATGATCTATATTTCCACAGGTTTGGTAGTAAGTTCTCCCTTTTCATTCCATATTGCATGAATTTGAGTCTTTTCTTTCCTTTTTTTAATTAGGTTGGCTAGGGGCTTGTCAATTTTATTTATTCTTTCAAAGAACCAAATCTTTGATTCATTAATTCTTTGAATTGTTTTCTTAGTCTCTATTGCATTAATTGCTGCTCTGATCTTTATAATTTCCTCCCTTCTTTTGGCTTTGGGCTTGGTTTTCTCTTCTTTTTCTAGATGTTTCAGGTGTAAATCAGGTTCTTTATTTGTGTCCATTTAGTTTTCCTAATGTGGGAACTCAGTGCAATAAATTTTCCTCTGAGGACCGCTTTCACTTCATCCCATATGTTCCAGTAAGCTGTATTTGTATTTTTGTTTGATTATAGATATTGTTTATTTTCTTCTTAATTTTCTCTCTGACCCCTGATTGCTCAAGAGTATATTATTTAATTTCCATGTCTTTGTGAGGTTTTTGCAGTTATTTTTATCATTAATTTCCAGTTTCATGGTGATATGATCTGATAACATGCATGGGATAATTTCAATTCTTTTGCATTTACTTAAATATGTTCTGTGGACTAGTATATGGTCTATTTTAGAGAATGTGCCATGTACTGCTGAGAATGTATATTCTGATGTCATTGGATGGAACACTCTGTATATGTCTATCAAATACATTTGTTCACAGGTGCAATTCTGTTCTGTTATTTCTTTGATGATTTTCTGCCTAGTTGATCTATCCCTTTGTGTCAATGGTGTGTTAAGGTCCCCTGTTATAATTGTGTTACTGCCTATTTGATTTTTCATTTCTTTTATTACTTGCTTTGTGTAGTTGGGTGCTCTGGAATTTGGTGCACATATATTTAAGATTGTTATCTCTTCCTCTTGCAGTTTTCCCCTAACTAGTATGTAGTGACCTTCTTTATCTCTTTGGACCATTCTTGGTTTGAAGTTCACATGGTCTACAAACAGAATAGCTACCCCCACTTTTTTTGAGTTCCTGTTTCATGGAGTATTGTTTTCCATTCTTTGACTTTCAGTCTATGTGTTTCCTTTTGGGTTAGATGGGTTTCATGTAGACAGCATATGATTGGACATTGTTTCTTGACCCATTCTGGCAGTCTGTTTCTTTTAATTGGTGAATTGAGGCCATTTACATTAATGGTTATAACTGTCACATATTGGTTTATTGTTGACATGTTATTTTTATGATGTTGTATCTTAACTTTCCATTCTGTTTAATTGTTTGTCTTGGTTAGTGGTTTTTTCCTATGTGTATCTAGAATGTCTTTCAGTATCCTTTGTAGGTTTGGTTTGGTGATCATGAAGTTCTTCAGCTGTTCTTTGTCATGGAAGTATCTTATTTCTCCATCCATTTTGAAGGACAGTTTTGCAGGGTACATCAGTCTAGGTTGGAAGTTGTTTTCTTTAAGGATCTGAACCACTTCATTCCATGCTCTTCTTGACTTCATTGTTTGTGTTGAAAAGTCTGCTGTGATTCTGATAGGTTTTCCTTTATAGGTGACCTGTCTTTTCTCTCTAACAGCTTTTAATATTCTGTTCTTATGTTGGGTTTCTGGGATGGTGATTATTATATGTCTGGGTGTAGTTTTGTTTTGGTTATGGCTATTTGGAGTTCTATATGCCTCACTATTCCCTATGTCAGTTTCCATACTCATGTTTGGGAAGTTTTCAGCTATTACTTCTGTAAATAGCCTCTTGACATCATTTGTGTTTTCCCCTTCTTTTTCTTTTATCCCTATTAATCTTATATTGTTTTTCTTTGCATCATCTTGCAGCTATTTAATTGTTATTTCCTGATTTCTTGTTATTGTTAGAAAATCTTTCCTTTCCTGCTCATTAGCTGCAATCTTCTCTTCAAGGTCTGAGATTCTATCTTCACTTTCATTCAGGCAGTTTTTGCAACTTTCATTAGAGTTTTTGATTTCCTGTATATCTCTTTGAATCTGCTTAATGCATTGTTTGCCTCTTAAACTGTTCATTCAGGGATTCTATCATTTTGCTTTGCTTCTAATTTTTTAACTGTGGCTTTGTTGGATACATTCAGTATTTCTTTCACTACTTTTATCACTTCTTCTTTTACCTGGGAGAATTTTTCTGGTTTGCATTCCCTCATAGCTTCCCGTACTTGCTTCTTTATTTCAGTTGATATCATTTCATGCATTTCAGGTGTATGTGTAGTATTTTTTTCTATGTACATGGCTCCTAGGTTTTCTTGGGATGGGCTGGAAATTTGAGATTGCAGTTTGGTCTTTCATTTTGTCATTTTCTTATATTTCTATGTTTCTAGTGATTTCCCAAAGCTTTCCCTGGATATGTTGGAAATCTCCTCCTGAGCCCTCTGCTACTGGGACTCACTTGGCTTTGGCTCCCCTTGTGTGGTGGGCCTGGCTCCCCTGGTTGAATGAAAGTTGCTGGGCACAGTCCACTCAAGCCCACAGAACCTCTGGAGCTTAGTCCAGTGACCTAAGGGGGCTGGGCAGGCACCCAGGCTCTGGGATCGATGGCCCCAAACTTTTCCAGGCTTGCTCTGGCAAGCTGAAACTCACCTCATGGTGCAGCACCAGCTTGGCTCCCCCTTTGGCTCTCCTGGTCCCCTGGTTGAATGAAGGTTGCTGGGCACAGTCCACTCAAGGCCACGGAACCTCTCGAACCTAGTCCAGGGGAAAACTTTTTCTTATTACTTGAGGGCTATCACCCATCTATTTCAAATGGAAATAACAAGATGCATGAGTTTTCTATTTTTGATACTTCTTTTGATATTAATTTTAACCAAACATCTGGGAATGTTTTGAATTCTGGGGTGTGTGTGTGCATGCATGTGTGTGTGTAATGAACAGCATAACCCACCGGAAAGAACAATTCATCCTTGGATAATTTCTGCTACATTTACTCCAGTTACAATTCTATTTTTTAAAGCTGGAAAGGTCTGGGCAGCTTCTTTTATGTTAATAGTTTGACAATGATGCTATTTTGAAAAATTTTAGCTGCTGGTCCATAGCAGTGAGTACTGAAAACTGACTTCTCTAGACTAGCTGGCTATGTGGAATTGAGGCCTGGTCATAGGAATTGGAAGGATTTTTTCCTCCTATGTTTTTCTGCCATTACACAACCTCTTCCAACTCAATTTTTCCATCTCTGAGTTTCATCAATACATCACATTATAAATAAACAGAAATTCCATCTGAAGACTAATGAGCTTGAGCACTTCCGAGGTCCATGAGCAGAATCATCAGACAAGAATTTGTCACAGTTTCTCTTCCAGTGATTTTTGTCTTATTATGAAAATGTAATACTTTATTTCTTTTAAAAGACTAGATAACATGTGCTTAATAAAGTTTCTATATTAATACTTAAAATTCTAAATACAGCCAAGTCTTGAAAAGATAATTTATATAATTACCACTGATTTTTCAGTTTGAGGTGATAATGCTCTGGTGTTCACAATGAGCTGTAGTATCACATTCTAATAACATCTCCCTGTTTCAAAACTTTCAGTCCTCTTTAGGAGCATTTAAAATGAGCAACTAATCTTTCCCAAAACACTAGATGAAAACAGCAACACGCCAAGTAAACCACTGTTAGATTTGGCGGTCTCTCTCTCTCTCCTTTTCTCTTTATCTCTCTCCTTCTTTCGCTTCCTCAACAAACTTTAAAGCATATTTCTAGGAGTGCAGCAACAATAAAACTATTTTCTCTGTCCTTACATGGCTGCAATGACAACACTTAGAAATATTATAATGCAAAGCTTCATCACTGATTCTATACATGCTTTAATATGACATATTAATATAAACAAACTCTCCACCTATTATGTTATTCATTTCAACACTAACCTTCCTTAACACCAAGTTAGCAGCATTAAATGCATTATTCATAGCACACTGCCAAACTCTTAACCACAACAGTGAATACATAGCATAATACTTTTTAAAATTTTTTGAACAATGATCTTCACATAATTTCCCTCTCACCAAGTTATTCACACATGACATACATGAACACTTACTTAATATATTTACCCATTTTCACCCCCATGAACACACAGACTTTTAAAAGGTACAGACACATATACACACATGTGAGTCTGTTTATGCACATATACTAACAGCTACCATTATTTCATCCTACACAGTCTTTAAGGTAGAGGCAACAATTGCCAGAGAAACTGCAATTTAGCTGAAAAAAATCTGGCTTTTTTGATATTTGGGCTTTCAGGAACATCAGAAAGAAAATGTAGTGTAATAATAAATAAAGGCACATTCAGGGTTAAGAAAATGTTCCTACAAATATTAGAAAGACATGTGCATATATTTTAGTTTGGAGCTACCTAGAAGCAAGACATGAGATGAACATTTGAAATCAGTTAGTTTATTTGGATTGAAAACAAAAATCAGAGGGAAAAGGAGGCAGGTAATAAAGCGTATATGTGTGAACAAGTTTAATCTGTAAGCAAATGGAGCTTATGCCCGCCAAAAGAATCTGTGAATCAACATAAGATATGCAACTACCAATTAACATCCCTAGCCTAGGGGTGAAGAAGATGTATGTCCCAAATTCCTTCAGTCATTCCATGGTACTTTTATGACCTGATGCAGGTGGAAAATGACACCCTGGGGGCCAAAGAAAGTCCTCAGATGAATAAATGCAGGTGCTGACAAGTTGCATGAAATGGTGAGGGACAAATGACATCTGCTGGAGCAAACATCTGCTCCCATGTGTATTTCAGTATGTTCTACCATACATATTTTAGTATAGCTATGTGAGCAAAATTGTTCCTATAAATGTGGCACAAGGCATTCTGTGCAACAGACAAAGGAGTAGGCCAACAGTGAAATTAAAAAGACTCCCCAAATGGCAAGGGAAAAACTTAGTGAAAAGAAAAACAGAATGAATAAATTGTACATCATGCACACCAGATGTTGGATTTAAAATGCCACAATGATAAAATGTTCCTGCAATAGACAGAAACAGCATTAGTTCATTCCAACAATGGAAATTAGGATTAAAAACACGTGCAGAAATTACTGAGATGTGACAGTTTTCTGGATATTAAATATTTTATGTGTCTCAACATTAATCTACAGAATAACAGGATAAAATCATATCTAAACACCTTAGGGAGCCTAACAATTTTGTGAGTTTACAAAAACTTTCATATAACAAAATAAAGTTTGGACTAGGAAATATTCATATGGAGAAGATAGTTCAGAAGATGGTCCGGAAATTGATGTGTGCCTCAGTAAAGAAGAAACCAGCCAATTAAATAAGGAATAACACACAGCTTGCAAAAGATTATAATAAATGAACAAAAGTCTTTCCCTTTCCATTATTGTGTCATTGCCATCAATGTGCATTTTTTAAACTTAGCCATCAAAGAGTAGATTCTACAATGAGAATCTGGCCTAGATTTCTTAACTTAGGCAATGGGAAAGAAGCTTACTTAACACAAGCAGAACCCAAGGATGACATGCAAAGCAGAAACCAGTTTTTTGCCTTGTATCACCCTTATCAAAAGCTTTAGCAAACTCCCACACATATAATGTGATCCAAGAAATTTACTGAGTCTGAATTAAACCAGATAAACTACCTGACAGTAATATTTGGGTATATACTTATCATGCAGCAAATGTTTACTCTCAAGACTCTGATGGGCTTCAGCATGCACATATATTTTATGCTTTTAAAATATTTATTGATTGCTTACCAGAACTTATGTATTAGTCAGATTTCTCATTACTGGGATAAATTACTCAGTACCCACAACTTATAGGAAGGTAAGTTTATTAGGCTAATGGTTTCAGAGGATTTAGTCAATGGTCAACTCACTCCAAAACAGGAACATCATAGCTTAAGGGTGTCGAGGAGCAAATCTGCTTAGGTCATTGCGGCTGTGATGTAGAGCAGAGGAACAGAACTTGAGTGGAAGGGGTAAGGGACCAGATATAGACCTCAAGTTCACGTGTCCATAGCCCACCCAGACACATGTAGAAGTGTACTTTAGTAATCTCTTCACTAGCTCTCAGACCAATCACTTTGTCACAAGTCTGTCACTGTTCCAGGTTCATGCATTACATAAATGATAAAAAAGAACTTAAAAAACTACTCTAATGGAACTTATATTCAAATGTAAAGAAACCTGTAAGCAAACAATAAAATAAACATATAACACACCATAAATATTGATTAGGAAATTAAAAGGAGATGAATGTTTTAGCAAGTGAAAAAGTTGGGGCAGTATATCAGTTAAGAGTTGGGGGGCCTTTTTGTGTATTTGACACTTGCACTGGCCTCCAGATACCATTTCCTGTACCTCATTTCACTTTAGTCACACTGTTGATTCAGGGCCTTTGCACTCATTGTTGCTCCTACTTCATTCATGGAGTTACATGTAAGAAAAACTTCTTAGTGGGTTGGGTTGCTATATTTAGGAAGCTTAGGGAAAGGTGATACTAAAAATGGTTTGCAGTATTATCCAGAGTATAAACTAAAATGATCTGTCAAGGAGACTGAGGAAGGGAAGTTAGCCCCTTCTAATTCGGGAGAAAAGAAGGAAAAGCATCTTCAGGCAAATATCAGGCATGGAAAAGTGCTATGAAATGACATTTCTTAAGGTGAATATGCTGATCACTTTTAAGAAACCCAGATTCTTGGAGTAATAGAATCTTGAGCTAGGGTCTTCTTGATCAAAAGAATCAGACATGACACAAATACTACAGATTTAGACTATTTAAACATTTTAAATCTTCTTTATAGAAAGGATGTTATGGCTTGTATCTATATGTCTCCAAAATGCTAAATCCCTTCAAGGGGCTTTTCAGAAGTGGCCTTATCTAGGGTGAGTGATATTGGAATTAAGAATATGTGATTACTGAATTAGTCCACTGATTAGTTTAGCATAGTTCTGGGTTTGGATATTGGTGTGAGTGGCACCACTCACAATGCAGGCAGCCTAAAAGGAATAAAAGGGAGAGGCAGGCTTTTGCTACCACTCTTGCTGCCTGCTGTTTGCTGTTTACTGCCCTGCCATGTCATGAACCATTTTTCCTCTGTGATGCCACCTTGCCATGTCACTCTGTGTTTGAACCTGATGAACTGTACCTAAAACTCTGCAAACTTAGAGCTAAAACAACATTTCCTCCTATAACTTTGGTTGTCGAATGTTTTATTTCAGTAATAAGAAAAATTAGTCAAGACAGATTTTTGATACCAGAAGTGGAGTTGTTGCCCTGGATTTACCTGACCACATGATTCAAAAGTTTTTGGAACTGACTTGCAGAAAGAGTTTGGAAAGGTTTAGAAATGCCAGCTAAAGAATCAGACCTAAATTGCTTAAAGATGTACTTAAATAGAGATGCTGGTCAGAGTGCTGATACAAATGCTGCCAGTAAAGACCAAGCCTAAGACATTTTACAAACAAAGACTGCATTGGCTGTTAGACTGTAGACCAAGTGTGTTACACTTTGGCAGAAAATTTCTGTGTTTTTTTCATGTCCAGAGACTCTGCCTAAGGCTAAGATTAAAGGCAAGAGACTAATCTTGAAAGGAATTTCAGGGTTGTCTAATGTTGAGGCAGTGGCATCACTGTGATTGGAAGCTTCTTGCAGATGTATGTTGATAATTAGAAGCAAAGAGACTAGAAGAGTGATTTAAAATGTTTTGAGTTTGGTCAAAAGGAAGCTCCACTAAGGTTGGGGATTGAAAAGATGGACCAAAGGATAACTTGCTTGCTGAGAAGAAAGATGATAGTAGCAAAGATGATTTGAGGACATCACAGGAATCTCAAAATTGCAAAGATGAAAGGTTTTGTTTTGTGAAAGGATCCCCAGGGCACTATGTCTCATAGTAGTATCATCCTAGAGAATTTGTTCCTCTGGATTGGGTTCATATGTCTCAGCATTCTAGTCATTCCAACACTACAGCAAAGAAAGAAACATACTAGGCTGTTGCTATAGCTTGCAGCAGGCCCTGGCATCATCCACATGGTGTTGATTTTAGGTGAATACAGAATGCAAGAGTTGTGGGGTCAAGAAGACTTCCACACAGATTTCAGAAAAAGGCCTGGGAGGCTAAGTAGCGTGCTCCTGGGAAGGCACTCTTTGAATCTGTGAGTGTAAACCTGAAGGTGTGGTAGAGATCCCAGAAGTTTGGAGGAGCCAGAAATGTGAATCATCTGAAGAAAGCTGCAAGGAGAGAGCAAAGCCAGACTAAGAGAGGAGTTTTGTGTGCTGCAACTGCCAACAGCGCTAAAGGGATGGAGCTACCCAAGCTCTCTGAAGTTCACATCTTGACATAGATTGCTGAACATGGAACTATGGGACTTCATGTTTACTCTTCTGGATTTTGGACTTTCTTTGTTCCCATACCTTTCTAAACCCAAACTTGAACCTTTTAGAATGGAAATGTTTATCTTGTGCCACTGAATGTTGGAAGTATTTAAGTTTCTTTTAATTTGTATAAGGATTTGTAGCTAAGAGTTTGCCTAAAAATCTCAGATGAGACATCAGACTTTGACTTTTCAGCAAGTTGAGATTGTTATGAATTTGACAACCTTTAGAGTTGAACTACATCCCTTTTGCATAAAGGGATGTGCATGAGCCTTTTGGCAGCCAAGGGTGGAATGTTATGGCTTTTATCTAGATGTGCCCCCAAAGTTTCATGTTGTCAAAGGAGGGACTTTTTGGAGATGGCTTGATGTAGGGTGTTTGTTGCTAGGATTAAGAGTGTGTGATTAGTAAATCAGTCCAATGATTGATTTACCATAATTCTGGGGATCTATAATGGGAATGTTCACCGTGGGTGTGGGCAGTGTCACTTCAAAAGTGGGTATCATAAAAGGGGTAAAAGGGGAGGCAGGTTGTTTCTGCTGCTCTTGCTGCTTGCTGATTGTTGCTTCCTGTCTGCCATGTCATGAACCATTTCTCTTTTGTGTTGCCCCTGTGCCATAGCACCCTGCCTTGGAACCAGTTGACAATGCACTGAAACCTCTACAAACTGTGAGAGAAAATAAACATTTCCTCTTTTAACTTTGGGTGCTGTGTTTTTGTCTCAACAATAAGAGAAAGAACTAAGACAAACTGAATAGAGTGAAGAAACAACCTAGACAAAATGAGAGAATCTCAGCTAGTTACTCTTCCAGTAGAGGATTAAAATTAAGACTATTTAAATAGCACAAAAACTTAACACCAAAACATTAAATAGCCTTGTCAATAAATTGGCAAGTAGATTCAACAGAGAACTCTCAAAAGTACAAAAAACTATTTAATATGTAAAAAAAAGATCAATGTCTTCAGCCATTGGCAAATGTGAATCAAAACTACACTGGGATTCCATCCCATCCTATTCAGAATGACTATGATCAAGAATATAATAAATAAATAAATACTTGTGACAACGTGGGGAAAAAGAAACTCTTCTACACTGCTGATTGGAATGTAAGTTATTACATTCACTGAAGAAATAGGTATGGAAGTTCCTCAAAAAAAGTTTTAATATTTTGAGTCAGCTATATCATTTCTTGATATATTCACAAAAGAAGTAATCAGTATATAAATACATAAACATACATATATATGTATATATATATATATATATATATGTTTATAGTGCTGCAATCCATAATAACTAAGCTGTGGAAACAGTTTAGATGTCTATCAACAAGTGAATGATAAATACAATATGGTGTATATATACAAATCAAGTATTATTTAGCTATGAATAAAAATCAAAGCATGGGGGCTAGGGATTTAGCTCAGTGGCATAAGTGCCTAACTTGCAAGTGCATGGTCATGAGTTTAATCCCCAGTACCAATGAAAAAAATCAAAATCAAAGCATGTTATCTGTGGGAAATTGGATTAAACTGGAGACTGTCATGTAATATAAAATAGCCATTCTCAAAAAGTTAAAAATCACATGCTTTCTCTAAATTATCATATCAAGAAGTTAATATTCTAGACCAGGACAAGGGGTGGAGGAAAAGCAGGGGGGTTTGTGTGGATGAAAATAATCAAAATATGTTATATGCATATATCAGTACACCATAATGAATCTCATTATCCTGTACAATTAATGTGCATCAATAAAAATGAAATAATACCTCACTGTGATAATTTTTCCTATCAAGGTTCTCAATGCCATAGTTCACAACTTTTGGCTATTTGAAGAATTTTGAAAATGGAGTAAGGTTCTTTATATTTCTACCCCCCAACATATAATGATATTATTTCATGTTTTCCTGATGAGAAAGCCAGTCTTGGGAAGTTTATATAGCAAATTATCCATGTTAAATTTGTCTCATCCTAAATACACTATGAGTGCTAAATTCTTTCAGTAGATCCCTCAGTCAGTCCTTTTCTGGCTGAAATATTCAAACTAAATCCACTTCTAGTTCTTTGAAAATATGAGGACAGCTCTAATGACTCACCTACTTTCTCTTTTACCAGTTAAACGTCTGCAGTTCCTTTATTGCTTCTTCGGATGATATAAGGTCCATATTTTTTAAATCTACTCAGTGATGCATTTCTTACAGTGCAGAGACTGATTTTACACAAACAGTTCAAACAATTATTGTTGTAAACCCCCACAATTTGATCTTTGACAAAGGGCTCAAAAACATACATTGGAGGAAAGATAGCCTCTTTAATAAATGGTGTTGGGAAAACTGATTATCCACATGCAGAAGATTGAATCTAGACCCACATCTTGCATCTACAGAATGGAGTAAAAAAAGTTGCCAGCTATTCATCAAAGAATATCTAGAATATATAAAAAACCCAAACAAGTGTGCCCCAAAAATAAAATTTCTAATAAAAAATTGGCAAGTGAAATTAATAAACACTTCAGAAAAGTACAAATGCCCAATAAATATGGGAAGAAATTCTCAACATCACTGACTATTAGAGAAATTCAAATTAAAACAACATCTTACTCCGGAAAAAGTGGTCATCAAGAAATCAAATAATAGTAAATGCCACCAAGGATGTAAGGAAAAAAAAAACATTTCTACAGAGTTTTGGGGAAGGTAAACTACTACAGATACTATATAATCAGGATATAGATTCCTCAAAAAAGTAAAACTAGAAAATTGCATTAAACCAGCTATTCCTCATCTAAGCATCTTCCTGAAATCATTAAAGATATCATATGACAGTGATACCCATGTTTATAGGTGTACAGTTGATAATAAACCCTGGAAGCAGTCTGTATGTCCAAAAAATGAATGGATAAAGGAAATGTGGTACTTACAACACAACAGAGGACTACTCTGCAATAATAAAAGACAAACTTCTGTCATTTGTCAGAAAATGGATGCACCTTGAAAACATAATGGTAAGTGAGATAAATCAAACACACTGGCTTACATGTAGCATAGTTCCTCTTATATGAGAAGCCCAAATTATAAATAAAGAGTAAAATAAAAGACAGATAACATGACGGAAGGAGATACATATTTCTCAAATGAGAAGGGGCTCAAGAGATGGAGAGAAGGGAACGGAGGGAAGGAAAATTGGATAAACACAGGAATTATGATCTGTTATGTACATATGCCAACTCTATATGAAAAATGTAAATATTATGTGGTGCAAACATGTACTAATGAAAAAAAACTTATTTGATTTGGTCACTGATTTTCCATTTTTAGAATTTATCGTGTGACTAATATTTTTCTCATCACAGTTAGTGAATCATATTAAATTTATATTAAAGTAAAACCTCATGATCATTAATTCTAAACTCTATTCTCTCTTCTCCCTATCCATTTTATGCAATTTATTACCTTTTAAATCTAACTATGTCCTGGTTTGGAATTCCCTATAAGCAGACTCTGTGACAAAGATGCAAATAGAAATGGTTCCTGCAGGAGTAATCCCAGCAACCTTGCTAATGGAATGAGGAAATGAGGCAAGAAAAAGAAAGCATCTAATAATGTGTTATCAATCAAGGCACCACTGTACTCAGCTGAAGCATGATCCTTAGAGAGAAACCTAGAAGACTGGAGAATACACTGCAGAGTTATGCCAGCTGAGCAGTGAGGAAATAGATTACTTATCTACAAATAATCCATAATATGATAAACATAGCCTCACACATTTACCCTTACTCCCTGACATAAATTTTTACAATAGCAAACAAAAAATGGCCATTTTTTATAGAAGTCATGGTTATCATAAGTTGAAATATTATTGAGTACACTTGTGTCTTGCTAATCATGAGGGTTTGATTTCAAAGTCCATGGATACATAATTCCCTTACATAAAACAAAGCAGCATTTAAATATAACCTGCAAAGATCAAAAGCCTATATAATTTAAACCATCTCTCAATTATTTATAATGTCTAACAATGTAAGTTCTATGTAAATAGTTGATATACAATATTGTGCAGGAAATAATAAGGGGAAATGTCTGTATGTGTTAAGTACAAATGCAATTTCTTTTCATATACTTTTGATCCACAGTTGGTTGAATCTGCACTTTCAGAACCATCAGATATGCAAGGCCAGTTAGCTTTTCAACAGGAACCAAACATCCCTCCATCCCTTCTTATGGACAATTTACTCCAAAATAACAAAACACCCTATTTTATAAATGCCTTTTACTTAAAAAACTTTAGTTCTTTTACAAAAGGGAAGGGGACCAAGAGATAGAAGGAATGGGGAAGGAGGTGAGGAGAAAAGGATGAAAAAAGAATTAGATATTTTATGCACATGTATCAACTCCTCACAATGAATATAATCATTATGCACTGTAAACTTGTACTAATAAAAAGCAGTAATTTATAGACCAGAATCTTGCAGACTATTAGTATGTACCCTTTCAATAAGTCAGAATTAATATTCACTTTTCATAACTCGCTATCTAACCATCTTTACAGGGAAAAATGTCCGCAAGTGCAAGAAAACACTTTCTTTGAGTCCTACTCCCTGCTTGCAGAAAGACTGTAGCTGGAAATTTTTACTGTCTTATTTCCAGAGAACTTTTGATTTTACAAACACTCACCACTACTCAAGATCAGAGTTTTGGTAAATAAATGCAGAGAAGAACAATAGGATTTATCGTGCCGAATTTTGTTTTCACTGGTGTTTTTTTTTTACACACAACAGACACGCTGGAAATTGGAACCTAAATACCATCAATGCCTTTCTTTTAGAAAGTATCAATTCTCTCTTCTTAAGAAAAAGCAAGATTGGATTTTTTACTGAGAGATTGTTGTTGAGATAAAACTAGAAGGAAAAAAGCCTGGTGGCCCCTTTTGCTACTCATTTTCATCACTGTATCTGACTATGTTATACAGACCAGAATTCTAGATTTCATCATGTAACATGCTCTTAGCTTTGTTTCCCCAATAAGTTATGGACATCAATGAAAACACAGATTTGACAGTAACAAACTCACAACAGGGTATTTTATGAATTGATTTCTCAGTGTCATATAAACTTATTCCTAGAGCAAAGTATTTCGTGGTTCTTTTAAAATATGTTTGTCATTAGCCAAGTCTGGTGATAGACGCCTGTTATCAAAGCACTCAGCTGGGAAGCTGAGGCAGGAGGACTGCAAGTTAAAGCTTATCCTGAGTGATTTAGCAACTTAGCAAAACCCTACCTCAAAAAGAATAGAAATAAATCAACAATCAAATAAATAAATAAATAAATAGCTGAGGATGTAGTTCAGGGCTAAGGCCCTGGGTCAAATTCCTAGTACCACAAAACTAATCATTAATATTTTATCATCTTTTTTCCAATAATGTTAAAAAGCACTGGGCTACTACAAAAGTAAGAATTATTATTTAATATATAGCATAGAAATTTTCATGTTCAAAATAGTTCATAGTTCCTTCATGCACAATAGTATCCAGAGGGTAACACAGTAGAGCAAGTAGAAGGAGCCTCATGAAGTTTTTCAAATATAAGCCTTTAGCATCCTGGCTTTTATCAAGCCATTTAGTAAAATGCTTCCCTTTAGTAAAGGGATGACAAATGTAGTGTTCCAGCATGATGCCTCTTCTCACCAACAGGTGATAGATACCATAAGTCAGTCTTTTAATTAATCCTTCTCCATTCAACCCTGCAAGTATTCACAAATAATGGAGCAAAGTAAGTACTGAGGTGAAATCAGAAATTTTGGGCAGTATGATGCCGTATCTAGATATGTTTCCCTTGAGTCAACTGATACTTACTCTTAAGTCAAATGTCCTCAGTGCATAAAGTCAAAGTAATGGATATATATGACTCTCAGCACCTTCATCAAGTTAGAAAATTGTGATCAAGAAATGTAAAGGAATTGGGCAATGTACTCAGCTTTGTGGATGTAGATCAACTACAAAATGAAGAAAGTAGCTATATACTCACAGTTTATAGGGGGAAAGTTACTCTTAGACAAGGAGTATGACTTTTCCTGCAGCACAAGTATGAAGTCAACATAAATAATGCTTTTCAGTGAATTAGAAGTTCACCTTGAACTTACTGTGCAAATCATGCTGTTCCTGGATAAAGCAAATAAATGAGACTTCACTTGTTCTAGAGTGTGAATAAAAATTACAAAATGTTTTTAATTCTACCTGTATCTCTTCATAAGGAAAGGAAAACCTAAATTAGTACCCTCTTCCTGGAATGATATGCACTGGTATTTCTAACATAGATTCACATCATTTCATAATCCTTATCAGTCTGGGCCTGGAAACTTCAAATAGCTGTCACAGTGTTTCACAAAAGAGCTCTCTGCTCACTCAGCCCACTTCAGAGATCAACTTGCCCTTTATTCCCACTGCTTTCCATCAGCTAATGTTTGTCAAGAGGCAGGCAAATATGCAGAGAAAATTACACCCTTCTGGACATCTGACTTCCTCTCTTTCTGTGCCAAAGATTTTCTTTGCAATAACATATCATCAAATGAAAAATAATTATTCTCACTAATCTGTACATCCTTCCATAGTTTCCACTTTTTTCCCACAGACATGATCTAAACCAGTAATTCCCAACTCTTTCAGGCAATCCTAACAGTCTGGCAAGCCAACTGATAGTATGTAACCTTACGCTTTTCATTTCACGAATGACACTTCCCACTGCAGATCAAAGTTGTAATTATACACACTGGCCTTCAGAGACTGTGTTTTTGACTTCTGACATTGTTTGTGCTCTTTAAAACTCCTATAAGAGTATTCTCAAGAAGTTTTGAAAAGACTGGCCCCAAGTTTCAGCAAAATACAAAAACAAAATAAACATTCCCTGAAACCCAAGGAACTAGAGGCTTCTGTTTCTCCCTCAACCTTGTCTGCAACCAGATCAAAATGTAGTATGTTGAATAAATCAATATTCAAAATACATAATTCAGATATGGTTCTGTAGGGAGCACCTATCATTTCACTTGGTCATTCAGGACATTAACATTTAATTTACAACTGTCACAGGTAACAGAATAAGCATAACACTTATACTCACTTGAGTTTCTACTGTGATCAAAAAGGATGATTTAAGATACCTGATGCCGTTCCCTGGCCTTAGTTTGAGCAAGGCTCCACTGGGATGTGTATGTACCCCTTATCCTTCCATGACCAGTCAGAGGGTGCAATCAGAGAGGACTGCATAACATAAAGGACCCAGCAAGTAAAGAAGTGCTAATTAATAATGAGTGATCAGAAAAAGTATTATTCAGAGCCAAATGGAATAGAGGAACTCAGGGCATATCAAGAAAAAATGTAATTATAAGGTAGTAGGAGACAGGCATTGTGGTGAACACATGTAATCCCAGGGAGGCTGAGGCAGGAGGATTGCACAAGTTCAAGGCCAGTCTTGGCTACATAGTGAGGTCAAGGTCAGCCTGAACTATGTAGTGAGACTTTGTCTCAAAAGGAGGGGGAGAGTAGCAGAAATTAGTGGATATAGATTTATTCCACATGAAGATTCTGTACTTAAAAGCTACATTTGTGAACTTGTAGGCTCACTTTTCAGTATACAAACCAGATGATTTTATAGGCAAAGGAATGGCATCCAGAATAATTGATTACCAATGAACAATTCTTTATAAATCAGATATTTTATAAATCAGATCAATAAATATCAATTAATTTATATTTATTGATCTGATTTATATAACTAATATAATCAAGTATATATATATATATATATATATATATATATATATATTCTAATTGTGCACACACTGTATCTGACATCAACTCTAATTGTTCTGCCAAAAGGAAGGGCGAAACTCTTAATCAGTGCTATCTTAGTCCTTTTTTTCTTAGTGCACGGCTTTATGATTCACTAATCTTCTTCTATGTCCTCTGCTTATTTACATGCCAATTTAGAGTGGTCTGAGCTTTGGACTGGGGATAATTAACCAGTTCTATAAAACTCCCAGCTTGTCATCAGTAGGCTAACATTATGTAGCTCCTACCATTCCCAATTAATTCCAACTCATCTCTGTGCTGTGTTGAATATATGCAGGTTTTCTCTCTTCTAATGTATTCCTTGCAAATATGAGCTGCCAGTAATCTGTTATTTTAGAATTGTTCCTCACTCTGAGCAGCAGTGTAGGAGATGGAGTTCTCACTCTGATTGCTCTGACTTTCTGAAAGAGGTAGAAATGCATTGTAACATCTGTGTTATTTCAAAGAACCCCCACCCTCATAACTCACTGTGTCTGATTTTCTTGTCAAACAAACATTTTTTTTCTGGATACACTGAAGTGTAATATGCAGTCACTTCACACCAGGTGTGTGGGCTAGAGTATTATGAATCTTATTTTATAGAAGAAAAAGGTAAAAATGGTCTTGTGGCATTCATTCCCATCTCCAGGATCAGCACGCTCTGGGGCACACATCTTGTTACTCAGTCCACAATGCTATCTGAACACCCTCTGGAAAAATTCTCTGTGAATTCTTGTTGTAGGTGCTGAGCAAGTGTGATGATAGAGAAACAGGGAAGGCTTTTTCTGAGTAAGCTCATTTCAATGGACAGACTGGCTCAACACACCCACAAAGCTTGTTCCAGAAAAACACAAAAGCACTGCAGGTGATTTATTCATTTTTCCCTCAGCTCCTAAACCACCTTTCCATAGTACGGTTTGCAATGCGGGGCTGAGACTGTACAACCCATATTTATGCTTCACTAGAGGGGACTGCAAGGCTAGAGAAAGGAGGATGAACTTGCTCTTTGTGCTTCCAGTGAAAATTTCGGTCCCAGCATTTCTTCACCACAGCAGTGGCAGCACCGTCCTCTGACAGGAGCTGAATGAAGTTTGCAGTTTTTCTAATCCTTGTAGAATCAGATTCATTTCACTTACCTCATAAGTACCAGAAGCAGCCGTCCTTAGAAGTCTGGGCTCAAACTCCATGAAGACCCTCTTCTAAGCATCTAAGTTTTAACAATAAATATTGAGAGGCTGCCCCCAACCACCACCGAGGGCCTGCCCTGCCACCAGAACTCAGAAAAAGCCTGCCTCAGGGGTAGGCTGCCCCCAACCACCACTGAGGGCCAGCC
Organism: Hydrochoerus hydrochaeris; assembly: GCA_004027455.1. Classification (NCBI taxonomy): domain Eukaryota; kingdom Metazoa; phylum Chordata; class Mammalia; order Rodentia; family Hydrochaeridae; genus Hydrochoerus; species Hydrochoerus hydrochaeris. The sequence goes on along the minus strand of PVLA01000329.1, from coordinate 467,055 downwards.
CTGCCACCAGGAACTTAGCTCAAGCCCACCTCAGGGGTGGGCTGCCCAGAACCTCCCCCGAGGGCCAGCCCTGCCACCTGGAACATCAGAAGATCTCAGCAGGCCCCAGTTAGTGTGAGAAAATTTGCAACTTGGCTCCCAGTGGCGAACCTTGGACTACAATGGATTGACTGTATCAGTGAGGTGAGCACACCCCTAAAATAGAGGTGTACAGGGGATGAATAGGGCCAGTAGTAAAACCCCCTCCAACTAACTGTAAGACACTGATGTGTCTGAAAAGAGTGTGTGTGATCCTCTCTTACACATAGAAAACACCAGGCAGAGTGAAAATGACAAAACAAAAAAGCAAAATGCAGGCTCAAACATATAGTTCACCAGAAGCAAATACAGGAGACATTGAAATAGAGGACCCCAAAAGCAACACACCAGAAATCTCTGAAAAGATAGCAAGTGAAATAAAAAAACAATTCCATCAGGCTATAGAGGAAATCAAATTAGAAGTAGTCTCCCATGTAAAGATGGAAATAACAGTTTTAGTAAAGGAGTTGTTGAATGCAGCTAAAGAAGAACTACAGAAAAAAGTACATGAGCATGGGAAACTGATTGAAACCTTGAATGAACAATATAGAAAACAAGCAGAATTCATGAAACAAATTCAAAGAGACATCCAAGAGACAAAAAATTGTATTGAAAGTATGCAAAACTGCCTAAAGGAAACTGAGCATAGGATTTCGGACCTTGAGGACAGGATCATAGTCAGTGATCAGGAAAGGACTGAACTTTTAAAAATAACAAAGCAGCATGAAATGACAATCCAGAAACTTCATGAAGATGCCAAGAGCAACAATATAAGAATAATGGGCATTAGCGAAGATACAGGAGTCCAGGCAAATGACAGACATAAATTATTTTCAGAAATAATAGCAGAAAACTTCCCAAACATGGGGAAAGAATCTGACATGCAGATAAGTGAGGCATATAGAACACCAAACAGTCACAACCAACATAAATCCACACCCAGACACATAATAATTAAGATCTCAGACATACAGCGTAAAAACAGAATATTAAAAGCTGTCAGAGAAAAGACACAACTCACCTATCAAGGAAAGCCCATTAGAATCACAGCAGACTTTTCAGCACAAACCCTCAAGTCAAGAAGAGCTTGGAGTGAGGTATTTCAAGCCCTGAAAGAAAACAACCTTCAACCCAGACTGATGTACCCAGAAAAACTTTCATTCAAATTTAATGGAGACACAAGATACTTCCATGACAAAGAACAACTGAAGAAATTCATGTCCACCAAACCAACCCTAGAAAGAGTACTGAGAGACATACTAGACAGAGATAAAAATGACCACAATTCCAAAACAACAACAGAAAGAAACCAACAGGTAGGGTAAGCAATTGAATAAGGGGAAAAGCAGAAAGAAACAACTGGAACATAACATGGCAAAGTTGAGCCAGTACATATCAGTGATATCCATAAATAGAAATGGCCTCAATTCACCTATAAAGAGAAATTGATTGACAGAATGGATCAAGAAACAGGACCCCACAATATGCTGTATACAGGAAATATATCTGATCCAAAAGGAAAATCACAGATTAAAAGTCAAAGGATGGAAAACAGTGTTCCATGCAACAGCAATACAGAAAAACCAAGGGTAGCTATTCTATTTGCAGACAAAATGAACTTCAAAGCTAAAATGATTAAAAGAGATAGAGAGAAGGTCACTACATACTTGTTAGTGGTAAAACGCAAGGGAAGAACTAACAGTTATAAACATTTATGTACCAAATACAGGAGCACCCAACTATATAAGACAGATACTAATGGACATGAAAAACCAAATACACAAGAACACAATTATAACGGGAGATCTTAACAGCCCATTGTCACAAAGAGATAGATCAACTAGACAAAAAGTCAGCAATGAAATAACAGAACTGAATCATACCTGTGAGCAATTGGACTTAGTAGATGTTTACAGAGTGTTCCACCCAAACACATCAGAATACATATTCTTCTGAGCTGCACATGGGACATTCTCCAAAATAGACCATATATTATCACATAAAACATTCTTAACTAAATGAAAAGGTATTGAAAACATACCATGCATAGTATCTGATCATAGTGCAATGAAATTGAAATTAATGGCAAAAGAAATCGTAAAACCTGCATAAATATATGGAAATTAAATAATAGCCTTTTGAACAACCAGTGGGCTACAGATGAAATTAAAGAAGAAATAAAACTATACCTACAATTCAATGAAAATATAGAAACAACATACTGTAATCTGTGGGATGCAATGAAGCCAGTCTTAAGAGGGAAATATATAGCAATAAACTGTCATATCAAGAAAACAGAATGAACACAAATAAACAACCTAATGCTCCATCTCAAGCATCTAGAAACAGAAGAGCAAGCTAAACCCAAAACTCATAGAAGAGAGGAAATTGTAAAGATTAAAGTAGATTATCAATGCAATTGAAACTAAAAAAAAATACAAAGAATTAATGAATCAAAAAGCTTGTTTTTTGAGAGAATAAACAAAACTGACAAACCCTTAGCTAACCTTATCAAGAGGAAGAAATAAAAAACCCAAATTCATGCAATAAGAACTGAAAAGGGAGAAATTACTACAGATCCCATGGAAATTCAAAAGATTGTGAATACCTGCTTTGAAAATCTCTGCTCACATAGAGTGAAAAAACACAAAGGAAATGGACAGATTTCTAGAAACATATGAACTACCAAAGCTCAAACAAGAAGATACAGCAATTTTGAACAACACAATATCAGCTATTTAAATTGAAAATGAAATTAAAAACTTACCAACACAGAAAAGCCCAGGTCTTGACGGATTCATAGCTGAATTCTACAAGAAATTTAGAGAAGATTTGATGCCAATACTCCTTAAACTCTTCACCAAAATTGAGAAAAAAGCAATCCTCCCTAAATCATTCCTGGAGGCAAGTATTACTCTGATACCAAAACCAGAGAAAGATCCAAACAAAAAAGAGAACTATAGGCCAATCTCACTAATGAACATTGATGCAAAGATTCTCAACAAAATACTGGCAAATAGAATGCAGCAAATCATCCAGAAGATTATACATCATGACCAAGTGGGCTACATTGCAGGAATGCAGGGATGGTTTAACATACGCAAATCAATAAATGTAATACACCACATCAACAGCCAAAAACAAAAACCACATGGTCATCTCAATAGATACAGAAAATGCTTTTGACAAAGTCCAACACATGTTCATGATAAAAACCCTTTAGAAACTCGGAATACATGGTGTCTACCTCAACCTTATAAAGGCCATCTATGACAAACCAACAGCCAACATTCTACTAAATGGACAAAAAATTAAGCTTTCACTTTCAAATCAGGAACAAGACAAGGATATCCACTATCACCACTCCTTTTCAACATAGTTCTGGAACACTAGCCAGGGCAATCAGAAAAGAGAGAGAAATAAAAGGAGTAAAGATAGGAAAGGAAGAAGTTAAATTATCACTATTTGCAGATGACATGATACTCTATATAGAAGAACCAAAAAACTCCATTAAAAGACTGCTAGTGGTGATAAACAAGTTCAGCAGTGTAGCTGGATACAAAGTCAATACTCAAAAATCGACAGCATTCCTGTACACAAACAAAAAACTCATTGAGAGAGAAATTATGGAAACATTGCCCTTAACAATAACATGTAAAAAAATGAAATACTTAGGAATCAACCTAACTAAAAATGTAAAAGACCTTTATGTTGAAAATTATACTATGCTGAAAAAGAAGATTGAAGAGGATATTAGAAAATGACAGGATATTCCTTGCTCTTGGCTAGGAAGAACCAACATTGTTTAAAGGGCCATACTCCCAAAACATACAGATTTAACGCAATCCCAATCAAAATACCATTGACATACCTCACAGATCTAGAGAACACACCCCTAAAATTCATTTGCAAACAGAAGAAACCTAGAATAGCAAAGGCAATTCTAGGCAACAAAAGCAAGGCAGGAGGCATCTCCATTCCTGCAGTGAAACAGTGCTATAAAGCCACAGTGATAAAATCAGCTTGGTCTGCCAAAGAAATAGACCTGAGGATCAATGGAACAGATTAGAAGATGCAAGCACAACTACAAAGACACTCAGCAACCTGATATTTGACAAAGGGGCTAAATATGTTCACTGGCAGAAGGAAAGTCTCTTTAATAAATGGTGTTGGAAAAATTGGCTCTCTACACGGAGAAGACTGAAACTAGATCCATGCATATCACCATGCACAAAACTAAAGTCTAATAGGATCAAAGACCTCAATATTAAAACAGAAATACTAAATGTACTGGAAGACAAGGTAGGTAGAAGTCTTGGAGACATAGGGGTAGGCAGAGAATTCATGAACAAAATGCAATCTGCACGGGAAAAACTTCAAAGAATCAACAAATGGGATCTCACATTATTGAAAAGTTTCTGCACTTCAAAGGACATCACCAACAGAGTGAAATGAAAACCAACAGAGTGGGAAAGAATTTTAATCAGCAACCCCTCAGACAAAGGACTTGTGTCCAGAATATATAAAGAATTGAAAAACATCAAGTCCCCCAAATTCAATGACCCGCTCCAAAAATCGGCATCTGAGATGAACACACAGTTCTCAGAGAAAGATATACAAATAACAAATAAATACATGAAGAAATGTTCACCATCACTGGTCATTCGAGAAATGCCAATTAAAACAGCATTGAGATTCCACCTTACTCAGGAAAGTATAGCTGCCATCAAGAAATCAACTGATAACAAATGTTGGCAAGGCTGCGGGGAAAAAGGAACACTGCTCCACTGTTGGTGGGAATGTAGACTGGTGCAACCATTATGGAAATCCATATGGAGAATTCTCAGAAGACTAGGATTGGAAGCCCCATTCAATCCAGCTATCCCCCTCCTGGGTATTTTCCCAGAAGTACTGACAATTTCATATCATAGTGATATATGTGCACCCATGTTCATAGCTGCACAATTTGTGATAGCTAAATCCTGGAGACAACCAAGATGCCCATCAACTGCAGAGTGAATGAAAAAGATGTGACATTTTTATGCAATGGAATATTACTCAGCTATAAACAAGGAGGATCTTGAGGCCTTCATAGGCAAATGGAGACAAATTGAGTCTATCCTCATTAGTGAAATAAATAAGAATCATATTTATAAATATCATATTGTGTCTCTAGTGTAAAAAGTAAATAAGAACTTTAAGAGTAATAAAACCCAAAATGTGTAATTGCTATTGTAAACAAGAGAGGAAAAGAAAGTTCTCTAAGGGATATAATTGCATGTATGTTTGAATGTGCAAAATAGATGACATTATTGCTGAATCTTTGTTGGATCTTTGAACAGAACTGTTTGTAGTCTGACTGTTTGAATATTTACTATGTATCCTTTAACTTTGTAACTTGAACAACTACATCTAGGATGACAGTATGTAATTTATAAATTACTGATTTCTTAGTGGGGCTTTTTCTCATTCTCCTTTTTCTTTCTTTCTTTTAGAATTCTGTATTGTTGCTACATTTTTTTCTGTATTGTTTTTTTCTCTTCTCTTTAAATAAAATTTTAAAAATGCATAATTGCTATTGTAAAAAAAGAGGAAATAGGAAGCGTTATAAAAGATATAGTTGCATGTAGGTTTAGGTGTGTGGGATTGATGACCATATTTCTAGGTTCTTGTTGGGCTGTTGAACAGATCTATTTGCACTCCCACTACTTTAGTGTCCAATTTGTGTGCTTTTATTCTGTAACTTGAATAACTATTTCTAAAAGAACAATATGTAATTTACAACTAGTGATTTCTTACTGTTTATTTTCTTTTCTTGAAATTCTGTAATATTTCTACCTTTTTTCCTTTTTTTCTCTTTAAATAAAAAAAAGAACAAGTATTGAGAATTCTAGTCTGTTCTTTATTTTTTTCAGCTCTCAGAATGGATTCTGCTTCTCACGGTTTCTTCTTCCCTGATTCCTTAGTGTTTTCTTTATTCTTGGCTAACATTTCTTTATACCTACGTACTGATTTTCATGTTAATGTAACTGAAGAGATTTCCGCCTCTTCACTGGACCCAAGCTGATACAAAATCCCAAGTATTCCAACTTTTATAATGCACTGATTTTTAGAAACACTTTAAGCAATCAGATTGGTGCATAAGCCCAAGTACTCATGTGGGTGAATTTTGTTCTCTCGCCAAAGAAATCATTCTAAGCTATCTTTGAGTAAACAAAATGATGAGATTTAAAGTATTTACAGCAACTAATAGCATGCAGTGATATACAAAGACTCAAACTACATATACAAATATTGGAGTTCATTCTAGCTAGTCCATAATTGACACTCCAGTATATCACAGTAGACATAGCTTCCTTATAACTTGTTTTTAATAAGAAAAGGCCTGAAAATCATACTAGGTGCCCCTGGCCCCCACAGGTAGGTCTGCCCCCTCTTCCTGTGATTGAGAGTCATAATTCCTTGCCAATTTTATTTCCTGGAAAGTTGGATCCTGGTGCTTTTACCTGCTCAGGATCTGACTTATCCCAGATGGGGTCCCATGGAAAAAATTATAACCCTGATATACCTACTGCAACAACTTCACACATTACCTAAAACCTCTGGATGACAATTTCTTAAATTTACTAAGACTAAAACTTTAACTCCATAGTTCACTCAGTCCCTCCAGGGTCCTAGGTTTCAGTTTATGCCCTTGTTTTTCACTGTTCAAATACAGATGCTCAGAAAGTCAGTCAACTAAGGCCACGCAATTTACACCAATAATACTCTCATGTTCATTTCCCCCTTGAGCACAAGGCTCATATTTGCAAGGATGAGATTTTTAATGTGTGGCCATGGAATAATCACCTATGTATGACTCGTGTGATTTAAAGATTTTGTGGGGGAATATGCTGTGTCTCTCCATCTAGTACATTTTTGAAAGTTATCTGTGGCCAGGGATGGCTGTAGGCATGGGTGAACAGTAAGTGAAAAGAGATTGCCTCCGGATTAGATACAACCTTGATGACAACCAAAAAGCAAGAGTCACCTAACCTAACATGTGTCTTCTCTGCACCCTTCACTCCTCAGCTCCAAAAGTTAGTCAATACTATCATCATCTCTTTTTCCCTTCAAGGTTCCCAAATATATGGAGGAAATGGCTTAGAATGGACTCTAAGATCTGTCTCTAAATTTCCCTTTGTTTACTTATAACATGATCTACCACACCACCTATTTTTTGATTACTTAATTGGAATACATTCAGATGAACTGCTTCACATATTATAGCATGATGTACACTATGAGAGCAGAAGTAGTCATGACAGAGAGGATGACCCACAAAAGCATGGTTTAGTCACTGCATTGCTTTTTAGAGAAAAGTTTTGCTAATCCCTATTTATAATCACTCACACACACACACACACACAAACACACACATTCATTTTTTTAAAATTGGAATTGAAGGGGAATTAAGAATTTTAAATAAAACCTGCCAAGGATACCCACCAAGACCAGGTAGACATGTCTGTGTCTGGACAAGCCTGATAACAGAACATTCCTTCCTTTGTGTGAGCTTGTCTAATTGAATATCTTGCAATGTAACTTAAGATGTAACAGGATATTTCTTCCTCTGTATAACACATGTTTTGTATATCTTATGACCTTATGATATAACCTGAAACGTTCAAAATCCCTTAGCAACCCAAACACGTCATCCAAATCTGCTAATCATGATGCACTGAATCTGCCTTCCTACCAACCCTTGCCTTCCCCATGAAAGCCCCAAAACCCTGCCAGGCAGGGCTGATTCTTTGGGGAGAAATTACAGTCAAGCCCACCTGTGTAATAAATTGTCTCCTAAACATCCTTGGTGCAATTTCTTCGTATGTTTGGTTTGTTTTCCTTAACAGAATGACTAAAGCTTTTGTGATATCTATTTTAGGATCATGGTGTGATTATAAAACTAATGAACTAGCAATAGCAGATCACATCTGAAGCCATGAAAATTGCTTATCATTACCATTTTGTAACAATCAAGAGTTTGTACCACCTACCCTGTGTTAAGCATTCTAACATTTTTATTTCATATGCTCTTAACAACTATAATACACTACTTACTCTAGTACTATAGATGGGAGCATACACTTAGATAAGTTAAGTAATTTTTAGCAAGGTGCTATAGGTAATAATTAGCCAAAGCAGAATGCAAATCTTAAAGTAATCCAATATAGAGGTCTTTTCAAATTTTAATGTACATAGAAATTGTCTGTAGACCTTGTTAAAAGGCAAACTTTAATTTAGTAAAGCTGGTCTGGGATGGAGCCTGAGATATTTCTTTTTTAACAAGTTCCCAGGTGATGTTATTGGTTCATAAACAATATAAGTAGCAAAGCATTACCTAATGGTGTGCTTTGTTGAGTTGATTTACCTGGAAAATGTTCCATATTTCTAGCTAGATCAAGGCCTTAGAAACAAAGACAGTGACCAGAGGTGGAAGCTCTAATTTAATAACAGCAGCATTCAGAAAGCTAACACTGACATTTTATTATGTGCATATGATATCAATCATCTCGTGTTATATTAACAAACACATTAGGAGATGTTATAGTTGATACATTATGTCAACTTAAGCAGTTTAGAAGTTTAACTGAGAGACTCAGCAGGGAGCCAGGGTTGTTACTTTGTAAATATCCCTATCCTGTGCAAGAGGAGAGCACAGAGATTTTGTGAGTGCTACATCTGCCCCTGGTGGTGGTGGTGGGGGGTGCTGTGTACAATACAAGGGAAGAGAAGAGGCTTGTTCCCCCTTTTTGCTCTGACTGCCTTAAGAGGTTGCCCCTGTGCCATGCCACCCTGCCTTGGAGCCTGATGATTATGGAATGAAACCTCTAAAACAGTGAGCTAAATAAAGCTTTCCTTCCTTCATCTTGGCTGTCGGGTGTTTTGCCCCAGCAATGAGAAATTAACCAAGACAGGAGATAAGTATCATTTTAAGATAACTTTATGAAAGAGGAAATGTAGACACAGAGCAGTTCACTACATTATTCAGTGTCATGTAAATATAATTAAAGGACATGAAACTTCATTCTACTTGACATGATTATCTGCTTGTAATCATTTCACTAGTCCACGTCGTACTGCTAACGTGTTTAGGTGCTAAACACAGATGCTGTGAGTGGGGTCATCCTCTGTCTTTCCTTGGGTTACATTGACTCACAAAAACCTGCCTCCTCAATCAGGCTTGATTAGGGTATAAACTTTATAAGAAACCTTGGCCCAAATTCCAATATGGTGGGAACCAGCCTTGCTGATATACACATAGCATCAAGTGAATCATACGGGTTCTGCCTCATATGAGCGCCATTGTATGTTGAAATAGTCTACAAAACAAACTTCCATATTGTTTCCTTGAACTCACAATTTCAGTGTTCCATCAATAATAGAATCTCATCCAAATCCATAGTCTATTTGAATAAATACCCTGACATCTCATCAATTAATATTTCCTGAGATTTGGATAATCACAGTGGCTATCTGTCTTTATGCTGGTACCACACTATAATGATTATTTTAAATTTGTAATGTAGCTTGAAACCAGGGAGTATGATATCTCCAGCCTTGTCCTCTCTAAATGTTAGCTTAAGTGTTTTAGAATTGTTAATATTTTTAAAATAACATTTAGAGTTTAATAAGGTTTTAAATGAATCTGTAGATTTCTTTGAGGAGCAAGGATGATCATTTTAACAATATTAAGTCTTACAGTTCATGAACACAGTATGACTTTCTACCTGTTTTCATCTTAATTTCTTTCATCAATGTTTTGTCTTTCACTTCATTAAGTTTATCCCCAGACATTTTATTCTTTTTTGGTAATATGAGATTATTTTCTTAATTTCTACTTCAGTTATTTCATTATTAATGTATATAAATGTGTCTGAGTTTTGTAGAATGATTTTGTGTCCTACTAAATATATCAATGCAAATATGGTTAACTGATCTGGTACAAAGATGCCAAGGACACAATGGAAAAGGGATAGTCTCTTCAAAGCTGGTATTGGTAAAGCCGAATATCCATAATCAAAACAATGAAATTTCATAATTATATCACTCACAAAAACATCAACTCACAATAATTTAGAGACTCAACATGAAACCCAAAGCTATAAATCTCCTATAAGAGAACAAATTGGAAAATAATAGGCCACAAATATAAGTATATAGCAAATGACATAGCTTATTCTGTGCAGCAAATGAAAAGAATAAAACAATGAAAAGGCAACGTATGGGATGAGAAAATAATATGTGGCAACCATATATCAGATGGGGTCAATAACTAAAATATACAAGGAACTCCTACAATTCAACAGAAAAAGCCTACTAATTCCATTTTTAAAATGGGCTAAGAATTTAACTAGACATTTACACAAAGAAGATATACTGTTCGCCAATAGGTAAATAAAAAAGATGTTCAACAGAAATTAATTTCAATGCAAATCCAAACCACAAGAGATATCACTTCATACCTGTCAGGATGATTGTTGTAAGGAAAAGAAAAATGAAAAATGTTGAAAAAAGTGTGGAGAAACTAGAACATTGCAGTCCTGGAATACTGTTGGAAGGAATGAAGAATGGTAATGCTAGTATGGAAAACAGTATGGGGGTTCATGAAAAAAATAGAACTACTATATGACTTACCTTCCTACTGCTATGTATTTATCCAAAATAAGTGAGATATGAATTTCAAAGAGATATTAACACTACTGTGCTGACTGCAGACTTATTGTTATGGTTTATGTCTGGAAGTTCCTACAAACTTCATGTGGTCATAGGATTCAGGTTTTTTGGAGAGGGTTGAATCTAGAGTCTGCTATCGGTTCACTGTCTAGTGCAGTGAGTGGGAGTGTGAGTGCTACACCCACCCTTGGAGGGAAGCTAGCGTGCATACAATATAAAGGAAGAAAAGATACTTGTTCCTCCCTTTTATTCTTCTTTTTGCTCTTCCACTGTTATGGATTATTGCCCTTCTGCCATGCCATCTTGTGTTGGAGCAAACTGACAAAGTAAAACCTCTACAAACTGTGAACTGAATAAACCTTTTCTCCTTTAACTTTGGGTGTCAGGCATCTTTGTCTTAGCAATGAGAGAAAGTAACTAAGACACTTATCCACAAAAGCTAACATGCAAAACAACCTAAATCTTCATTGACAAGTGAATGAATGCATAAAGAAAATGTGGTATAAAATAAAGTGAAATACTTAGACCTTAAAAAGAAGAAAATTTGGTAACAGGCAACAACATGGATGAAAATTGAGGACATTTTACTAATGAAATAGCCAGTCACAGAAAAATAAATACTGAATGATAATGGAAGACTCTTATTTCCTGAGAGGTTTCTATAGTTTCTTATTTTGTTTTAAACTGGGAATTAAGCACATGATATTCATACTTCATGATGCTATTTATATGAAGTATCTAACCTTGTCAAATTTATCAAATTAAAGAGTGAAATGGTGTTTTATAGAGGCAAGTGAAAGGGAGAAATGAAAAATTACTAATCAATTGGCATGAAGTTTCAATCAAGTAAGATGAATGAACTGTTAGAGACCTGCAGTACAATATTATGCCCATTATCAACAAGCAAATTTCTTTGGGTTTTTCTACTATAATGCTCCTAATAAAAACATCCATATTTTGAGTCATACCTGCCACTTATGAAATCTGTGTCATTCTATAAAGAGAATGTACAGATCTAAGTCAGAGGCTCTAAAAAATACCACTTAATGCTATTTCTTTTTTTTTTCTTTTTTTTGGTACCAGGGACTGAACTCACAACCATACACTTGCAAGGCAGGCACTTAAGCCACTGAGCTAAATCCCCAGCCCCCTTAATGCTATTTCTGAATGATCTTTAGCAACATAAATTAATTAATTTTCTGTCATATTTTTCAATGAGGTTGCAATATTTTTCAACAAATTGAGACAAAGAATCCCTAATAAGAACAGAACTATATGGAACACCATTTCAGCAAAAATTGAAAAATCAAAAGTGATAATATTTCTGAAGTAATAGCTAGGATGAAAAGACTAAATGCCATCAAGTGCATCTATTTTCCTGTCAAGTGCTATAATAAGAGTGGCAGAACAACAAGATTCAGAACAAATATTCCCCAAAAGGGTATTAACTTTTCTTCCAAAAATTCTCTATTCATCATTTAGGAATATCAATAACCTCTCAAAAAGAAAGTTTGTCAGCTAACATGGTAAAAACTTTATGTCTCTTCTTCTATAATGCTTCATGCTAAAAATGTAAGTTACCTGCTCTCCCCTCCTATAGTAATGCACACTGCAACAAATTGAGCATAAGCTGTTGCTCCAAATCCTCGGTTTGAATGGTTTTATCAGCCAAAGCCCCTGAGGAAGGCAATAAACACGTCTGTCACACTAGCTTACCTTTTTTTTTAATCCCAGACTATCATAACTGAATGTTTATTGGAAATGGTCTCCTGTTCTCGCCCCTCCCGAATTTTACCCAGACTGTTGTTAATTTCTGTGTAGTCAGGAAATCTGTTCAGATTTGATTTGCGGCTCTAAAGTGTTAGCTGTACAACCTCATCATACCTTTATTTTTCATTGGCACACATCTAAATTTAGAGGTAAAACCTGGATTATGAAATTAAATAACATGTAAGATTTCACAAACCATGCAGCTCATCTCTTTAAAGAGTGCTACTCAATGTTTTTTACCCCAAGAATTACCACAAACTAATTTTAGAACACTTAGTCACTCATGAAGAATCCCTTTGCCAGTCACCACCCATTCCCTGTCTCATCTCACTTTTAAGCTCACTTCACAGCCTGCCTCCAATCCCTAGTCATAAGGAAACAACTACTCTATATTCTATATTTATTTGCCTATTGTGAGTATGTTATATAAATGTAATGATAAACAGTCTGCTGTTATTGACTTCTTTCACTTAAAAATTTCAAAGATAATCTGATATACATCTACCACTACATGATTTCATTTTATTGCTGAATAATATTCTATTATATGAATATTTTTATCCATATATTATTTTTGATCCATATATCAGGTGATGTTTATTTAGATTGCTGTTACTTTTTGGTTACTATGAATAATAATATCAATTATATTCATGTACAACTCTTGCATGTTCATGCTTTTATTTCTCCCGTGGTACCTAACAGTGACATTGTTGAATCACATGGTAACTTCATGTTCAGTTTTTGAAAATATGTAAAAATGTTTAACAAAATGACTACACTTATTTCACATTCCTACCAGTAATATATAAGAGTTCAAATTTCTCTTTCTCATACTTTCCAACACCTTTATTATTTATTTGATTACAGCCATCCTAGGTGATGTGAAGAAGTAAACACTGTGAGTTTCATTTCCTTTGTCTTAATGACAAAATAATTGAGTGTATTTTCATGTCTTCATTAGCCATTTAGAAAACTTATTACATGAAATATCTACTGAGATCCTTTGCCCATTTTTCAGTTCCAATTTAACAGAAATCTTATAAAATATACTGTACGGAATCACTGGAGTATCCAATAAACCTTTAAAACTTGCACTCGGAGTGATTTCCTAAGTGTCCTTGTGCCTTTGGAGCATTACAGGCAGAATGAGCCTGCCACAGATGTTTTGCAAATACTTATCAATATCCAAAATTTTATTGTTTGATTTTTGCCCTTCGGGAAAATATCCAAACACTTCACATTGACCTTCCAGAGCTTGTGCATTCCAAGTGTGGCTCAACCCTTCTCTTTACTATTATTTCCTGCCTTCCCTCACTCATAGACTCCAAGAGCATATTCATACAGCTCAGATAGTCTTGACTCTGAAGGGAATGAGTTTTCATACATTGTTTCCTGTGTCTAGGATGATCTCTTTCTGTTTGTTTTTTCTCCAACCCTACTCCCATGCCTAAATATTCTCCATCCCTTCCAAAAGTACTCATTGTCATTTACTTTTGCTGAATAATTCTCTCTCATCTCTAAGATCCAGTCTCTAGCTCTATCTTTTTATTCTCTAGGCAAAATTAGATCCTCCATCCTCAGTATTTTAATGACATTCCCTTCTCATTTTCTCTCTACAAGTACTCTTGAGCATATGCATTTCTCTGTGTAGTTATTTCCTCACCAGACACCAAAATCCTATACTACGGTGTTGTGATATTTACCTTTGGCACATAATAGGGACTTACAAAAATTAATAGTGCCCTTCAAAAATATTCCAATCTCTTTGTACGTACAGACAGATGTTTGTCTTGCATTTGTCTAGCTCTGCTGCTATTAGGAATGGCTGTATGACCACGTTAACTAGTCAATAATGAAAACATGACAAGCGTCGTGTCAGTGGGGATACTTTAAGACCAATGTGCTATTCTCCAAGTTCTGCTTTCTCACCTTAGTGATTTTCAAATCATATAGAAAGGGGAAACTGACTCACTGAGGGACTGTAATCAGCAAAATACTATGTCAAACTATGTAGACATATGCTTTGAGCAAATAACAAAAAATCATCATATGTGTTAAATCATTTTAATGTATTTTCTAATTCATTCTGCTAATGGTCTGTTAAATTTGAGTGCAACACAGAACTTTTGCCCTTTGTAACAAATGAGACACTTGAAAATCTTCTACTATTTTTAATTTTTATTTCTTCAAAGTAGTGTACTGAATAAAAAGTAGCATAAAATAAGTTCCAAAAAACAAGCATTCAAAAAGACCCTGTAAAAATTTACCTTCTGCCTGGCATGGTGGCTCACACCTGTAATCTTAGCACTCAGGAAGCTGAGGCAGGAGGATCATTGTGAGTTTGAGACCAGACTGGGCTACAAAGTGAGCTCAAGGCCAGCCTGAACTGTAGAGCCTGTCTCAAAAAAAACCAAAAACATTACCTTCTGAGGTAGGTATTTCCATCATGCAACTATATTTAACTCTGAGATTTCATATAGCAATATGTATAAACTGTTTCTAAATGGCTCACAGATATCTATGTCTATGAAAGCTTTTGATTTTGCAGAATAATATCAGAGAAGTTGTGGATGTGGTGTAGGAAGTAGCATACACAGAGATACAGAGCAGCCTTTTTCTTCAGCAAAATTTCATAGAATTTTAGAGTTGAGGATTCTCAAAATTATTAAAGTACACAAATTAGAGCCATTGGAAAACTGAAATTTAAAATTACTAGTGGTTAATATATCAAATTAGATAAATGATGAATTTATAAATACTATAGTTTATTCCTGAGTATTTTGTTAATCAGTTTTCCAGACATGGCAAATTCCTATTATTTTTAGTTATATACCTTTGTCTATATCTCACTGTTTTGCAATTTTTCACTGAATTTTATTCATCTGACTATATGTCTTGCTTTGAGATAAAGCAATCCTCATACAAAGAAGAGTTCCTGCATATGAAAGACTCTTACTGATTAAGGAGATTCATGCATGAATGGATTCATTCCATTCATCATCTGTGTGATTGTTTTTAATTTCTCTAGATTTGAGCTGTTCAACACAATAGCCACCAATTACATGTGGCCAGGAAGCTCTTGAAATTGGCTACACGGGTAAAATATACATGGAATATTGAAGACTCGATGCCAAAAATATAAAATTATTCCCTAATAATTGTTTTCGTATTGATTACATCAAATACTGTTTTGGGTGTATTGGGTGAAAAATATATTAAATTATTTTGCTTGTAAGTTTTTACATTTCTTAAAATTTATTTTGAAAAGTAGATTTCCAAGAAGTTACAAAATTATTAGAAATGTTTTTAGTATCCTTAACCAAATTTTATGCAATGGTAGCATTTCACATAATCAGTAAAATATGAAAATCAGGAACCTGATATTTATAAAATCTATACTCCTTGTTCAAATTCCACCAGTTCTACATGTACACATTTAGTTGTGGGTGTGAGAGAGAATTCTAAGTAATTTTATCCCATGTGTAGTTATATATATAATCATCATCACAATCAAGACATAAAACCATCCCATCGCCCAAAAAATTTCCCTTATGCTATTCCTTCCTAGCTAAACTGATCTTTATCCCACATCCCATCCCCCAACTCTGGTAACCACGAATCTGTCTTCTATAATTGTCTTTTAAGGAACATTATACAAAAGCAATCAAATACCATACATCATTTCGAGATTTTTCACTCACCATAATGTCTTGGAGACTCATCTCAGCTATTACACGCAATGATACTTTTGCTCCCTTTTATTGCTTGCTAGTATTTATGAAGAGGATTACCACACTTTACCCTTTGAAGGAGATGTGGGCTGCTTCCAGTTTTTGTTACTAAAAATACAACTGCCAGGAATCTATTGAATTTGTGTGAACATAAGTTGCAATCTCTATGAGATGAATTCCAAGAAATGTGACTGCTTGGTCATATGTTAAATATGACTTTAGTCTAATTTTTAGGAACTTGGTTACTTGAGAAAGACACTGCATTGTGGTTTTGATTTGTATTTCTCTAGTAGCTGAAGATAATATATTTTCATATGTTAATTTGCCATTCATATATCCTTCTTTGTAAAGTATTCATGTCACTTTCTGTTTTTCTAACTGAATTGAGTTGTTTTTTATTTTTATTCTCAGGATTAAAGATTGAATCCAGGGCTTTCACACTGAGCTACATCCCCAGGCCTTTTTTAAATTATTGTATTTTGAGGCAGAATTTCTCTAAGTGTTGGGCTGGGCTCAGATTTGCAATCTTCTGGCCTTATCCTCTCAGAGTGTTGGGATTGCAGGCATGTGCCATTCTGTGCTATTATTTATGATTGTGCTTCGAGCTTTCTTTGCACATTACAGATATAAATCTTTTGTCAGATATGCTTAGCACAGCCTTTCACAGAGCAAGTTTTTAATTTAAATGAAGTCCAATGTATCAAAATCTTTCATTTGGAAATCCCTACATACCAAAATATATCTTACTTCTAAAAAGTAACATTTTAAATTCACATTTAAGTCCATGATGCATTATGAATTAACTTTTAAGGTCAAATTTTACTTTTTGTTTGGTGATTCTCAATTTGTTCACCAACAATTGTTGAATTGTCTCTGCATTTTTGTGTAATGTGGCATAGTTGTGTAGGTCTACTTCTGGGTTCTATACTCAGTTCCACTGAAATACAATGTCTACACATTCTCTAAGACCAGATAGTGTTTATTACTAGCAATATATACTTTTTTTATTTCAGTACTTTTTCTACTTGAACCTACCAATTTCTACAAATCCCTATAAATTTATTTTATCTATTTTTCTTTCTTCATGTTTTCATATAAATTTTAGAATAAGCTTACATATGTCCACAAATAATGTTGCTAGGACTTTTATAGGAATTGTACTAAATAGGAAATTGCACTGAGTTTTCCATAACTCCTTGAACATGATAAATCTGTTTATTTAGATTTTATATTTTTATAGCAGCATTTGAAATTCTTCAGTATGCAAGTTTTCTACACATTTTGTTAGGATATAGACCTAAGTAGCATTACTTTTGATCTGTTATAAATTGTGTTAATTAAGGTCCTTAACATGTTAACTAACATGCTAATTGCTAGTCTATAGAAATAAAACTGATTTTTGTATGTTGAACTCAAAACTACAAACTTGCTGAACTTAATGACTGTAGGAAACTTTTTGTAGATTGCTCAAGGTTTTGAATGTAGATATTATCTGCTAGTAGGAACAGTTTTACCTTTGTCTAATCTGTTTTGAGTTTATTTTGCTATTATCTCTATAGTTCCTTGAGACAGGAAATCAAAAGTGTTTATTTGAAATCTTTCCTCATTTTAATGTAACCACTTGAGTTTACCTGTTATCTACCTATCTACCTATCTGATATATAAAAATATAGAAGATATACTGAATTGCTTATAACACATAAATTGTGATATTTATATTTTCTATTATCATCATCATTGCATTCTATGTATGTATTTTAAATATGCCTTTCAACTAGGCATGGTGGCATATACCCATAATCTAGCTACATGGGAAGCTGTTGCAGAAAGACTGCAAGTACAATGCCAGCCTGAGCAACTAAGTGAAAAACTGTTTCAAAAAATAAAAATAGATACGGATGTAGTTCACATGTAAAACACTTCGCTAGCATAGACAAAGCCTTAGGTTCAATCCCCAGTATCAAAAAATAAAAAATTAAAAAGAACCTGTGAAATTTTCTTTTGGAACCATGGATTATTTAAAAGCCCTTTAATCGTCAAGTGTTTGGATATTTCCTATTTTTATTTCTGCTATGATCTCTGGTTTGTTGTCATTGTAATTAGCACAATCTACATGATTTAAATCCTATTAACTGTTAAGTTTGTCACAAAGAACCTGCGAACTTTGAAAGGAATGCGTATTCTTCTATTACATGGTAATGTTATCTATAAATGTCATTTAGAGTCTGTTGATTGATGCTTTTATTAAGGTCTATATCCTTACTGATTTTCTGTCTAGTTATTCCATCAATTGCTGAGAGATGATGAAGTTTCCAGCTATGACAATGAATTTATCAATTTCTTCTTTGTATCTCATCAGTTTTGTTTCAGTATTTTAGAGTCCTCTTGTTAGATGTATCCTTGTTAATGGTTCCTGTCTTTATGGTGAGCTGAACTTTATTATTATATAATATAGCTGTTTGGTTCTACTGATTTTTGTATCACTGAAACCCATAGACAAATATTTATAATGAATATTAATTCAGTTGCCTCTGCTATCTTTTGCTTAAAGTTTTCATGTTATCTATTTCCTATCCTTTTACTTTCAGCCTATACAAATATTATAGTTTAACAAAATTTCTTCTAGACAGTGTGCAGTTGGATGAAGATTACTTTTTACCCTGTCAAATTTCTATTTTAGCTGGTATGTTTTGTAAATTTAAATGGTAAACATTTTAATTATGCGACTTGTCTTATTATTAGTAGTTTACTGTTTAAGTCTGGCGTTTTATTTTTCCTTTTGTTCCCTCTGTGTGTGTGCGCCAATTTTCTTTTCTTGATTTCCTGTGGGTTACTTGTAATTTTTCAAAATTTCCATTTGATTTATCTATATTGCCGCTTTTTGAATGCATTGCATGGATCTTTTAGTAGTCAGTCTGGGTATTATGTTACATATACACAACTTATCAGCCTACTAGTCTACCATTTTGTGTCTTCATGAAGCTTCTGTTTAAGTGCCTTATCTTTTCCCATTTATAATTTTCTTTAATATTTCAATTGCCTTTATTTAAATGATATCAGAGATTTCTTATGGTTTTGCATTTGTTTTCAAACAAAGGTAGAAAACTCAGAGAATACTGTATTTACATTTGCATACTATTTTCTTTTTCCTTCCCAATATTCCAATGGTCTTTCTTTGCTTTTTTTCTTTTACATTTAGATAATGCTATCTATCCATTGTTTTAGGACAGATCTATTTGAACTAATCCTCAATTTTATCTGAGAAAATCTCGCTCTCATTAACATTTCTGAAGGTGTTTCTCTATATTCGAAATTCTAGTTTGATAGTTTTTTCTTTCAGCCCTTGAAAAATACTGTGCCACTTCCTTCTCGTCTCCACAGTTTCTGATTAGAAATATGTTTTCATTTGAACTGCTGTTTCAGTTTAGGCAATATGTCATCTTTCTGTAGCTGACTTCAGTAATGTTTCACTGTGTTTCAATTATGGAAGCTTCATCATGGTGTGTATAAACATGGATTTCTTTGGGTTTATTGTGTTTGAGATTTGTTCACAATATAAAATCTAAAAATTTTATAATTTTCATGAAATTGGGAAATTTTCTGTTGTTATTCCTTTGAATATTTGTTCATATTCATTCTTTTTCCTTTTCTGAAAGACCAACAATACAAACATTATACCTTTAATACTGCTCACAATTTCTTGAAGCTCTGCTAACTTTCATCAGTATATTTTCTGTTAAGATTGAGTAATAATTTCTAATGTTATAACTTACATTTAATTATTTCACCACTCTCTCATCTTCATCCTTTTTTATTCGTTTTTATAATTTTCAGCTTTAAAACTTTGACTCTTCATTATATGTCCTCCTTATTGTTAAGGCTTTCTTTATTCTCATTTGTTTCAAGCTATATATATATATATATATATATATATATATATATATATATATATATATATATTAATTGGAGATCAAACTCATGACCTTGCACTTGCCAGGCAAGCACTGTACCACTGACCTATATGCCCTGCCTGCATTTTATGATTGCTAATTGGGAAAAATTATGATAGCTGCTTTCAAATCCTTTTCAAATAATTTCAATGTCTGTTTCTTCTTACTGTTGGCATTTCATCTACAGGTGTTTCATTCAAACGGCAGTTTTCCTGGTTCTTTGTATGCTGAATGAATTCAGTTCTGGCTCAGGCATTCATTTGGTGGCTGTATATGGCTTTGGGTCCTGCTTTCACCTATTTCTGCAGGCTCCCAATGATGACTTGTGGCAAAAGAAATGGAGTGAAACCTCAATATGGCAAGACAGATGTAGAAGAGCAGACTCCCCATTTAACCTTCATGTACACACACACATGCAAGCACATACACACACATACAGAGAGAGAGAGAGAGAGATCCTTACTGCTGACAAGTGTGGATCTCCACTCCACATTCCCCAAGTAGTTTTTACTGATATACAAAAGGTGGAAGTGTGAAGAGAAGTGTGCCATTATCTCTTGGAGTGCTTGAAATCTAGTTACTTGTTTTAGTTTCCTAAGACACTATCCAATGGGAAGAAGGGATACTACATTGCCATTGTCTATGTATAAAGATAGAAATCTAGGCTCCCTACTTGACCCCTCTAATGGGAATAGGGGACAGGCATGTTATGTTGGTTTTTTTTTTCTTTCATTGATTTGTGAGTAGTAAAGTTACCATCAAACTGGTTACTTTCTTGCTAGTGTGCTCCTTTCATGGACCTTTGGCATAAAAAGCAAGGTTTTGGGAAGACAATCCAATTATTTTTGGCTATGTATCTGTATGCTTCTGGATTGCTAGCTTTTCCAGCACACAGTCCAGGATACATGAGAAGCAAAGAGCAAAAATCCAGTTAACTCACCACTTTGTCATTCCTGAAGTCTAAAGTCCTACAATTAATTCATAACTAGCCTGTTTCCTTTCCTCCAATTATCTATATACACCTATCTATGTAGATATATAGATATATTCAGATACATATAAATATATATATATATATAGAGAGAGAGAGAGAGACAGAGTGAGAGAGACAGAGACAGAGAGAGAGAGAGAGAGAAGGAGACTGATTCAGACATTTTAGGAATATTTAGCAACCAGAGTAGGTAGAAAGGAGAAATCTGTGTGTATGCTACCTTGTCCAAAACTGTAAGTCATTCCTTCTGATATTTTAAGTGGGGCTACTAGAAAATTTACAATTGCACCTGTGACTCAGGTCCTATTTACATTGGACACATCGCTGTGTTTCTATTGGACAAACCTTAGCTTTATCATTTGCAAATGAGAAAGTTGGAAAAGAAAAGGTGCTCTCCAAGTCAACCCTTTACACTCCTAAAATTCCATGATTTTAGGGATATTTGTTTGGTTTCTTTATAAAATGTAAGGATAATACTATTGATTTTTTAACTTACATACAAGTTACCTATGTAGTTACCAGAAATAAAATAGTACTGGAAAGCCTAAGAAATGCTTTCAGATATGGGCAAGGAATAATTGAATGCAATTATTATTCTTAAAATAAATGCCAATATGTTAAAGTTTTCATGGGAAGTAGTTTGCAAGCAAGAATTTCTCCCAAAGGATCTTACTGGAAATGCTAAACAGCTTATAACATTTTTTTTATTTTTTGCAATGAAAAGAGAATTAATTACATCAAAGAGCCTCACTTTTTCATATACCTAAATAATGCATACCCCTACTCTGTGGAGGATAAGCCCAATTTGATAGAGAAAGATTTAATGCATAGCTAAAAATAGCACTGTAATCTCCTTGAGAGAACTCTCAGCAGTCCCTCCCTCCTTTTTGACAGACTTTCCTTTTCTGAAACTGCTAATGAATGGTTCCTGTATCCTTGTAATTCTCTTCTCATCCTACATCCTCCCACATATTTTGAAAGACTATTAAAGTTCATTTTCCTCCAATTTCATGATAAGTAACTTTCCTGAAAGCCATTGGATAGTTAGCAGAACAATTCAAATCATCTGCCCATGAAATCATGGTTTCTTAGAAGTCTTGTTAAAAAATTAAGACAGTACTTTTGAGATTTACATATAAAATATAAATTTCGCACACCATCACTGCAAATTTCTTCCGAGGTCAATTGTCTTCATCCCATTTGCTTTCCTTGCAATGCATGTATATCCATTATACCATAAAAAGGGACTTTATGAAGGTCATTGACGATTTTCTTATACTAAATTCAGTAGTTTACTTGCATCCTTGTTTTACAGTGTTTACCAAGTCTCTTTGACAAGTTCTCTAGCTTCATTTCCTATCAGGCCCAGTTTGCTTCTGATTTTCTTCAATTTTTTTGTTTCTTCACCTGTCTTCCTGTCCTCTTATTACTCAATTATATGAATTCTTTAGTACTTTAAGATGTTTTAAAATCCATCTTTGATTTTCCTTTGTTTCTTTTCTCATCTGAATTATAGTTACAAATCACCAGCCTCCTTTGGCATTTCCACATAAAATGGCCAGAAAGTATCACAACACGGACACAATTGAAGCCAAACTCCTTTCCTTGACCTATAAATGACTTCTCTTTTAATCATTCTATTGAATAGTTTCAAGATTTTCTATTTCACTGACAGAGACTGAGCCATCTTTGATGAAGCATTTCTTTCATTCCATTTTCTGAGTCAAGTACCAAATCAAATATGTTTTCCTCTAAAATCTGGAGTGTGATAGAAAAAAAAGGGCTTTGGACCTTTTTTAAAAAAAGTTAGATCCATTTTTAAATTTAGCTACAGCATTTACCCTAACTTTCCCTGGACTTGATATATTATTTAAAATTTCACATGAAAGAGGAAGGAAATACTGTGGTGTCGTACTGATTATATGAGGTAATACATTTTACATGTTTGGCATGTAGTAGCATTCAAAATATTACTTGCTTCTTGGATCCACTCTCTTTCTGTTACTTTTTCTGCATTTCCGCTGCAAAGCACCCACCCCCATTTTACTCCATTTCCTTGCATTCCCCTTTTTCCACACGGGTGTACTTCCCTAAGCAATGTCACATTACTTCTTCATCCTAAATTTGCTAATTTTTGACATTAATGTGAAACTTCTTTTCTTTAATTTTGCTGAAAATTCCCTTTTCCTCTTTCTATTGCCTTTAACCTGAATCTTCCTTCCTAGATCTCCAGGTTGCCTTGATCTCTTTCCCAAGGTCACACTGATTTCTTCTCCCCAAATTTTTATATCCTTCTATCCTTAATTTCATATCTCTGGAGTAACAGATCAGAACTAATTTCCTTTATTGCTCTTTTTGTTGACTCCATAGCATCTTAGGCCTCTTTCTAGCCCATGCTGTCTGAAACTATGATTTACACCTAATAGAATTTTGACTTCTGTTTGTTTGAATTATCTTAATTTCAAGCTACTGTAACAGAATATCAGAGTGGGATAATTTAGAAAAAACAGAAATGTCCTTCTTGTAGTCCTAGAGGCTGAGGAGTCCAAGTTCAAGATGCCACCTGACTCAGGGCCTGATGAGGATCTACTTCCTTGCTCATAGGCTTTACACTGTAAACCCACATGGCAGAAAGGGTGAAGGATCTCTTTTGGGTCTCTTCTATATGATAAAAATAATTGCATTCATCAATGCTTCTCCTTCATACCCTAATCACCTATTCACATCCTAACAACATCACATCAGGGATTAGAATTCAGACCATCGACTATTCTACAACAGTGCACATGTGTTTCACATTCCAGTAACATTTTAAAGCTTAAATCTCGCTATTGACATTAGTTTCATATTCTTTCTTGTCCCAGGAAAGAATTTTTTAAAATGTCTTGTGACTCATTTCATTTTAAAATGGTATTTTACAAAAGACAGAAAGTTATAATGTTAGAATAAAAAGGTTCAAATTGAATAAGTTTAGATTTATGAAAAAAACTTTGTTTTGTTTTTTGAGACAGGGACTTGTTTTGTAGTCCAGGCTGGCCTTGAACTTGTAGCAATTCTCCTGCCTCAAGGTCTCAAGGACTGGGATATTAAAAGAATGTGTTATCACAACCAGCTTCAAATAGTTTATTTCATTACTATGTTTTTTTTTTATTTTGATTTGTACCAGAGAAAACATTAAGGGAAATTCTTGGACAGACATTTACAAACCTCCATAATTGTTTCTTTCTATAACCACTATTCCTGTAATACACTTTTTTTGACACTTGGCATATTCCTACTGTAAAATTAAGTCATGTAGCTTTTGGTGTGCTTCTGTGTGCGTATGCACAAAGTAGGTATAAGCACGCAATTTTATAGATACAAAAACCACAGCATAAGAACATTGCAACCTACTCCAGGATTTATAGTAAATAAGTGGTGGAAATGGATTGGAACTTGGTTATTTTGCCTCTAATGTTTTTATGTTACTCCACACTTCAGACTCTATAGCTATCTGTATCAAGGTACTATACACACAAAATCATAGCAATACGTACCATTTTGAAGGAGGCTTTCACCACAATACCTAACATTGCTTTAAAGTAATAATGACTTTTTGCAAGAAACTCAGTCTCTCCCTTTTTTGCTTTCCTGTGCCCTATAAGAACTTCTTAGCGAAAAATTTCACATTTTTGTGTCTTGTTTTTTCAGGAGTATGTCAATAAGGTACCAAGCCATAAACGAAAGGTATATATCTAGTGGCAATATTTCAGGCATAAAGTATGTAGAGATATTTGGAGCAAAGAATAGCATACTGATAGCCCTTAGTTTAGATGACAACCACTTTCTTGAATTATAAGGTTAATCACAGATGGAAATGAATGACCCTGAAAGGACAATACCTCTGAGTACCTGGCGCTACTTACAAAAAGCTTCCTTCCATCATTTCTGGACTATCTCAGTAATTCGTCACAATGGGTTCTGTTTTAGTATGTTCTATTCTGCACTCAAATTTTACAACTATCTTCCTCTCCAAAACATAACCTTCCCTCATGTCACTTTCATGACTTCTTCTATTCTTCCATATTACCCACATAAAAGAACATGAGGGAAGACAAATCACTTCATAGTAGAAGAGTAAGAGCTCTTATCCAAGAAATAGTTTTGTATTTACACTCTTAGTGATATTCTGAATATCCTTGTTCAAGTCCACAAAAAGTTTTACAAACCAATTTTATTGCCTCTACAATGAAGAAGACAAGATGACCTCTGGGCTGCCCAATGCCTCCAGAATTTTGTAATAATATTTATTATTAAAAGTAAAGATGAAGGCATAAACACAGAGAAACATAATAAATCCTTCACTAAATAAAAGCCATATTTGAATGAACAAATTTCCTTGTTATAAAATCTAATGAACTAGAAGATAGTGAGTATACATCACAACTCCTAGTATCATTCATCGAAAATTGTGGATGAGTTGCAATGTGATTTACTCAGAATATATCTGATTAAACAAGCAAATGAAAAAGATTCATTAAATAATCCATGCTTATCCAAAGCAGGACTTCTCAAACTGTATTACAAAAAAAATATTATTCTTAGGTGTAGAAAGTGTTAATAATTCCATATAAGTAAGTTTCTTCAAAGTTTTTCTGGACTTAGTAGTTCACTTCCAAAAAACCAAAATGTAGAGTGGAGGAAATAATTTTACAGCAGAGAAAACTTGGATAACACCATTTAACCAAACAATCAAAGTTAATGAGGAGTCATGTTGACATTAGGTAAACATATCCTTAATAGGATATGATGAGAAGGGTACATCACCTCTGTGAGTTTCCTCAAAAATTCTATAACTTATATCTAATCATGAGAAATTAAATCAGATATAATAAATGTGAATGACCTTTTAAAAAATACTTGATCATTATTCCTCAAAATTGGCAAAGTAATGAAAACCAATAAAGGCTGAGAAAGTCTTACAAACCACACTTGACAACTAAAGGCAGTATGGATCTTTCACTAGATTCTGAAACAGAAAAAAAACCAGAAACATTAAATCTGTTGGAAGATAGAATAGGTAAAACTCTTAAAGAAATTGGTGTAGGCAAAGACTTTATGAACAAAACCCTAATTGCACAGGAACTATCACAAAGAATCAACAATTGGGATCTCATCTTATTAAAAAGATTCTGCACATCAAGAGAAGCCACTAACAAATTGAATAGTCAACCCAAGATGTTTGCCAACTGCTCCTCAGACAAAGGATTACTATAGAGAGCATATAAAGAACTCAAAAAAATCAGACCACCCAAATTTAAAGACCAATTCAAAAATGGGCATCTGAGATAAATATGCACTTTGCAGATGAAGAAATACAAATGGCAAATAAATATATGAAAAACTTTCAACATCACTGTTCATTCAAGAGATGCAAATTAAAACAACACTGAGATTCCACCTCACTCCAGAAAGAATGCCTATTATCAAGAAATCAAATAATAATAAATGCTGGAGAAGCTGTCAGGAAAAAAGAACCCTTCTCCACTGTTGGTGGCAGTGTAGACTGATACAATAACTCTGGATATCAGTGTGGAGATTCCTCAGAAAACTATGATTGGAGGTCCCATTTGAGCCAGGTATTCCCCTTCTGGGTATTCTCCCAGAAGAATTAAAAACATCATACAACAATGATATATGTGCACCCATGTTTATAGCAATACAATTTATAATAGCTAGATCTTGGTAACAACCTAAATGCCCATTGACCAAGGAATGGATAAAAAAGAGGTGGTATTTTTATATAATGGAGTACCACTCAGCCATAAAGAAGGCTTAAGACTTTTATAGGTTAATGATGCAACTTGAGACCATACTTATAAGTGAAATAAATCAGATATGCATATGTAAATATCCTGTTGTCTCCCTCGTGTAAGAAACTGAAAGTAAATAAGATCCAAAATGTACAATAAATACTGTGAGATGGGAAGAACTAGTTATCTACCCACTTCTCAGAGTTCACTGAAGAGAAAGTTTTGTGCTAGTGTTGGTCAGACAATTAAAGGCAGATAGCTTAAACTCTGAGTAACTGATTTGAAGATAACACTATGCAATTCATTAACCATTGTTACCCTCTATTCTGTTTTGAAATTTTGCTTATTTTCTCTTTAAAATAAAATAAAAAATGCATTAATGGAAAACAAGTCATAGAAAGTCCGGAGTTTAGCTAACAGTAACACACTGATAATGATTTCCTGTATTTGACAAATCTGTCATGTTAAATGATAAGAGAAAACTGAAGGAACCCTTCCTGCACTTTCTGTTCAGTTGTTTGTAAATGTGAAGTTATCCCAAATAAAAGGTTTACCTAAAATATTTATGAAAAGGCCCATTAGAAAATTCCTTTAGAAACTTTAGATTAAACAAATTATTTTTGTCATTGCTTGTAATGTCATTGATTGAGCTTCTGGGATATCTAATGTGTATTGTGACTTTAACACAGAGGATACACAGTGCTATACTTCTCAAACATATTTGACTAGTAACCTTTTTCCTTCTTAAAAAAATATCATTCAATCAAGTGCTGACATAGAAATGATTTCTTCCAATGTGTCACAGACATTTCAAATGAAACATGTTAAATTTTTAATCAACAACTTTGGCTGAAGACAAAAAATGATATGAATATTAAATTATCAGATTTGAAACTTGAGAAGAATATGAGGGCTGAAAGAATAGCCATTAGATTATACTTACTAGGCTATGTTAAATGACCAAACTTAGTGGGATACATGTCAATAAACATATAGTCTACTTTTAATTAAACAAATAAAGAAAAAATCAGTCAAGTAAGTGTAGGGTGGAAAACAGTGAATTTAAATGTTCATCATGTTACTGTGAGTACCTTTGTGTGTTAAGGATTTTTTTAGTTGAATTATTACAACTGTCCTGCTCATGGAAGAAGCCTTAGTGGTAGTAACAAGGGCCATTTCCAAAGGAGAAAGGAGATGGTGTGAATCTTAGAAACTAGGTCATAGAAAGAGATGCTGCAAAAACTGAGGACATTTTCCTGATAAACAGAAACCCTTTAATTTGACAGTGGTCCTTAAATATAGGCAGATAAAAAAGAATGGTACCTAGTTTTCTTACCTTCAAAAATCAAAATAAGGACCTAAGGAAACAAAAGCGACCCACATTTTTAAACCATTTAACTGCCTTATAACAGAATAATGGAATGGGCATCCCTGAAATGAGCTTCCTCCCTCTTGGACTATTTAAATAGAAGCTGGATGTCCACCTGCCCAGATTCCTGTCAGGTTGTCTTCTACATGGAACCTCATAAATGACTTCTACATAGCCTCCTAGCGGTAAGATCTGAGAATCTATGAAACCACAGGGAAGGAGAAAAAAATGAAAAAACTTTCAAAAGTGGCAAACCATTACAAATACCTTTTAAAGTACCTTAGGTCGCATTGTATCTTCTAAACATCATTCCTGTGAATATCTAGAAATGCTCTGAACAACTATCAGCATGTAGCTAAACAATCAGTGGCAAAATATCATCCTTGTGCACACCCGAGAGAATGCTCATGGTGTAACTGAAGTTATACTAGAGGATATGAAGTGATAAATTTATCTAGAACATGTTGTTGTTCCAAAGGAAACTTACCAAAATAAACTCATGAATATACAAACAAGTTGATTCTTAATTTTTTTCTTCTATGGAAATAATTAACTTATAAAAAGGACAATGTGTATAAGTTCAAGATCTGCTACAATGTTCTGTCTAGACTGAGCCAGAACTACTTGGAGGAACTCAAGAAAAGCATTCAGGAAACAATAATTAAGGAAGAAAGCTTCCCTCAAATGATGAATACATAAAGAAATATATATATATATATATATATATATATATATATATATATATATATATATATATATATATATGAATAGAATATGCTTCAGCAATAAAAGGATGAAATTCTGCCTTTTTCAACAACATGGATAGAAGATTGTTATGTTAACTAAAATAAGGCACATGAACATTATATGATTTCACTCCTAGAAGTTGAGAGGAGAATATCAATTACAAGAGGCTGCAAGGAGTAATGAGGAGGAAGACTTGGACAGAGATTGGTCAGAGGATACTAATTTAAAGGAACAAGAAATTCTGGTATTCTAATAATTGCTAGGGTGCCTATGGGTGAAAATTATGCACAGTATATTTCAAAAAGCTATAAGAAAATATTTTGAATGTTTTTGAGCCTGAAGAAATTACATGTTTGAAGAGATAGATACACTGATCCCAATTTGGACATTATATAAGATATGCATGTATCAAAACATCACATGGTATCCATAAATATGTACAATTCTTATGTATCATTTAAAAGTAAGTTTTAAAAAATATTTTTAAAATAAAATAATCATTCTTAAGTTTGTCTAAGTGTAGGCCGGGTTAGTCCCTGAGAGTGACTGTCTCTTTAAATTTTGTGTCACAAGGGTCTGCTTACATCAAGAAATTATATGTTTGAAAAGATAGGTACATTGATCCCAATTTGAACATTATATAGGATGTCCATGTATCAAAAATTCACGTGGTACCCCTTAAATATGTACAATTGTTATGTATCAACTAAAAGTAAGTTTTGAAAATATTTTTAAAATAAAATAATCATTCTTAATTTTGTATAAGTGTAGGCAGGCTTAGTCCCTGAGACTGACTGTCTCTTTAAATTTTGTCTCACAAGGGTCTGCTTACGTCATACATGGCTCACTCCTGTGATTGGTCAGGCCATCAAAGCCCCACCCCATGCCTTTGTTTGCTTCGGCAATGGGTTAGGTATAAAAAGCTGGCAGTACTGGCTGCTGGTTCAGAGCCTACCGAAGAGAGGTCGTCGCGGATGCATTAATTTCGCAACCGTATGTAGACGTGTGTGCTGGACCAACATTGCCACTTCTGGGGCAATGTCAGGGAACCCAGAGCAGACTGGGTCAGAGCCAAACCCTAGAGACTTTCCAACAAATCTGGAAGATAGGGATGGCGGTAGAAGAGGCCGAGGCTGGGGCTGGGGCCGAGGCTGGGGCTGGGGCCGGGGCCGGGGCCGGGGCCGGGGCCGAGGCCGAGGTCGAGGTCGAGGTCGAGGTCGAGGCCTTAGCGGAGGCAGCAACAGTGGCTTCTCTAACCAAGTGGGGGCTAGGGCAACAGACTTCCGCAGACCACCACTCTGCTTTGGCTTGAAAAACAGTATGGTCGGTGCTGTAATTGGTCGTGGTGGTTCAACAATAAAAGATCTTCAGTACTCGACAAACACTAAGATACAAATCATATGTGGGGACTCAGAAGCTGAAGTACAAATTTTTGGTAGTGATGATATGAAAATAGAGGCTAAAGCAGCTATAGAAGCACTTGTTAAAAAACAGAGATACAGTTCAGAATCCGATGTTGATAATGCCACATCCCACTCCTCTGATAATGCCACATCTCAGTCTGAGGCTGAAAAAACTGTAATCACAAGTACCACTGTTAAGAGAACTCAACCAGCTATAGATTGGGATCGGGTCCGGGCAGGGTCTTTAGAGTGGGAACGAAGAAAATGGGAAAATTTACCACCGATTAAGAAAAATCTTTACATAGAATCCACAGAGACAAGTTTAATGTCCATAGCTGAAGTGAAAAAGTGGAGACAAGAAAATTTCAACATAATCTGTGATGACCTGAGACAAGGTGAGAAACGTTCAATTCCAAATCCCACTTGTAAATTTGCAGATGCCTTTGAGCAGTATTCTGAACTGATGGAAAATTTAACCAAGGCAGGTTTGAAAAAGCCAACACCAATTCAGTCACAAGCATGGCCAATTATTCTACAAGGAATAGATCTTATAGGAGTTGCTCAAACTGGAACAGGCAAGACTTTGTCATATTTAATGCCTGGTTTTATTCATCTTATCTCTCAACCAATAACTAGAGAAGAAAGGAATGGACCTGGCATGCTAATCCTTACACCAACTAGAGAATTAGCTCTTCAGGTGAAAACTGAATGTTCTAAGTACTCATATAAAGATCTTAAAAGTGTTTGTATATATGGTGGTGGAAACAGAAAAGAGCAAATAGAAGATGTTTCCAAAGGTGTAGATATCATTATTGCAACTCCTGGAAGATTAAATAATTTGCAAATGAATAACTTCATCAACCTAAGAAGTATAACCTATTTGGTAATACATGAGGCAGATAAAATGTTATATCTGGGAATTGAACCCCAGATCATGAAGATTCTAAGAGATGTGCGTCCGGATCGACAGACAGTCATGACAAGTGCTACTTGGCCAGAAACTATCCGTCACCTTTCCCAATCTTATTTGAAAGAGCCTATGATTGTTTATGTTGGTACTCTAGATCTTGTTGCAGTAAACACAGTGAAGCAAAATATAATTGTTACCACAGAAGAAGAAAAGCGAGCTCATTTTGAAGAATTCTTAAATAACATGGCACCAGAAGACAAAGCCATTGTGTTTATTAGCAGAAAAATTATTGGTGATGACATATCAAGTGATTTGGGCATCAAGGGCATAGCTGTACAATTATTGCATGCTAACAAAGAACAGGATGAACGTGAGCAGGCATTAGAGGAATTTAAAACTGGATATGTGAAGCTAATGATTGCAACTGATTTAGCATCCCGTGGCCTCAATGTTGATAACATCACACACGTATTTAATTATGATTTCCCACGGAATATTGAAGAATATGTGCACAGAGTAGGGCATACTGGAAGAGCAGGGAAGAGTGGCATATCAATAACCCTAATTACTAAAAATGATTCAAAGATTGCCAGTGAATTGATTAACATTCTGAAGAGAACGAACCAGACAATCCCAGAAGAACTTGTAAGCATGGCAGAAAAACATAAAATTCATGATCAAACAAAGGGTGAAAGAAAAAAATTAAGAAAATATCAAGGAAAATTAAAGGAGTTTTAAAGTTTAGGTTGAAAAGTTGTACAAGGATACTGGAAGATTAAGGACAATTTAAAGATATGTAATTCTCAAGACATATAGAAGTACTGGAAACATTCTGCCATGCAACTAGAAGGAACACCACATCTTAAATTGCATCCCTAAGCTTTTAATCTTGTTCATGCTCCTTAATAAAAAGTTTTAAAATGAGAGAGTGTGAAATTATGTGGGGGGAAATTAAATGTTACGTATTAGTTAAAGTATAGTTTTTATACCCTACTATGTCCATCTATATCCTCTAATTATGCAGTAAAAGAAAACCATGTGCTTTTCTTGCTTTAAAGGAGTTGTACAGAATTGAAGCAAGGCTTTTATCAAGCTTATTGCAGTTAAAATGTTCTTTTCTTCCCAATGATTGGTGCCACAACAATCCCTAAAATTATCTCCATTATCATCCCCTTGGTTTTTTCAGTTAATTAGAAAATAAGTGCTAAATGTTCTAGAAGAATCTACAAGTCTCTTTTGTAAGACAGATGTAACCAACAGAGAAGAGATTCTGACTCACTGGGAACCAGATATTCACATGAATTTTTGACTGCCTCAATTGGGGGGCAGTTATTCAACTTCTGTAGGCCTCAATTTATTGAATGGAGAAATTTTTAAAATGGCATGGTTATAGTCAATGATTTTGCAGTTCCCTTCCCCACTAAAATTCTATCATATTACAATTAAAATTGTGCACCTCAGCATTGTGTTAGCATTTTGCTTTAGCAAAATTGCAACCTTGTATAATGAATAAAAGTAACACTTTTTAATTACCCAAAAAGTGAGAAATACAAACCCTAAGTAACTTAGCAAAATGAAAGAAAGATGACAGGAAACAATACTTTGTGGGAGATGGGTATGAGATCCTGAAATGAGAGAGACAGGAGAGAAGCAAGGAGAAGAGAAAGTAAAAAGGATCAAAATGAGGTACATATATCTACCAATGTCCCACAATATGTTCAATATATATTAAAAACATATACTAATAAATATTTTTACAAAACTAATTGCTTCATAATTAAGAAAGGATTTGAAAGAAAAACTAGAGGGCTTGTAAGTTATATTTTATGGGTTGTGCAAAATAACACCCTGCAAACTTCCTGCCTTTGGTATAGTCTGCATCGGTCATTCTTTACCATGGCCAGTTGTGTCATTGCCTGCAGTCAGATTTGCTTGTCACAACTGGACTTGGTAGTTGGTGGTACTAGTGTCTCCTGGGTAGAGTCCTAGTGTGCTATTAAAGGTCTCACAATGCATAGAAGATCCTCTCCCACATGCAACAAAGCATTATCCAGCCTAGACACCAGTAATGTCACCACTAAGAAACTGCAATACAGTAAGTGAAGAACAACAATGCAAAAGAAACAAAAACAACAGTCATGGAACTTTGGAAATGAAAAAAAGAAAAGGATATTTGAGGTACACTGTACAATATAAAACCCTTTACCGACTTTCCCATCTTTGTAATAAACCATGTTTCTCAAGTAGAAGTGATTTTTCCCTTGAAGGGACATTTAGCAGTGCCTAGAGAAAGATACACTTGTCTACCAGGGGTCAGGATTGCTACTGACATCTACAGGGTAGAGGTCAGGAATAAACATCTCAAAATGCAAAGGCTGGCCTCCTATACAATGAATCCCCCCCAGATATATGGTGTTGGGATCAAGAATCTAGTTCGCATTGACTAATTCAATGTTTTTGTGTGAATGAACGGTTTTCAGAAACTCAGTGTCTTGTCTGCAAGTTAGAACAGACTGAAAGCAAGACACTTAGCACCCATTAATGAGTCAAAGCCACCTGACCTCAGAGCAATCCCTGTGTGAGCCTTAGCATAGTAACTAACATTTAGCAGGTACTCAACAACTTCTACCCTGCCTCTCCCATCCCCCATTATGCAATGTTTGTTCCTTATTCTTCTTTGTCAAACCAAATATTCTTCATTTTGGATTTAGCCAAAGTGATACATCCTTCCCAAGTTTCAATATGCTCTCCTTAGTTAAAACCTCTGTAGTCCTCATTCTCTAACAATGCTAACATTTATAATATATTAGTTTGTATTCCCAAAGATATAATTTTGAAAAATTTAAATGAATTAAGAGACATTATACTCTCAGGCACTTAAATATATTATAAAACTAACATTTAAAATAGTTTTATCTTGTGTGATTGGAAAACTGCAAGAAAACTTTGTAGCTAAATATCCATAAGAGCCTAGTATACAATAAAGATAAAATTTTTAAGCCAGAGAATAAAGGAAAGTTTAGACAAATAATAAAATAAATATATGAAAATATATAATACATACCAGGACAACTGATCAACCCAAAACTCATACTATTAAAAATGTATTTTTAAAAACTTGAATAATCCCCTAGGGTCCAGGGATATAGCTCAGTGGAACAGTGCCCACCTGGTAAGCATGAAGTACTGAGTTTGATTTCCAGTACCAAAAAAAAAAAACACTCCACTAGATCCTCAATTGAACTTATATAGAAATGTAAAGTTTCTTTCTTTTTTTGAGACTATATGGTCTCCCTGTGTAGTCCATGCTGGCCTTGAAGTCATTACATAGCCCAGGCTGGCTTCGAACTTGTGATCCTCTTGCCTCAGTCTCCCAAGTGCTTGGATTACAGGTGTGTGCCACCATGCCCAGCAGAAGTGCAATTTCTATGATCAAAGTACAAAATGATTCCTAAATGTACACACAACCCCAGAAAATTATACTTACCTTTTACCAAATTGATAGGCAAATGCCACCAGAACAAAATAATTTAAAATATATAACTTAATTCTATTTATTTTTACCTAATTTCTAGAGACTTTACAACAGAAAAATAAGAGATGAATAATCCCAAAATGAAATATGGACAGAAATGTAAAAAATAAACAGACAAGTGAAAAATAAGGTTCTATAAATGTGCCATGCATTTTGTAATCAAAGGAATGAAAATCCAACCAATAATATAACTCTTATCTTTAATAAAATGGACTGGTTAGGAAAACAAAAAATATAATACTACTAAGAATGTAGAAAAATAAACATGGATAAATTATAATGGTATAATCACATGCTTTGGAGGGATAGCTAAGATTCTATATAGACTCTGATTCAATTAAGACATTTCTAGATGGTCATTCTAAAGATAAAATCAGATATATATATATATATATATATATATATATATATATATATATATATAAATATATATTCAAGGCTATTTATCATAATTTTAATTGAAATAATTTGAAAATCCTTAAAATCCCTCAGAGTTTAATGGTAAAGTACTAGACAAATAAACTTTGGCATATCCATTCCTGACTTGGAATAGTGGAAATAATATTCTTAGAGAATATTTAAGCTCATGAAGGAAAACAGTTTATAGCATAACTATCATTAGTTTTAGATAATTACATTGGCTCATTTATCTATATAGACAAAAACAAATGAAATGGATACAAAGGTAAACACACAGTAATGATAACCATATATATATATATATAACCATATATATATATATGAGACAGGGGTTCATTACACAGTTGAGGCTGGCCTAGAACTTACTGTGTAGCCCAGGCTGGCCTTGAACTCACAGCAATTCTCCTGCCTCAGCCTCCCAAGTGCTGGAAATACAGGCATGTGCTACCATGGCCAGCTTTTTCAATAGTTTTCCTTAGTGTATTTTGGTGATACAGGTTAAAGGGTTTCATTTTGGCAGATTTGCATATACACATCTCAAAATTTAATTATTTGGCCTTCATCACCCTCCCCTTCAGTGTTGTTTTCACTTGCATTTCCCTAATGGCTAAAAATGTTCAACACTTTTTCATGTACTTATTGGCCATTTGTGCTTCCTCTTTGGAGAAATTTCTGTTCGTTTTATTTGCCAATTTTTTGATTGGGTCATTTTTTTTCTGAGTTCAATTATCTTTTTAATGCTTTATACATTCTATGTGTTAGAACTCCATGAAAAGAGTAACTGACAATTTTTTTCTCTTTATGAAGGTCGAACTCTTTGCAAAAGTTTTTAATTTAATGTAATTCCATCTGTTGATTCTTTGTGTTAATTTTTGTGCTACTGGAATTCTGTTCAGGAAGTCCTTTCTTATGCCTACATCTTCAAGTGTTTTAGCTAGTTTGTCTTTTAGCAATTTTAGTGTTTCTGTTTTTATATTTATGTCCTTGGTCTGTTTATAATTTGATTTCAGTATAGGATAGGACATGCAGGTCTAGTTTCATTGTCCCAAAGCATCCCTATTTTCCTATTATAGTTTGCAAAATCTAGCATGCCAATTTCCTATCTGCCTTTGTGGCTAAATCACAGGCATGTGATGTAAACTTGGTTTATGAGAATGTCTTGGTTATTTTCCTGATGCTGGGACAGAATATCCAACACCTAACTTAAAGGAGGAGAAATTTATTTTGTCTCATAGTTGAAGTCCATTTTTGGATGGCTCCCAGGTAGGAACAAGATAACAGAGGAAAGCTGCTCAAATCCTGGTATCCAGGAGGCACAAATGGAAGAGCCTGGGACAGAAATGCACACTTCCAGGTCTCATCCCCATTAACCATCTCCAACCAGGCCCCACTTCCTAACAGCACAGTCAGCTACTGAGTTCATCAATAGATGAGTCCACTGATGAGTATTTCATCTAGTCACCTGCCACACACATGAGACTTTGGGGGAACATTTTAGATCAGAACTACAAGAAAGACTAACAGATAAGTTTGCTTAGCAACTTCTTACAGACTTCCCTTCCTTAGAAACTATTTCCTTCCTGCCTTTGTATAAACATGAAAGCATGAGATTGTGACAGTGATTTTTAGACAATGAAGAAATAAATCTGAAGAAAAATACCAACATGCTTAGCACAACAAAATGGAAATATTAAACATATCCAGATCCTGATAACTAGGCTACTGAGTTAAACCTTGTGGTAGCTATGGTGATATGCTATTCATATCTGCATTCAAGAAAGACCTTACTAATAAGCTGCAAGGAGCACAGTTAGTGCACAGACAGTGGCTGCAAACAATACTTGACAGCATGTGAGTCAAGGCCAAACTCTTTCAGGCAGCCTTAGCCAATATCCAGAGTGGATACTAGACCAAGTCTTTTTCACCCAACATGAGCATCTTTTATGGGTCATAATTCTGGAAGAACTCCTTTCTAGACTGAGTCTTATTTCTCAGAGCCTCACTGAAGTCTTGGGCTCTTCCTACTTATTCCTCCATCCTCTGTCTTCTTTATTAACAGCTATTAGGCCTGACCTGCAGTCAGGAGGACTTCTCTTACTCCTCCTGATACTTTTTATCTTTCATAGGTACTTTCATTGAACCCAAGCAATAAACATAGGAATCTTTTACCTTTGAACTTTGCATTATAAAAAGTAATAAATTAAGAAACAATGACTGAGTAGAGTTACCAGAAATAGAAAACTCTTAACTGAGAAATTGGAAAAAGAATCATAAACTACTCTGTGTTGAGGCAGTAAATTTTCGATTACTGAGAAGAGACTCTGATGAGATGTACTTTACTTGGATGAGACTTACTAAAGCAAATTAAACTCTTCTCCCAGGTGTTTATTTAATGTGAACACTGGAAATGCAGAATTCTATAACGAATTGTGGTAATTTTATATACATTGGAAGCATTGAAAAAGGTCAGTTTTTGAAGAGTCAGTAGTAATTAGAGAAGTGAGAAAGCAGTACAATAGAAAACTTGACGCATACTCACAAAGAGGCCCAATACCAAGGTTATTGTACCAATGGCTTTGACACTTGGCTACATGTAAACTACAGCACAAGCTCTCACAGATTTGAAATGTAGTCAGCGAGAGAATTTTTTCCAATCAACAACCTAGAGGGGTTGAGGGTCAACAATTTAACCTAATGGAAATAGACAAAAACAATAGAAGGAAAAATGTAAACAAAGCTTTTGCAAATAAGAAGTAGAAGAATGTTTGAAGTGAGAAGGAGGGTGGAAAAAGTATCTCGAGGTATATCATGTATAGGCACAAACTCTTTATGATATGTATATCTAAAATGTAGCAATAAAAGAAAAAATTTTAAAAAATAAAACAAAAATCTTCTAAACATTATGAATGAAAAAGGAGATCAAGGAGGACATCAGAAATGAAAAGTATCCTCTGAACATGGACAAAGGCAATATTGTCAAAATGATCATATTTCTAAAACTAATATATAGATTGAATGCAATTCCAATCAAACTACCAACAGTATTCCTCAAAAAGCTAGAGAAAACAATATTTAAATTGATGTGGAATTAATAGAGACTGAGAACAGCAAACACAAGCCTGGGCAATGAGAGTGAAGCAACAGACATTGCAAATTGGATTTTAAATAATATTACAAAATTATAGTAACAAAATAGCATGACCCATTGATTCAAATATTTGGTTTTGTACCAAGAATAGAATAGAGTATGCAGAAACAACCCTGGGTATATTCAGCCATCTGATGTTTGACAGAGGGGCCAGAAACACACACAGGAGAAAAGGTAGCCTTTTTACCACAAGGTGATATACATACACAGCAGATTAAATCTAGACCTATAGCTCTTACCGTGTACTAAACTAAAATCAAAACGAATCAAAGATCTAAATATTAAAACAGAAACAATTTGATGAATGAAAAAGAGGTAAAATTCTTAAAGACATAGGCACAGACAAGGATTTTCTGAACAGAACCCCAATTGTATAAGAAATAACATCAGGAATTAAAAAATTACATTATATTAAATTAAAAGGCTTCTGCATAGCAAAGGAAAAACTGAAAGAGTAGAGAGATAACCTACAGAATAGGAAAATCTAATGCCAGGGACTCCTCAAATGGAGACCTAATTCTAGAATATATGAAGAAGTCAAAAAAGTAGTTCTCCTAAAATAAAAGACAATAAAAAATAGACAACTATGATGAATAGACATGTCTCAGAAGTGCAAATGGTCAATAAATATATGAACAAATGTTCATCATCTCTGGTCATTAGAGAAATGCAAATTTAAAACACACCAATTTTCCATCTTATTTGAGAAAGAATGGCTATCATTCAGAAATCAAATTATAACAAGTGCTGGCAAAGTGGTGAGGGAAAAAGGAACTCTTCTATATTGTTGGTGGTAGTGTAAATTAATACAATCACCATGGAAATCAGTATGGAGATGCCTCAAAAAAAACCAAAACTAGAAATCCCATTCAATCCAAATATTCCTCTTCTAGGTACCTTCCTGGAAGGGTTAAAACATTGTATTACAGTGATGTATGCATACCAATAGCCACCAATAGATGAATGGATAAAGGAAATTTGGCATTTATTGTAGGAGACAATTTGAATGACTCACCTTGAATGCAGAACAATTGCTGCAACATTAGTTAAATCAAGTCTTCTTTCTATATAATGATTTATACAAAGCTGGCTATGGTATTTTCTTCTCTCTTCAATTGGCTTTAAGCAATGCAAATAAGACCAGCTGAAGTACTGATATGTAATCTTTATAGCCAGTCTGACAATCTCAGATTTCCTTGCATAGTGCTCTCTAAAAGATCTGAGCACAGTGTGATGGCAGCTCCATCACTCAGCTCCAGGAATGTAAACTGGATAGGAGCCTCAAAGTAAGGGGCTATGAGTCCCCAGGGTACAAAAGTTTGCATATAGAAACTGAAGCAACAGCCTGCTAAATTCATTCATATGCTGTCCCAATCAAGTTATGCAGATTGGTCTTTCTGATTATCTCCTCACATATTGCGAAAATGCTTGTCTCCCTACCTGGCTAGGAAGTTCAAGTTACTCACCTAGTTCCTGCCATCCCTCCTTGTCACTCATTCTCAAGCCACCCCCTTCTAGACAAAATAGTAAATTCTGGGAGAGGCATTGGATCAAAGTCTTTGTCTATATAGCCTCACTTGTATCAGGCTTAGGACCCCTTGGCTGTGCATAACTTTGAATATGTCTTGGTTTCTTTACTCTCACTGTGGGTTGCACTGGAGATGGTACATTGGAATTAACTTGCTGGGATTCCAATAACATCTCAGTGGGATTACAAACATCACTTTTTGGATTGTGAGGAAGACTGGAACTTGGATTACAATACTCATTGTTTGAGATTACAATATTTTTTTGGTACTGGGGAATAAACTCACAACCTCATGCTTGCCAAGCAGTTATCTGTGCTGCTGAGCTAAACCCCCAGTGATTACAATAATTTATATGAAATGAATTTGCTACTATGCCATGAAAAAGGATAAATAAGTCATTTTTAAGAAAATATATATAACTTCAGACCATAATGTTAAGTGAAATAAACCTAACAAACAGGCTTCTTTATATGAAATACCCAATGTGTAAATGAAGAACAAAATAAGTTTGATGATGAGAATCAGGGAGGCAAATATTTTGCAAAATTAACAGGGACCAAGAGACAGAGGGAATAAAGATGGATAGCATCAAAAGAGGATAAAAACGAATTAAGATATGTTATGTACATGTACCAACTCCCTGTGATGAACATAATCATTGTATATTGCAAACATGGACTAAAAAAAGGAAAATATAATAAAGACAGGAATATGAAAAGAGAGGACTATGTAGGTCATCTTTGTTTTTTCTACCTTAGCTTGAAAATACAATTTTACAAAAAAAGAAGGCACTTCTTCTAGGAATATTGTGATAGTCAGCAAAACATTTGTTTCTCTCAAGCATCCCATCTTGTAATCCAAGAGTCCTTCCTTTAATAATAAAATGGTAATCAGGATGTCCTGGCATATTGATTGATAAAAATCAATAATTAAGTGGAAAGATAGAAGGAAGCTGGTCTTCTCTATTTGTGCTTACTCCTTCGCTTTGTTCCCCATCATTGCTGAAACTTCTCAGTGTCATTCAATTTTACAAAGCAACTTCAGTCTTTAATGTCTCTACTTCACCTACCAAAGAAGTAATATTGCTTTCCCACCACATTTAAATGTTGCCCTTCAGATCTTCTCTCTTACTGCAAACTTTTGTTTTCTTTTAGCTCTTCCAAGAGAGTAAAAATCTGCAGTGATGTTTACTCAGCTTATCTAAAGTCCATCCAGTGTTCCCTAAGTTTGCAAAGTGTAGTGTGAACTTTGAGCAATAAGTGCACTGATGTGTTTTGGGGTCCTAATTAAAATTTCAGCTTTAACCCATTTCTCATATTCAGCAAAATCCCTCTTGAGACACGAACTAATTGCTTTTAAGCTCATATCCTATGCAGAACTGTATGCAATTTTACATAAATGTTTTAATTTCCTTTAAAATCAACAAATGTAGCTCCATATCTTTTCAAAGGTATTTCTGGGGGTTTTGTTCCACCTACAACAAAAGTCTTTCATGGGGTCTTCCAATGAAATACCATATGGCATTGCCTTTGAACTGAATTGTGTTTTCTCATGGTAAGAGTGAAATATGATGTTAACTAAAGAGTGTGTTTTCTGTTTCTAGAATATTTTTCTCCTTATCCAGCTATTTCACATACATGTACACACATACACTGTGGTGTCTGGTTTTGCTGAGAATGCTCAGCCTACCTGATCATTACCTCCTCCTCACCTCACTCTGTCAGACATAGCTCAGAACATAACACAGAGTGGTATGCAAAGGGAGTTGAACTTATTGTTCTTGTAAATGGAGGTCAATGATCTCCCTCTTTTTTTGGAAAAAAGCAGTTTTTGCCCCCAGATAAAGCATAAGATTATGGTTAAAAATGTAGTTTCAGGAGTCAGAAGGACCTCAGTGTGTTTCAGTTTAGCCATTTGTAATTATTAACGTTGACTGAGCAAGTAATACAAAGGCCCTAAGTCTTGGTTTACTCAACTATAAAATATGGATGGTGACTTTAATCTGTTCTTCATGAAGATTAAGTGATATACATTAGGATATATCATTAGGATAAAAAATTTATAAATAATAAGGGGAAGAGGTGTGGAAGGGGGGAGAATGGTACAAAAGGGATCAAAATATATCATGTATATGATCGTTATGTATACCTAAAATATACTAACAAACTTAATTTTTTATTTAAAGGGATAAAACAGAAAAAGTAGAGAAATATTACAGAATTTCAAAAAAAAAACATAAACAGTAAGAAATCACTAGCTGATAAATTACGTATTGCTCTTTTAGAAATACTTGTTCAAGTTACAAAATTAAAGCACACAAAATGGACACTCAAGCAGTGAGACTGCAAACAGATCTGTTCAACAATCAAACAAGAACTAAGAAATATGGGTAACAATCCTGCACACATAAATATACATACAGTTATATCTTTATAGCATTTCCTATTTTCTCTTTTTTACAATAGCAATTATACATTTTATTTAAAGAGAAAAAAACAGGAAAAAGGTAGAAATATTACAGAATTTCAAGAAAAGAAGATAAACAGTAAGAAATCAGTAGTTGATACATTACATATTGTTCTTTTAGAAATAATTATCCAAGTTACACAATTAAAACACACAAAGTGGACACTAAAGCAGTGAGAGTGCAAACAGATCTGTTCAACAATCCAACAAGAACCTAGAAATATGGTCATCTATCCCACGCATCTAAACTTACATGCAGCTAGATCTTTTATAGTGCTTCCTATTTCCTCTTTTTTTACAATAGCAATTATACATTTTTAAAATTTTATTTAAAGAAAAGAAAAAAAACAGAAAAAAGGGTAGCAAAATATAGAATTCTCAAACTTAATTTTTAAAACTGGAAAAAAAGACAAACAAAAATGTAATTTGTAGTCATAAGTACTGGCAACAATATTCAAGCTAGATAAAAGTAACAATAAATGTAATAAAATATTTATCTAAAAAAGCACTAAGATAAAATGTTAAAGTTACATTTCATATAATTTAAAACATGAAAAGAGGGGACTCACTAAAAATTAGGTCAATTCGCTCATCGCTCATACTCAATTTATGAATGTCAATGTATTATAAACGAATTCCAAAAGCATGGTAATGATTTTGCTGGGCATAGTGGCACATGTTTGTAATCCCAGAACTCTAGGATACTGAGGTAGAAGAAACCCAAGTTCAAGTCTAGCCTATGCAAATTAGCAAGATCCTATCTAAAAATTTTTTACACGAGTTTGGGAATTTAACCCAGTTTAAAGACTCTAGCTTGAATCTCCAGTACCAGAAAGAAAAAATTTTAAAAAAATGGTGATTTTGTTCTGGGAAGTGGTTTCATGAAGAAGATACTGGTTTAGTCTATCAGTGGGACACATATGTTCTTAACCTCTGCTTTTCTCAGCATACCTGCTCCATTTTACTTCCCCTTTTGCTGTTTCCCCATGCACATTGTGGAAGACACCTGATTCCACAGATTCTTAGTTTACATTACATCTGCTCATGTCATTAGTCTAGATTGGGGCAAAATGTCTCAAGCTCCAAGTTCACACTTCTGTTAAAGAGGTGCAGTTAGGATCAGATGTCAACTCATGATCCGATTAAGTGTTGCATAGGAGATGGGTAGTGGTGGCAGGTCCTCTAACACAAACACAACTCATAGGACTTCCATCCCTGTCTTTTAGAGAAGGTAAATTACAGGAAAAAAGATACCACAGAAGCTAGAATATTACTTTTTATAGAAAAAGCTTATATATTTATCAGTTTATGGAACCAGCTATCACTTTAGTTGTGATGGAGATACTATTAAGGTCCTTTTA
The DNA here is from genome assembly GCA_004027455.1 of Hydrochoerus hydrochaeris. Taxonomy (NCBI): domain Eukaryota; kingdom Metazoa; phylum Chordata; class Mammalia; order Rodentia; family Hydrochaeridae; genus Hydrochoerus; species Hydrochoerus hydrochaeris. The sequence continues at coordinate 423,136 of PVLA01000329.1, read as the reverse complement.
TTATCATGTCTTTGAAATATGAATATTTTAATACTATCTAGGGTACAAATTCATTGATATATCATTATTAACTTTATCAGATATCTATCCCATTCTTTCTCAAAGTTTCATAAGATCAGCTGATGAGCAATATTTACTTCTAATGAAGTTTAATAACCATTTTCTAAGGACAGCATTCACATGTTTATAGCATTTGTCAATCCAGTTCTTTATAAGACCTGAGACTATTCAATTTATAATTTTCTGGCCTAAAATAGAAAAAAATAAAATTTATGTGTACCCAAAACATTTTTAAATGAAACCCAGTTTCATCCTCATGTTTAAACATTTACATTTTAGCACTAAAATACATTTTGAGCTTTACACGTATGATTTAGATAACAAAAAGTTTTTTTCTTGGAGCTATACTTCCAAATCAACCTAAACCACAAAGAAATTGACTTAGGATTAATCCTTCAATGCAAATTGGATTTTTTTCTTATTTATCGCATATCTAATTATGAGATATTATTTTATCATTGATGTGGCATCACAGTTTTATATGCTGAGATGTAAGTATCAAGTAGTATATGTAGAAAACTAAATAAATATTAATCACATTAAACATTTCAAAAATATCATAGAGTACAATATCGGATATGTCAGAAGATATAAATCTTAACATTATAAAAGTATTACTTGAAGGTCAAAGAACATTGAAGGAAAGAAGAATAAAATATATGGTTAAATGTGTACTAATCCACTGAGGAATGATGTTTTGAAGACAAAATTAGCTGATTCAGTGGGAATGATTGTTGATATTTTTGTCAGATATGTTTTCCGCTGTCTTAAACATTGCTTCTATATTTTTCTCAATATTCAATTATACCAAATATAATGGCAGGGCAAATAGTTGAAGGGCTTGTATACATATGTCAGTTGAAACTCTAAACCCTAGAGGGTCCTAACTCACCCATAATTTCGCGGTGAAAAAAGAACAGCTCAGACTATGCATGCTTAGATGGCCAAATTTAATGATTTCCATTACCAGAGTCAAAGCCTATTAATTATTCAGTAATCTCATTCTGGAGGTTTTCATGGCAAACTATGATGCTTCTGAGTCCTTGACAAAACTAAACAAAGGTTTGTGCTACAGGAAAAATTCCAGAAGCAAGTAGATAAGCAATCATCTGGATTTCATAAGATGGTCAAAATCTTGTCTGCTGCATTACCTAGCTGCAGCAAAGTGAGGAAATGTGCATGGATAAAACTCCATGTTTAGTGTCATGCCAAAATTCTTGCAGTTTAGGTTTTCTGGCAAGTATGTGCATTGCAATCTGGTTCACGTACCCTGTCATTTAACTCCAGAGTGTGCAAAGAAAGCTGTGCTTTCCCCAAAATAGGACCCAACCAGACAGTAACCAGTCTTGAAAACTAGAGATCAAAAATTCCAGCCCTAATCACCTTGCCTTAAATGTCATTAGTCACAGAGCAAGAAAACAGTAAGCAAGAGAATTTTCTTCATGACACTGGCCATCACCATGGTCATGACTAGCACTTATTTTAGTTAGGTCTTATTTTCAGGGAACCATGGGCTATTTACTAGTATGCCAACAATCACATCAGTTGATCATCGTGCACTGTTTGAGTCACTTGGCTGCAGGCAGAACATGGGCCCTCTGGGATATTCCCACTAAACAATTAAACATTGTGACACTATTATGTTTCTAATACTATCAATAACTCAAATAAGAGGTAAGGCTGGGTCTCTCTTCTGGAGTTTAGGTAGTGAAAAATCTCACTGGCTCTGAAAAGAAATAGCTGGGTAGAACAGAAGCTCTATAATAATATGTATGTTCTCAGATGAAGATATACAAATGGCAAATAAATACATGAAGAAATGTTCACCATCACTGGTCATTCGAGAAATGCAAATTAAAACAACATTGAGATTTCATCTCACCCTGGAAGGAATAGCTGCCATCAAGAAAACACCTGATAACAAATGTTGGCAAGGATGTGGGGAAAAAGGAACACTGCTCCACTGTGGGTGGGAATGTAGACTGGTGCAAACATTATGGAAATCCATATGGAGAATTATCAGAAGACTAGGATTGGAAGCCCCATTCAACCCAGCTATCCCCCTCCTGGGTATTTTTCCAGAAAAACTGAAGAGGTGCTATCACAGTGATATATGTGCACTCATGTTCATAGCAGCACAGTTTGTAATAGCTAAATCTTGGAAACAACCAAAATGCCCATTAACTGCAGAGTGGATGAAAAAATGTGGCATTTTTATACAATGGAATACTACTCAGCTATAAAAAAAGATGATCTTGAGGCCTTTATAGGGAAATGGAGTCAACTTGAGACTATCTTCATTAGTGAAATAAGCAAGACTTACATTAGTAAATATCACATTGTCTCTCTAGTGTTAAAATAATAAGAATGGACAGAATATGTATGTTTTTTTAAAAAAAATATGAATCACACATGAATTTCAAAAAGTAACACTTGCCAACACCTAAATCTAGCAAATCTTAATATTTTTGTCATATTTTTCTTAAACTTCATTTCTTAAAAAAAGTTATAGAGATACTAAATATTTTTTCTCCTTCATTTTATTGCCCTCCTTTGCACTCAGATAATAACTACTTTCCTAAAGTTGATGTGTTTCATTCCCTTGTATACTTTCTATGTCTACTATTCTATATGCACCTACAAAAATACATAGTATTAGATTTCAGGTTTTAAATTTTACATACATGATGTCATGCTCTATGATTTTGAAATTTTCTTGGCTTATTCATTATAGCAAAATTTTTCAAAGCTGATCTGATTAATTCATTTAAATTATTGGATAACATATCCTGCTATGGCTATCCAACAATTTTATTTATTAGACTATGGATAGATAGACTTACTTATAGGATTTAGAGGGGGTTTTTTGTTTGCAATGACAAACTGCTACAATGAAATTGTTTCAGCACATATGCAGTTTTTTAAATCTACATAAAACTAATCTTCAAATGAAATATACAAGTATAATTATGTCAGTCATGACAGCTAGTTTCATCTTGTTTACTGATATCACTGATTGTGATTACATATTTTAAATATCACTCCACAATATATGCCTAAAAGTGCAATTGCTGGGTCATAAAGAATCAATGTCTTACTCTTTGCCAACATATTAACTGTCCATAGCTTCTTAAAGTATTTACATGAACTGTACTCCTATCAGTAATTTCATACACAATGTCCTATTTCCTTCCATGTAATATTGATAACACTTTCCCTGGTCTGATGCATGCAAAACAGTATTTCATGATTTATAATTTGCAATTTTGTATTTACTAGTAAAGTGAAACATTATCTGTTTACCAGTCATTCAAAATTCTTCTCCTTTGTAAATTGCCTGTTCACAGGGACACGTATCATTTTCCAGTTAATTTGTAAGTTCTCTATTTCCTCTGCATACTAATCTTTTGTCAATTATATAACTTGTTACCATCTTTAGATCTGTGGCTTATATCACTTTCTTTGTCATGTCTCTTGCTCTAAAGAATGCTATCATTTGTAAGCTCTATTAATTTGTATAAGCCATTTAAACTCTCCACATTTCCCTTTATGAGTTTATAAAATGAGGACAATGCCTTCTTCACTAAATTGTTGTGAATAGAAATAATGAGGTAATAAATGTACAGGGTTAAACAATATGCAAAAAAAATACTTTTCTTCCTGTGGCCCTACCCTGAGACAGTAGGAGAAGCCAGTACCACTATTTATTAAGGTATCTTCCTTGAGTTATGAGTCAAAAAATAAAATTAGTCAGATGCTTGAACTCAGAAATGAGTTGAGCAGATTATGCAATTCTCTCAATAAACATTTACTGCTCATATGTGCCAGGCATGGGAACAGAGTGAGAATAAAAACAGACCGGAGCTTTGACTGGTAGAGGAGAAAGTGGAAGAAGGAAGTAGAAAGAGGAGAAAGGAAGGAGGGAAGGAGAGAGACAATATTATTATTATTTTCTCCAGTGTCAGGATGAAGAAAATATGACAGCATCCATGGAATTTACAAAGTAATAGAGGGATAAACCTTCAGTTTGGGTGATCAGAGAAATATCATGGAGATGATTGGAACAGAATTCTAGAAGAATGGACGAAGTGGGCTGAGTGCAGTAAATATAAGCAAAGGCACTGACACCATGGCATAGTTGTCAATCAAAGAAAACAGAGCTGGGCTGGGAATTTAGCTCAGTGGCATAAGCGCCTGCCTTGCAATCACATAGTTGTGAGTTCGATCCCTGGTACCGATTAAAAAAAAAAGAAAACAGAGCAGTGTATAAGAAGAAAATAGCAAGAGAAAGAGTAATAGGAAGAATCATGGGCCAATAATGACCTTAAAGAACAAAATAAGGATTATGGGTTTTATTCTTGGTGTGATGGGATGTCTTTATAGGGCATTGGACAGAGAACTGACATGTTGTAACATTTTAAACAGATCTATTCAACTTCAGGGAAGAAAATATTCTGCTAGAGTACAGGAGAGGAAGGAGGATTACAATAGGAGGCTATCTTTGCAGTGCTGAAGCTTTAAAAAGCTAATCAAGTAATTTCCCTAGCCCCCATAAAACAAAGTTACTCTGAATTGAAATTTCCAATGCAGCAAATAACCTTATTTCTATTTACTCTTACTAGACAATCCAAATTTACTACAAACTCATAAAAATATAAGAAATAGTGGCAAATCAAGTGATAAACCAGGGTGCTAAACTTGTCTACCTTTCATTTGTACTAGTCAGTTTGTGCATTTTTTTGGTTTAAAGAAATCAAGGTTTAATTAGGATGTTTGCTACCTATATATACATATTTTTTCAAATGTCAAATGGCTTGTGAAAAGGCCAGCATTTCCCTGTGATTATTTTTTGGCATTATTACTTGGTGACAGGGAGAGGTCATACACGACCTTCTCTCAAGAAATGCAGGTTGTCTGATAATGAATTTTCCCCAATTCCCTCTCACACTCCAAGGTGTTCTAATTGATTTTTCTCCATGTTGTCTAGAATCTAATCCTATTTAATTAATGGGTTTCTTTTACATAAAAAGAAAAACTCAGCATGACCAAAATCAGACTGGTCAACAGCTTAGTTCTCCCCTGCCTCCCAGCTGTAAAACCTTATTAAGTCTGATTTCCTCAGCCTGTCTGCCAGTCCACAAATACTTCACATCATGCTTACAAAGCTCATTGTTCTGTATCGAAATGATTGGCTTTATTTTTTAGTAAATTATTTCCAGAGAAAATTTTTCCAAATTTTGATGTGAAAATGAATGACTTACATATAATATTAAAATGCAGGTTTAGATTTAGGAGACCTGGGGATGAGTTCAGGTCTGTGTATTTCCAAAATGATACTTATGTTTATCAAAACAGAGCACACTTGATTATCAAGGTCTTAGACTGGAGGCAATTTCAGCTATTTATTTTTATAGTTTACCTCTCATTTGTACTAGCCAGTTTGTGCATTTTTCTTTGGTTTAAAGAAAGTAAGACTTATTTAGGATGTTTGCTAGCTAGAGATTTTTTTCAAATGACAAATGACTTCTGCAAAAACCATCATTTTCCTGTGATTATTCTTTGGGCAATATTACTTTGTGACAGGAAGAGGTAATAACCTGAACTTCTCTCTTAAGAAATTCAAGCTATCCAATATGTAGATGATATAGATAACATGTATTTATGGTTTCAGAAATCAATGGGAAAATTTATGCTTATATGCTTATATTATTCTTATATAAGTATGCTATACCATAGATATATGACATATAAAGACATTTATAAGAAATTGGCCCACAAGGTTACGGAGGCTGAGAAGTCTTATGATCTGCCTTCTACAAGCTAGAGACCTGGGAATGCCAGTGGTAAAGTGTTCCAATCCAAATCTGAAGGCCTGGGAACCAGGAGAGCTGATGGGGTAAGTCCCAATCGTAAGGCAGTACAAGACAGATATCCCACCTCAATCATTCAGGAAGAGAGTAAGAATTTTAGTCTATTGATTCAAATGGCTAATCTCTTCTGGAAATATCCTCACAGATATATGCAGAAATAATATTTCATCAAATATCTGGCCAACATTCAGTCAAGGTGACACATGATATTAACAGTCATATGATATTTATGCATGTATTTATATATAAATTTATAATACATAAAATATGTTTATATATACATATATATTTAAGTTACTACTTGTAGATAAGTGTTAAATTTGTTAAAAATGATTTTTCTTTGAGCATCATTATTCATAAAACAGAAGGATTAAACCTAAACTTGCAGGTTAAAAGTTTATTTATGCATTCATAATAATAATTCACCACCTTGAGTTGACAATTGAAATAGTCATTTCCCCTATCATGAGACCTTTTTTAGAAAATAGCAAACTTCTTATTTCTCTTGGTGAGACTTCCCCAAGGCCCATAGTTCACAATGATGGTGTGTTCAATCTTCAGGCCAGGCTCTAAAAGTGTACTCTTAGAAACTTCAGAATCAAGACACATGGGAACTTGTTAAAACTCCAAATTTTGGGCCCTAAGCCAGGCTACTGAATTATAAATGCTGTTTGTAGGGTAAAGATATATGTTTGAATAAACCTTCCCAGTGATTCTGAAATTTAAGAACTACAGTTCTAGAGGACCAGTTTGTTTATTCCTAGATAAAATATGATTCAAGTTTACTGCATAGGACTGGTTTGGAAAAGACCCACATCCCCTATAAACTGTTTGCATAGTGCTTTGCATATATTAGTAAATTAACAAACACAAACCCAGCATAAGGAGGGAGATTAACTTATTTTCCCAACAATATACAATGCATCTTTTTTCTTTACTAATGCAACTATTAGCTATTCATTACATGACAAAGGAATCCAAAAATGTGACACAGGAATTAACGTTTAAAATTTTAGGCAATGGATACCGAATTGTAAGCTCTCAAGAGGTCAGCTTGATATTGCTTTGAGGGCCACTTCTCAATTTCTTACACAAAGAATATCAGCCATTGTTCTTTTCCTCATCTCAAAGTTTATTCCTCCTGGGAAGAATCCATTTCAACCAACTCTTCTATATAACTGACTATTTATATGTAGCTATTACAGGCAAACTTTACCCTCTTGAGGGCAACTAACCATTCTCAGGTCCCATTTTGGGATACTTTTGTGATGAAAAGTCATCAAATGGCAATCTAACTATGGAACAGCTCCAGGCTGGTTTTGTTAAGTCTTCTATGGAAAAATGATGTCAGCAAGTCCATGTTTAGTCCTGGGCTCCACAAAAACAAATGCTGAAAACAATCTCAACATCTCAGAATTTTTTAAAAAATGAATGAATTTATAAGGGAAAGAGTTCTCCTGAGTTTATATCAACATATTCAGTGTTGGCAGTAGTCATAGAAATAGCTAGAAATAATTTTATACCACCATTTATATTTAGAATATATAATATTTCAATAGTAGATGCACTTCCTAAATCACAAACATCCTGGCACTGCATTGCAATCTGGACTTTTTTGAAAAGTCTTATTTTATGTCTTAAATGTTGCTCACCGCTTACATGTTTTCACTATTTTTAACCTACTATATATCTACTTATCGATAAATTTAATATCAAAATAATTTATTTACTAAATACAGAAAATGGTGAACAAATATAATAGCTTTTATAAGAAAATAAAATAACACAAATAATTTTGGAAAAATTATTAATAATTATGACGGTTGAATTTATTTTTTATATGTATGGTTTTTATTTTTATAGTTTTCATAGACATTAAAATGTACCTGAGTATGCAGCACCATGTGGTGTTTGGGTTCATGTTCCCATACTGCAATATTCAAATCAAGGTAAGTATATCTACCTCCTTGAACATTTGCCGTTTCTTTTTTTGTGGTGAAAATACTCAAAATTCTTTTTTCCTCTCAATTTGGCTGATCCATGGTGCCTACATATTTAGTAAAAAATTATTCTAGTTGATTCAGTAAAGGTTTATTTTTGGATGAGATTAATATTTATACCAGTGGACTTTGAGTAAAGCAAAATGTGCTCCATGATGTGGGTAAAGTGCCTCCAATCAACCAGTTGGGGGTCTCAGTAGGACAAAGAATGATTGAACACCCAGGAGTAAGAAAGAACTCAGTCATCACACCTCCTGGGATTGAAATACAAGAGTTCCCTGATTACGTAGCCTGCCAGCCTACCCGGTGACACTTTGGATTCATCACATATCCACAATTATATGAACTAATCTCTCTCTCTCTTCTCTTTCTCTCTCTCTCTCTCTCTCTCTCTCTCTCTCTCTCTCTCTCTCTCTCTCTCTCTCGTGTGTGTGTGTGTGTGTGTGTGTGTGTGTGTGTGTGTGTGTGTGTAATTCTGGCAGTTCTGCTTCTGCTTCTCTGGAGATCCCTGACTAATACAGAACTGTTAAAGGATACTTTTACTAAAGGTGAATTCACATCTGTCATATAAAATGCTCATTTGTCACAATTTATTAACTTATTAATGAGGAAACTAGTAAAAAAAACTAGTAAGGTTTAACAGAAAATTCAAACCATATATTCTTATCAGAAATAATAAAATTAAATTACAAATACAATTTCCAGTTCACTGCAAATGCCCAATTCAAGAAATTTCAGAATTTTTCTGATATCAGTTTTCCAATGAAAGTTAGGAAAAAATATGCATTTAAATGCTTATAAGAACATATAATCTCTAGGCAACTATACTGAAAATAACAAGCTTCACTAGGATACCCACTCTGGTTCGATTATTACCTGCCTTTGAAGTTTTATATTGTCTACAATATTTTTATTACTAATATTGTTATGTACTACTATATTCAATTATACTGCTATATCCAAATATGCCTGATGATATAGACAATTCTATTGAAGATAATAAGAGACAACACAGCAATCACTGTAGATCACCTTGTACTGTGGTTTTATATGCCTTTTTGTTTTCATGTTTTTATAGGAATTTGTTTTGTTTTGTCTTGCTATGTTTTGTTTTTCCCTCTAACACAGAAAGGACAGAAATACATGTAGAGACTCATGCATGCATAGCTGTTCACAGTCTCACTGTTTGAATATCCACTTTGTATGCTTTAATTTTGTAACTTGAGCAACTATTTCTAAGAGGACAATATATAATTTATCAACTAGTGATTTCTTACTGTTTATCTTTTTTTAAAATTCTGTATCATTTATACCCTTTTCCTGTTTTTTCCTCTTTAAATAAAAAAGATAGTTATCATAAAAAAGAATGTATACTCTCATATATATTATATAATATATATGTATTATGTTATATAGTATATGTAATACATATAATATATAAATATATGAAATATATATATAAATATATGTAACTGATAAATAAGACTTTTCTCAAAAGTTCAGGCTTTTGTTTATAACTGAAAATGCATGGGTGTCAACTTAATATTTTTAAAATTTACAGCAGAATACAAATTGGTCATTATGCACAACTTTGGTCAGATTTCTAATAAAATTCCCAAGTTCCTATCTAGGACTGTACAACAGAAGAGGGACTGAGGAATCTAAGAGTTCAGAAATCCGAATGTCAAAGATGAAAACATACTTGCAAAATAAGATCTTTACAGTGAGACAGAAACTTAAGACAGAGGAACAATTAAATAGTATACCTCAGTTGCTAACATTGACAATGATGAAACAAGAGCAGAGACCCTATTTGAAGTGTGGACAAAGCTACAGTGACCATATTAATCAGATAAATGGATCAAGTTGGACATTAAAGAAAATCTTTCTCCAAAACAGGTGATACGGCCTTAGCATACAGGATATTTTTTTCACGAGGTTTTCTAGTTTAACAGATTCATCCAACCAATCCATCCATCCATCCATCCATCCATTCTTTCTTCCTCTCTCTTCTCACTCCTCTCTCTCTCACTCTGTCTTCTCTTATTCTGCTCCTAGATGGGCACTGCCTTAAGCCTCTAGACATATTTCTACTTCCAAGCTTAGCTGTTTCCTTTGAAAAAATCTCTCCCTGTAGCAAGGTAAATTTGGGTCATGCTCTCTCCTTCCTCAGGCCCCTATCCTAAAACTACCCTCTCAGTGAAGCCTTCCATGGTCACCTTAACTTCAAACAGCTCCCACTAGCTTTTCCTTATTTCTTTATCTGTCTTAGCATATAGTCACTTCATAACACACTGAGTAGTATTCTTTTGTGTGAAAAGTAGCAAGGGGCTTCTGGTTTGCTAAATTTTGTTTTATAACTCATAATATAGCCTACCTTGGTGAACTGTGTGTCTGACTTGAATGGACAATTTATTGCTAGCTGGTGACATGCTCTATATTTCAATTATACACAATTCATTTATCATTCTGTACATTCTTCTATATCTTTCTTGATTTTCTATGAATTCAATCAATTACTGATGTACTATACCAAATCTCTTATTGTCTATATAGGCTGAAGAATTTACCACTTCAAGTGGTACACAAAACCTTTTCCACAATGTAAGCCCTATCATCACGTTCCTTTATGTTATAATTATCTTATTATAACACTAATCAACGTTAAAAATCTATCAGGTAACTGAATTTGCCTCTAATTATCAAACATGTTTCAAATAAGCTAATAAAATAGCATACTTATCCAGATACTTATTTTTCTCTTTATTCCTAATTGTTCAAGTTTTAATATTAACATTTCACTTTTCTGCATATCCTCCCACAGTAATTCTTTCAGGGTAGGTCTGCTGGCAACAAATTTTGTTAGTTTTCCTGTATCTAAGATTGTTATTACTTCATTTTTTAAGAATTATTTTTCTTTACATAGAATTTTGAGTTTACAGTTCTCTTCTTCTCTTTAAAAATGCCATTCCAGTTCCTTCTACCACCCATGGTTTCTCATGACAAATTAGCTCCATTTAAATCATTTTTTCCCAAAAAATAATGAAATAATAACACATTTTCCTCTGGTTGTTTTCAAGAGTATTTTTAATTAGCAGTTTGGTTATGATGTGCGTGGGTATGGTTTCTTTGGGCTTGTCCTGAATGACATATTCTGAACTTCTGGAATCTGTAATTGATTCATGTTTTCAACAATGCTGGGGATTTTCTGTTAATTAGTTCCTCCAATAGGAAATGCCACTCTTTCTTCTTTCCTGAATTTCAATGACAAATTATGTGATCATTTTTATTATTACCTCATAGGTCCTATAAGATCTATTCCATTGTTTAAAATATTTTTTATCTAATTAACCAAACTGGAATCTTTTTACTGATGTATCCATTAATCTATTTTCAAATTCACTGCTCTTTATTACCTTCATTCTGCTGTTAAATTCTTCCAGTTAGATTTTTAAACTGGTGATTTTATATATCAATTCTTCAATCTCCATTTGGTTATTCATTTTTTTTCTAATTCTTTGTAAGACTGTATTTTCATTTTTTCATGAGTGCTCATCATTACTTATTTGCAGTAGTTATGCAATAACCAGATTAAAGTCTTTGTCTGAAAATTATCACAAATGTGTAATTTCAGTGTGACTGCCTATTGATTGTGTTTTCCACGTAAGTTAAGATTTTCCTGAAGTACTGAGTAGCTTAACACCATATATTGTAGATATTTTGACTACCATATTATGGGACTCTGGATCTTGTTTAAATCATATGAAGAATATTGATGTTACTTTTTCTGCAAATAATCAATTTAGTAGGATTTAGGGCACATTGTCTAGTCAGATTTCTGCAGAGAAGTTTCTTGTCAGTTCCAACTTCAGAGAGTTTTTAGGATTACTTTGACCAACCCCTCATGCGTACCACCCAATGGCAGGCCTGGAACCAAGACAGTGGTCTATTCCGATTTTAGGTCTCCAAATCTAGAATGTGCTACATAGATCAGATTTTCTACATGCTCAGGAAGGGGTAAGCTTGGAATTCACAAAGAATTTAAATGGTTGCTCTCCCAAACAGTTTGCTCTTCACAATAACCGTGTAGATTCATGGAAGTTTTCTGTGGCCCTTTATCCAAAATTCTGGGACTTTTTCTCACCTCATCTTGACACACATTTCCTGCCATCTATAGCTATGACTTAGGGCCTGGTGACAAAGAGAGAAAAAATATATCAATGGGATTTTGCCCCACCAGTTGGGGATCTCATATCCTTACATGGGAGAGAAAGATTTCCCTTCTTAGTGATTCAGGATAAGACAGGTTGCTGTCAGTATCACATCTACCTTGCCAAATGTCATGGGACTGCTTGGGCTAGAGAGGGATAGAATGGAAAAAATAAAAAAGTGAGACATTTCCCAATTTTGAGCATCAGAGGACTCTTTTTCTGTTTCTAGAGCCAGAAATAAAGCATTTTTCTGAAACTTTCCTTTGCCCCAAGCCTGTGCCTATTTTTCCCAGTGCATTGTATTCATGCTAGGGGATAAGCAAAAAGATAGGCTCACTGACCATTCAATATCGGTTTTTAATTTTTCTTGGAACATGTTTTCACTATAGAAGGGCTGCTTTCCTCATGGAGACTGGGTATATGTATATAACACATCTTAATTTTGTTTGAACCATTCCTTCCCCTCTCATCCTCTTCCCTCCAATTCTTGGTACCTTTTCCTTATGAAAAATATCTATGCATCTATTTATTGTTTTCTATCTTTTATTTTGCCAAGTTTCTTTAATGTTTTTTGGTTTCTCATATAAGAGAAATCTTGTGATATTTAATACTATGTGTCAGTTTTAATTATACTTTTCTTTCTCTTTTTTCCCACTACTGTTTTATTGTAGAGATGTTGAGTTAACTGCTACATACATTCCTTTAAAGTTTTACAGCTATATTCTATAAAACACAGAGTTGAATTGCTTACTTAGTCTTACTCAGTACTAGAACTCCTCAGACATTTTATAGCTTTTGGCTCTTGGTTTAGGATTGGCTTTTTTTATGAGTTTATGTCAGAAAGTCAGTGAGAACACACTTTTTTTTACAGTTGTGACTCTAACCTGGCATATGGGAGGTTCTTAATGCCATTTTTGATGAATGATTGAATGACTTATTAAATAAGTGATTACTTTTTCAAATCCTAAAGTTACTGATTTATTTTTAAATAGCAATTAGTAATTTTCACTGTTCCTTAATGAGACAAATGTAAGAATTTATCAAGATTCATTTAATTCAGTTATATAACTGTAGCTACATATGAAAAAGTTTACATTTTTATAGAAATATTCAATTACAATAAATTATAATTTCATCTACCCACAATTCCTACTGAAGAAAGTGATAATTTCAATGATAAAATAATCTGTATTTGAAAGTATAATAATCTGCACTATCCAGCTAGGCCAAAGAAATAATCACAGGAGGTATTCAAAGAGATAAAAGTCCATTTGTCATACTAGGATGGATGGCACATGCCTGTAATCTCAGCACTAAGGAGACTGAAACAGGAGGATTGTTGCAAGTTCGAGGCCAATCTGAAAAAACAGTTCAAGGTCAGATGGAACTGGATAGTAAAACCTTGTCTCAGACAAAAAAAATCTATTTGCCCTTTGTTAAGACAAATACTTATTTTCTCTTATATACAGAATCAGGCTCACATTACCCCTAACTTAGAGAAAGACTGCTAGTTATCTGCCTGTCTTTTGGGTGCAACAGAGATTTCAATTAGTAGCTCAACTGGAGCTCCTTATCATATGACCTGTGTGACATTTTCCATGACAACTTCAGCTTCAGTCTTGAGTTGTAGCAAGGAAGAAGAGGGCAACTGAAGTGTTTTTCAGAATCCTGCTGCTATCTGCACAGGGCCCTAATACATCTGTAGACTGTTAGAAAGTCAGTATTTCACACAGAAGGTCATGATAATAATTCCTAAAGGACAAAGTCTTCCCTTTATAAAGATTTTTCTCAGTTTCATGGAGGGAAAAAACAAGGATTGAATAAAGAATGCACACCTTTCCCCTGAAAGGCAATACACAAAATACAGCTCATGGTTTGTTAGTAAAGGTCACCATCTTTCCCTTCATTTCAAAACAGAAAAATTACAACAGAAAGTATAGGACCAACTTACAAATAATAAGGATGATCACATGTCAGTGGTAAATGGAGTACAAGGAGCTAGATAAGGTGATAGGTAATTATAATTTCAGGTTGCTCCACAGTTTTCTGCTGTTATACTTTCTGTCCAAAGTGACTGGTATACTCAGATTATTATGTTAACAGAGCCTAGAAAAATGAATGGAAAATATATACTGCATATTCACATGACATTATTTCTCCACTGAATTTAAACTCTGTTATCTCCACACTTTCATTCTTCAGAGTACCTTAGAAGATTGGTCATGGGCTTTCTACTAGGTCAAATTCTACTGTCCATGCTCTTAGCATTGAACTTCAAGTTTCTTTTTCAGGCCTCCAATCTGAAATACTCTAATCCAGAAACAGTTATATCAATCTGCTGTGTCCCAGAAGAAACTATCCTTCCAGGAACACATGAAGTATCTTTGCATAGCTAACTGAACTGCCATATGGACTTTCACGAAAGATGAAGGCAGAAGTGATCAGTATTACATTAAAATAAAGAGGGAAACGTTTTATGGCACTGTGCATGTGTAAAAGTTGTTACCAAGCAGGCAGAGTGGTACATGTCTATAACCCCAGCACTGGAAGGTAAAGGCAGGAAGATTGTCTGGGCAATTTAGCGACTTAGTGTGAACTTTTCAAAAATTGTAAACACAAAAAAGAAAACCCACTAGGGATAGAGATCAATGTGAAGGTCTTTATTTCAATCACCAGTCTGCAAAAGATATATAAATAAATAAATAATAAATAAAAGCTATATATGTGATGATTAAAGCTACTTGATCAGAAAGCTATCTGGGCTCTTTTGTAAAGTCTCTTATTGACTATTTGGTCACAAATATGCTATTTAGTTTAAGTAGTGTCACTACACCTCGATTTATTTTTAAAATTGTTTTGTTTACACACAAATTTCACAACAAGACTACGTCCAGTGTCATTAGTTATAAACAATATTTCCTACTAAGAACTGTGTCCTCTTAAGGTTCAGGCAATTGGTGGCTGGGGAGGTAGCTCAGGGGTCGAATGGTTACCTAACATGTGTGAGGCCCTGCGTTTAATCTTCAACAATGGAAAAAAAGAGTTTTGGAATTTTATTTTATTTCTCAGATTTTTTCCACAAATAAATCTCTAATTATTTTGCCTTAAATTTTGTACTGAAATTTCACTTCTAGTTGTTTCTCAGTGATATATAAGCTACTAAGATGTTCTTAATTTACTTATTGTTCATTTTCCTCTTACCTCTTATTCTTTTGTATCTTCTTATACTTGCATTCTTTTAACATTCTTTGCAAATCCTTCTACAGCATGAACAAGGTTGGAGCACTTTCTTCTATATTTTAGTTTGTGTTTTCTTACAAACTATGTTCTGTTTCACCTTTTGCTTACAGTTTTAAATGATTCTTTCCTTCTTTATTTTGTTTTCTTTTTGGTTCCAGTACATAATCAGAGCTTCTATTTTTTATGCTTACTCTTTACTGTATTTCACACATTTTGTTAAGATATATTTTGATTGAATTCTCTTTCAAAACCATTCACACTTTATTTCAGTTTTTCCTACTACTCTGAGCTTCACTTTGAATTCTCTTTCAGTCCTTATTTGATTTATAGAGGATGCAACATTTAACTTGAACCATGTGAAGCACTTCTTAGGAAATTTCTTGTTCTTTGAACCCTATACTTTTCTGAAGAAAGCAAGAAGGCTTGCAGTTCTCTTGGCCCTGAATATAAGAGTAATAAAATCACAAATGTTTTGTTTCTTGATCTTTTTCCTGTGTTGCTTACTCATTCTCTTAGGAAATTTTCTCAAAAGTTGAGCAGTATCCAGATGAGTTATCAGGATTTTATAGAATTTTTTGCTAAGCTATTTTCTGGTATATCAGAACCCCTGGAATTATATTGCTTTTTTCTTTTTGTCTTTTTCTGCCACTTTTCAAATTTATGGTATAATTTTACCATTTTGTTTACTTCCCTACATATTTATTTTTTAATTTAAAACATGAACTGCTTTTTCTGATTAATTAGGCTTCAAGAGAGATTTTCTGTGAACTTATTTTATTCCTTTGCCATTGTTTCACATTCTATGTGTATCATTTTTATTCAGTTTATATTATCTCAAGATTATGTTTGTTTTGTTTAGTACATTAGATATTATAATCAATTGTACTGCCAAATTTATAATTTAGTTATAACTACTTATTATTTCCTTCTTCTTTTTTTGATGCTGGTATTGAGGATTTAATTCAGGGCTTCAAATGGGCTAGGAAAGTACTCTACCGCTCAGCTACATCTCCAGGCCTTGGAATTATTTATATGGAAGTAATTATATCTACCAAGTTTATAATTAGGAGAGCAATCTGGAGGAAATACACTGGGTATGAACTTCCCAAGTGCAGAAG
This sequence comes from Hydrochoerus hydrochaeris, assembly GCA_004027455.1. NCBI lineage: Eukaryota > Metazoa > Chordata > Mammalia > Rodentia > Hydrochaeridae > Hydrochoerus > Hydrochoerus hydrochaeris. Next base: position 406,637 of record PVLA01000329.1, on the reverse strand, counting down.
TCTAAGTATAAATACATAGACAGTTTCAGGTTTTCTGGTAAAACTGAGTCAATACCACATGCAAAGCTGAATCTATACAGATAGGCCGTATTGTAATGCAGAATTTCACATATCCTTCAAGGGAAAATACAGACAAAGGGAATATTTTTATATATTCAAAGTAGCATTTCCAGATTTGCTTGACCACATTCCTGAATGGACAGATCATGCTCTTCTCATCCCCTAGCTACTAGATATTCATTCATCACTGTCTATCTACACTCTAAATCAACATCCTTGAAGCTGAGTGATCATTGCCAAAATGTGGGTAGGCTTAATCATACACAAGCAATCAGCTAACTTATTTTAGTTTACCTCAGATAAAATACTCTCTAAGTTAAAAGCAAAGCCAAGTTACTTCAATGCCTTTGAGAATTCTTTGTTTTACTAACTTTTCCATTGGTAAAATATTCCTACCTGGCTAAATTTAGGGTAACAACATGATGTCACTGGGCATTATGCTGAGAATAGACATACTACAATCACCTCACACAAAGTGGTAGGAGCCAATTCTGGTATGCTAGTTTAATATATAGTATTTCAATAACTCCATGAAAGTTTAAACATATGCAAGATTTCTCATCACCTACAAACATTTCCTGTTTTGAAGGAAGCAACATTATTGGAATCTGAGGTAAAGAAAGAGAAACACATTTCTGTCCCTAAGTTTGAATAAGTCCTTAAATATGAAACCTGTAAAAATTTAAAACACAAACATTAGCCATTTTGCCCTTTAAAATTCCTTTTTTACAAAGCGTTTCAGGTACTAGTGTGAACAGTGTTATCAAAATGTAAACTCTTATTATTATTACTTTTTAACTTTTGGAATTACAGTTATTAATGAGGATTATATAAATATCTTTTATAAGTTAAGGCAAATCCCACATATAATTAAACCCAAACCACAGTAAGAATAACTAACAGTTACTACTGCACGGTTATTTCATACACTGTTCAGTGACAGCTGCAGCTGTGCCACTATTTAAAGTGTTGTTGTGAAATTAATATAATGTATTATGAAAAAATGCTATGTGCAGTTTTTGGAGAAGGAGAAATCTGAGTAGGTGGTAGAAAAAAGAGAAAGCAATAATAGAACAGTCTAAAAGAGAACCTTAGATATCTTGATTTATTTGTAAGTATTCTGTAAAATCCTCTCAAAGGGACACCACCTGCCACCTACTTTTCTCTCATTGGTGAGACAAAATACCTGATGCCCAAAATTAAGGCAAGAAAGGTTTACTTTGCTCACAGTTTGTGGTGGTTTCAGTCAATATTCAGCTTGTTCCAAGGCAGGGTGTCATGGCACAGGGGCAACACTTCAAGGCAACAGAAGGCAGCAAAAGCAGAAACAGTAAAGGGGGAAGAACAAGGTCCTTTTCCTCGATTATATTGTATGCAGGCTGTCATTCCCTAGGATGAGTGTAGCATCCACCATTTCCATGCCTTCCTCTTTTACAGGATGAGGATGTTGACAAAAGACCCTGGCTCCCTGCTGAGTAACTTAGTTAAACTTCTAAACTTCACAAGTTGACAATGTATGAACCATAACAGAAAAGGAGAAATTTGAGTGGGTGGTGGAGAAAAAGAGAAAGCAATAATACAACAATCTAAAAGAGAACCATAGCTATTTTGATTTGTGTTTTGCAAAATTCTCTCAACTGAGTACACCCAAGTTCAATATAAAATTGCATCTTCTTTTATTTCCCAATCAAAAGTTAACTATCTTATCCTCCAGTGCTTTAGAATTCTAGGCTCTCCTTTGTATGTTTCCAATCACTGACTGATAAATGTGTCAAACTTGAAGGGATAACACTAATCCTACCAATTGACTACACCCTTTAGGAAAAAGAAGGTGCTTTTGGAATATTCCTAAAAAACAGAAGGCCTTCACCCAAATTTAAATGACATGGCTAATATAGAAAATTAAACTGTTCCAAATAGCAACTTGGATAAGTGGTCAAAACATCTAGTGACTGCAGATGACCAGCTGGGTTAGGTATCCATTCACTCTAGTCAAGCTCAACTCTGGTACATACTAGAAGAATGAATATCTTAATGTAACTTAATATCATTTATTACATATGAGACTTTCACATTATACTTGTTAGGAAGCTGATTTAAATTAAAGGAAAAGGTTTTGTTACATTTTGGGCTCCCTGAGAATTGTCCCTCAAGATGAAATTTAACACAATGCATTTATTAAGGAGCGTGCTTGGAACCAACACTTTGAAAGGGAAGAAAGGGAAAAAGTACTAGGCCAGATATGGTGAGCTACAATGCATGGCTAGTAATAATTTCTGCCAAACCCCAATGGAAATCTGGAAATAGAGTGATCACGTAGAGTAATCAAAATGGACCCTACAGGAATCAGTTAGTGAATATAAGCCACCTCAGAAAGAGATGTGACATTAGACAAAACTGCCGTCTGCAACTGCAGCAATCTCTGAAGAGACTCAGAACTGAAGCTGTTTACTGGTATCACTCCTTATAGTTGAGACAGCAAATCCTTCAGTGGAGAGAGAGCTAGGTATTACATTATCATGTCTATGGTGAACCTTCAGACTAGAGTTTTTACACATTGGTCAATTTCATACATATTTATAATACACTCCTATTTAGAATTATCTCTTACAACAAGCAATAGGCAAGGGGGCAGAAAAATACATATTTTTATGACTCCAAAGACATAGCCCTGAATTACATCACCACATGTAATTAATAAATGTCTGTTGCCAAGAGAAGGGTACACTCCACAAACCAATCATTTTCTTAAAAGCATACTACATTAAGCAACCATTCTTATTTTGTCTAATAATTGCCCCTCAATTTACATATATATGTATGGTTTAACTGTTTTATTCAAAGCTGGAGCTGAATTTCATCATGTACTCTAAAAAGTAATTACTTATAAACTAAAAGAGGGTCTACTGTAAAGGTTTAGACCTCTGAAAATACCAATACATCCTGAGCCATACTACATTTACAGCCAGGCATCATTTAAGCTCATTGAATCTTCATTTATCAGATTGCTTCGTTGGGATGAGAAAACACAGCCAAGGCACAATTTTAAGCTTCTAAATACAAGAAAGAACTAAATGGCATGGGTAAAGGGGGACATATGAACAGAATAGGCCAAAGGTATACTGCTGTAGAAAACCACTGCTTTCCAAATTTTGATTATATTCTGTCCTTTATGTATCTTTTTAGGCAGTTCTTGGAGAAGTACTGCATGATATATTCACCAAATACTTGATGGAAAATACAGAATGTGTTCGTTAATTCTTCAAATAACCAGGAAGCAAAATAACAAGCAAATCCCTAACTTAATCTGACTTCAGAGCAATGAAGACATAGTTTAAAAATAAAATATAGTTTAATGCTAAAATAACTATGTTTTCAAGTTCAAAATGCTAGAAAAATCCAACTGTAAAGCTATCCACACATTTGTACATGCTATTTCTTTCACTCGAAGTACTCTCCTTGTTTCCACACCCCTAAAGCATGCCTAGTTTTTGAGTCTAACTTCAAATCCAATTTCATCCTTGAAATCTTCCCAAAATATTCCAGTCACATTTCCTATTCAAATGCATAATGTTTAGTGTCACTGTAAACTGTCTGATGTCCACAGGTTGAGGCATATCTCAGTGGTAGAGAGCTTGCCTGGTGTGTATGAGGCTCTGGGTTTAATTGCCAGCACCAAAAACAAATATTACACAAATATCTGATGTTCTTCAATATTTGGGGTTGTAATTCTATTAATTATTCACTATGTGCCAAGTACAGTGTCTATAAACATTACATATTATTATAGTCAGGGGTTGTACAGAGAACAATTAGAACCAGGACATAGAATTTATTTTTTATGATGGTCACCCACAGTTAGCACAAGAAAATGCAGGAAATCTATCCACATCACTAAAGACAGAATATTTAGCGAAGGGCCTGAATCCCACAACAATGTCCCACGTGAGTCCAGATGAAGACCCAGTGCTCACGACAATGCCTCCCACGAGTCCAACTGGAGGTCTAGAGCCCACAAGAAGGACTCACGCCAATCTCTTTTATGGATCCATCCTGGGAAGGCCCAAAGGTCAGCGGTGGAAGGCAGAAAGTCTATGCCAGCGGGGTGAAGGAGCTGTGCTGGTAGGTCGACATTTCTATGCTGGACCCGAGAAATCACACTGGCAACAAAGACGAAGGCTGTCCTGAAAAGCACCACAGCCATCCTCAGTGACACAGAGGCCCTGAGCTCCTCCTCCGACAAACACAGTCGAGTACATGCCAGGAAGCCAGCATGACGAATTCATCCTGGAGACCAAACAGCACACATTTCCCCCTCCAGAGCCAGGAAGCAATGCTTGATGTGAGGACAAGAGCTTCTCCAGGAGAACCAATGACTCAAATAGCAACATGTCGGAGAACCCACAACGCCTCAATGCACTAACGCCTTAACGCATTACCGTGATAGCTTCTCCTTCTCCACGTCTCCATTTACTCTGGCAACTTTCTTTAGGTAAAACATCTACACCCAGCAACATGCTGATGTAATCCAGTTGGCATTAAGTTGACCACCAGTTTTTAATCCATAACACATATTTTATCAGATTGATGTTACATATGTATTCTTTTACCAAGTTTTGATTATGCCTATGTGACATACATGAGAACACAGTCTTACAGAGCTGGTTAGGTACCACAGGCAAAATGATAAGAGGTCGCTGCGTGCAGTGGTATATCCCTATAATCTCAGCATTTGGTAACCTGAGGCAGGAGGATTGTTGTGAGTTTGAGGCCAGCCTGGAAAACATAAATGAATTCAAAACCAAGCCTGAACATAGTGAAACTCTGGTTTAAAAAATAGGCAACGGTGTGAATCCAGCTCAAATATAGCACAAAGTATATTCATTCTAATGCTTCCTATATTGTGTATAGGGTTCATTTCTCTCAGGTCAACCACACATTTCTTAAGAAAAGCAAATATGTATATCTGTTATGGTTTGTGTCTGGGTGTCACCCCAAAGTCTCATGCCATCCTGGAGGCAGCTGAGTCTAGTGTCTGTGATTAGTTTGTTGTCTAGTGCTAGAATTGGATGGAGTTGGTGTGAGCACTGCCCAAGCTCAGGGGAAGGTAACCCACATACAATATAATGGAGGGAAAGAAGCTTACTTTTCTCTTTGTCCTTTTGCTCTCATCACTTGTGGCTGCCATAAACAGTTGCCCCTTAGCCATGCCACCTTGCCATGGAACCAGCTGAATATGGACTGAAACCTCCAAAAATATAAGCTAAATAAACTTTTCCTTACTTCATTTTGGGCATCAGGTATTTTGTGTCAGTAATGAGAGAAAATTAACCAAGAAAATATTCCTTTCCCATACTTCTTTGTACCTACATCATCTGAATAATGATGGAGTATGTAATACCATGCACATATATGAGAAAAAAAAGAAAAAATACATAAAATGGGGATATCAATGAGTATATTCCTACATGTATATCAGAAGATTATTCCCAGAGAACTCAAAATTTATCAGAAGGATACAGTTCATAAAAAAAGAAAAATTTTGTATCAGTCTTTCTCTGTTTCTATAAGCCATTTACTAGCCAATTTGTGACTTACTTAAAAGCTTAGCTTTCCCACACAATACTACAGTACCAAGCGATTGGGAAAATTGATTAAGAGTGGGGGTTATCAATGACATGAAGAAGCTTAATACAGATACATGTCTGGCTGCCTTTTATTAAAATAAATTGAAATTATTTATCTTCAAATGATAACAATACAAATGGAAACACTTGGCAGTCCCTTGAAAATATAATAAAGGATTATCCTCACACCCACATTTATATCCTGTAGTGTGCACAGCACGGAGAAAAGGCTAGGAAAATGACAACTCCTTAGTTAGCACTCAGTGACAAATTGGAGAAACTTGCTTTGGAATCTATAGGGAGGGAGGAGATGGTAGATTGGCTTAAAAGTCTCTCTTTCTTCCCTATTATATGTTTCACAGAGCATGCATTTCTATTTCATTGTTAAAGATGTACAAACCCAAAGGAGTAAGATTCACTAAATACCACACTAAAATCCAAATGAAAGGTTTTGCTTCATTTAGTACCTGAATCAACACTACTTTACCTATCAAGGAAGATCTAAAACCTCCTTTTACCAGTTTTTCTTATGATATGAGAAAAGCAATTAAAACCAACTGCCAAATTTTATTCATCAGTTGCCCTTGACAGGCAACCTACATGAAAAAATATTAAGTTATTTTCCTTAAAATGTTACCTTGTAAGCATTTGTACCCTCCTTCTAGAGTTGTGAGTCAAATTATTTATTGAATTACATCAAATGCCATACAGAATTTAGTAATGATAGCTGTATGCAATAATTACATGCTACATTGCCTCCATTGGAAACCATGGTAACTGATCAGTTACTGTTTCATCCTGCCACCAGAGCCACAAGTGAGACAGAAGGAAAATATACCTATCATCACAGAGTGGATCTTCAGGTAACTGTGGAGGGTGGAGTTCTTTATAATTAAGCAAATGTATTGTTCTAATTATAGTCACATTTCGCCTGGTATTGATTAACAATGCAGTTGTGAAAGAGATAAGGAAAGAGAATGAATGAGAGATGGAAGGGAAGATAAAAAGATGAATAATACAGACATTTTGAATGGTATCTTTCTTTTATAGGAATATCTGTAATGATGATAAGGAACAAAAATATTTTCTTAGAAATCTGTAAAACAGTTAATCAATTAAAGCATTGGTTTTCAGTCTTTCTCCCCGAGACGACTTTGGAGAACATTTCCTCCAGTATCTTATGAATTAGTTCAGAATTTTGTAGAATGAGTCATCTAGCCTATACTAGACCATATTATGTGATAAAGGCCTCATCACTCCTTTACTCACTGAATGCTGTCATTAGCAGGAAGGTCCTCTAAACCCCATGGATTAAAATCAGCTTCTAGACATCTAGCTACTGTCTCCTTATATTGCCCTATTAGGAACCATCCTAGCCCATGCCATGCTCATTCCTTACTTATCTGGAATGTTCTTAACATGGCTGACTCCATTTTTATTACTCAGGATTTAGCTTAAATGTCATTTTCCCAGAAAAGATGTCTTTGACCACCAGACCTCAAGAACTGAGCTAGCTTCCTCCACATCTCTCACATCACCTGGAGAGCACTTGGCATGTTTGGAAATACTAGCAAGTGTCTATTTATATGTGCATTACTTATACCTGTAATATACTGTGTAGTACATAACCATTTGACTGTTAGCTCCTTGAGAATGATCATTTTGTCTTTTATTTAACAGTAATTTTAATGTTTAATTCCTTCTCCAACAACAGGCACAGTCATTCCCCAACCAAAAAAATGTAGGCTATACTTATGACAGGTTTCATCCTACTTAATTTAATAAAATATATTTATAATAGGAACACAGTAAGTGCTCAATAAATTATCTTATTAAACAAGGAAAAGCAACAGGAAAGGTGAATCAATTAAATTTTAATAGACCTTTTTTCTAGTGACATGTGTCCAAATGCTTGAAGAAAATTATCATACTTTTTTGGTGATTTCTCTCGGTAGTACATATTCATCATTTTTTTCATTTCTTCCTAGTACTTGTTTTCAAATGTCTCAACACTTCATCATCTCTAGCAGGTTATTAATCATCTACACTAAAATCGGGCATACAGAATTGAGCAAGAGTTTTCTACATATGATTAAGTTTTTTCAGTCTGGTAACTGATGGACATGACCAAAATAATGCCATTCAATGAAACCTACCTAAACCACTCATCAACCAGCTGGTATTCAAAAATAATATGACTACATTGTCTCCATAATGGTAAGTGGAGGTGGGAGTATTACAGTGCAGTGCTCCTTAAATTTTGCTATGCAGATATATTCCCTCAAGATTCCTCTCTCTTCCCAGTCATATTTCAACTCTGTCTTAAAATTACAACCAATGAGATAAAAACAAATTTTCAAATTCTAATTTAGTTCCCCTGAGGTAAGGCCTAAAATTCCACATTTCTAAAAATCTACAGGTGTCTGGCCCATGCTTTGAACAGGAGAACTGTAGTGGAATTGTGAACTTGGAAATAAAAGAGATAAATATGAACTGAAGCTCTATAATTAGTAGTACCACATAGATAGACAAGTTCATTGATCTTGTTTTTATATAGTGACAAAAATAACTGAGGTTGACAGTTTCTGTAAAATTAAAATAAGATAAATACAGTAGACATATGGTTGGGATATAACAAGTAGTTTCTCAATAATGATTTTCCAGAAACAGAAGTTAGGAGTTTATAATCAGGAAAAAAACTGACTTTTTTGCAGAAATAGGTTCTAAGGCATATTTTCTATCATTTGACATTTATACAGGTGAATTTTTAAACCTAAATACAAGAGATAACATTTTTAACAATTAAATTTCATCTTTTTAGCTTTGGTCAGATTTCTAGCCTGTCAAGATTTTTTTGAATTAAGATTAGGTTACTCAGTGTATTAGCTATTTCTCCAAGCTTTATGTCATCTGTAAAATTGATGTGTGCCTTCTATGTCTGTCTGTCTGTCTGTCTGTCTGTCTGTCTGTCTCTCTCTCTCTCTCTCTCTCTCTCTCTCTCTATATATATATATATATATATATATATATATATAAATTAAAATTTTGAATAAGAACAATGGCATAGATATTCTCCATTTTATTTGCTTTGAAAGAAATAGTATACATGGGGCATATACATGGGATGCAGAAGTAAGCTGAAATTGTTTCTTTTTAACTTTTATTAGCATATATTCACTATACATAATAAATACATACACAGTGTGGAATTGGTACATATATAAATTATATCTTAATCATTTTTGCCTCATTGTTCTCTCTCTCTGCCTTCTCTGCATTCCTAGGTCCCTTCCCCATCTCCAGAGTCTCTTTGCCTGTTTCCTATCCACTGTCTTTTATTTTACTCTTTAAATTATTTAAACTTTGGTTTCACATATAAAAGAATCTATGCTATATTTCACACCTGTGTCTTATTTATTTCATTTAAAATCATGGTTTCAAGGTGCATGAATTTTTCTACAAACAATTCAAATTTATCCTTCTTTATGCCTGAGTAGTGCTCTACTGTGTATTTATATACTACATTTATCATATCCATTCATTTGCTGATGGATATATAGACTGCTTTCAGGAGTTCATTATTAAGAGTTTTGCTGATATTTATATATATATATATATATATATATATATATATATATTTATAATCACTGTAATATGATACCTTTAATTCTTTTGGGAAAATATCTTAAAGAGGTATATGTGGGTCTAGTAGAATCTTTTAGCTTTTAGAGGACTCTCCATACTAATTTTCATAGTGGTTGTACTAGCTAGTTTACCTTCCTACCAATGTAGAAGTGTTCCTTTTTCTGACAGCCTTGCCAACATTTACTATTTTTTGAATTACTGATGATGGCCATTCTTTGTGCAGTAATATGGGATCAAGTTGCTTTGCATTTCTCTAACAGCCAAAGACGCTGAACATTTTTCCATGCACCTGTTGGTTATTGATACTTCTTTTGAGAAGTGTCTATCAATTTCAATTGGCCATTTTTTGATTGGATCTTGTATTTGGAAGGTCTAATTTTTTAGTTTTTTTATATATTCTAGATATTAGTGCTCTGGCTGAAGAGTACCTGGCAAAAAATTTTCCCATTCTGTAGGTTGTATCATCACTCTGTTGGTTGTTTTCTTTGCTGTGCAGGTTTTTTGTTTTGGTATGATCTCATTTGTTGATTGTTGGTGTTATTTTGTGTGCAACTGAGCTTATGTTCAGAAGGTTCTTGCCTATGCCTTCAATATTTTTACTTATTTTATTTTTGATCAGATTCAGTGTTTCAATTTTTAAATATAGGTCTTTCATTGATTTTTATTTTAGTACAAAGTAACAGATAATTGTCTAGGTTCATTCTTCTGCATATGTGCAACCAGTTTTCCTAGCACCATTTGTTAAAGAGGCTATTTTATCTTCAATGTGCATTGTTGGTCTTTTTATTGAAGATCAGATGTTGAAATTGGTAAGTATTAAATTCACATAAATGAATATCATCTAATACACATTTTTATTTTTCTCTACATAGATTCCATGCAATATTTTTTGTGAAGTATATAAATTAAATCAAAATACATTAGGCTGTGAAATTTTCTTTTGTCTTTCATCTGAAATTTAAACTGAAATCTGAAACAATATTAGTTTGGCATGATTTATTCACAGTGAGCCTCTATTACCTCCTAGTAATTACTGTTTTCTAAATATTCCATAACAATCTATTAACAACCTATTTTGTAATTTCAGCCATCAGGTATTAGTGTTAAAGTCATTGATGGCATATGTACTCTGTGGTTGCAAGTTGTAGGACACATTTTACAAAATCTCAAAAATACTTTATATATTTTATATGCAAATACCTTTCTATATACTTCTGCAGATAACTCATCTAATTTTGCATACAGATATATTGAAAGCAGGTATGCATGCCTTATATAAATTCTTAAAATTTCAGGGCTAACTTTCTTCTTGATCATCTTTTCTTCTACTCTCTATGCTTTTAGTACCATTGTTTTCAAAATAAAATTTATATCTAACATGGGAATTGGACAAATACATCTTCCTTTAAAAATGCACTTAAAACATCTAAACTTTTGAGAGATGCTCCTTTAAAGCCACCATAGATTTTGCAAATGGCTGCCTCTCCAACAACATATTATAGTTCCCTATTTTCCTTCTCAATTATATTTCATCTTGTTTTAAATCGTCCTTATTTTTTTTGAATTGACGGTCAACACTATATGTATCATACGCAACATGGTGCTATGAAGTATATAAACATCATGAAATGGTTAAATTTAGCTAAATTAAAACAACTGGCAGTGAGAAAAAAACTTTCCTTCTCTTTTTGTAGGCACTTTCACAACAAATAATTTTTTCACTTTAAATTTTTGTTTTATTTGGACATTGTAAAACTACACTTTCCTCATTCATATTCATGTAAACTTTATATACAGTGAATCAATTTTCAAAAAGTGAAAACTTTTGATGTATCTGTTGCTATGATTTGCCTTCAAAACAAAACAGACTCAAGTATCACCTACAAATTTACATATAACATCCAACCACACACACACACACACACACACACACAACTACGGGCTGCCAGGTTTCTTGGTTCTCCATTTGTCTTATTCCTTCATAGGTTTCTTTTTAATAACCTACATGGTAAACATCAGTGGTCTAAATGAAACCAAATTCCAGTGATAGATATCATAAGGGACCTGAAATCACCCCTATTTGCAAGTCGTTGTGAGATAAATGCAAGTTTCCGTTATGATTTATGCCAGCCTCTAAAAACAAAGAAAGAAACTAAGTGTTAGTCAGACACTGGGGGGGGGGGTGTGGGTGTAGTTGTGTCAAGTGAGAGGTGATTAAATTAGCTTTTTGATGGCAAAGTAGGGCCACTTGAATAAATTAAGATGACTCTTTGAGCCATTTAATAGGACAACACAATTGTATATAGATATGAGCAGGGAAGTTACAGTTTTATAATGTAGACTCAGGGAGAAATGGTGATTAGCTCAAGATCACATAGCTAATAAGAGATGCAACCTGGATGACACTGTGCTTTATGGGATTCTAAAAATCATGTGGAGCCAAGATATAAGCACTTATGATAGCTAAGTAGAGAACTGAAGAAGGGCAAACATATCTTAGAGTATGACATGATAGAAATATATGGAGAAAGGTGCGTTAATCTTTCTAAACTACACTCATATTCACAATATGCCTTTATTTCTTAGTATCTCAAGGTTATCCTGGGTGTTAAATGCTCACTCTAAACTATAAAACTAGAAGTCTAAAGAAGTTTTAAGAAGTGGAGAGAAAATGAGCTTGGATGATGCCTAGCCATATACCATGAAGCCATGAGAAATTCAAGTACAGGAGTATTCCATGAGACTCAGATGCTATTTTGCCATTACTCTCTATTGTATATATCATTTTATATATTACATACAGTTAACCTTGGAAATGAACCTTCTCAATACATGCCTCAGAAGAACCACAGAGAAGCTTTGTAATGTAGTCTTTATCACTCATCTTTGGAGCACTGGTAGGAAACTAGAAGCAGGTCAATGTGGTGTTAAACAAGTCTGTTGTACAATACATGGCAGCAAAGTATTTTCTAGATTCCTATTATCCTTTTGAACAAATTCAGTTCACATCTTATGCAAACTCATGGGATTGTTCTTGAGTGCACTCTCCAAGGAAAGATGTTCAAAATTGGTGCCATCTCAAAGTGTTTATTTTCTAATATTGTTATAGAGAAATGAATGTTCAGTGTCTATAGCATCAATCTTGTATTTTTCCTACAGCTTGTTTCAACAGCAATTAAGGGCTGAGGGTTTTTTTGTGTGTCCTGTTTTTCAATTTTATAAAAAAAAGTACTGGTGTTAGCTGAAAGGATAGATGAATAGGCTTTCTAAGTGTGACAGAGAAAGCAAAGCAGAACTTTCAATTCCATAAAGCATCTCTCAAACTCTCCTTTATTACCAGCACAATCTGCCTCTGGCTTCAAAAACAATAACTGCATCTTTTCATTTCTCTCTCTTAAAAATATTTGCCCCTATTCTCAAGGAGACAAATTTTCACCTTATGCTTTCACGAATTTATTAATCTCAGAAGTCAATTATTAGAAGAAAAAGAGTATCAGTAAAAGAAAACATGAAGTATAGATCTGAGAGATAAAAGAGCTGAGGGAAACTCAAGGGTATTTTGAAATTATTACTGATTCTTTACCTGGTATGAAAACTAAAAGTTTACAATTCCTAAATTAAAGCCTGGAGGTAACATTAAAACATTGTATTTTTGTCTGTATAATGAAGAAGGTTTGTATATCTGAATTCTAAAATTACCACTCAAAAGGAGATTTGTGATTTAGGGGTCTCACATGGCTCTATTTGGGCATTAAGATATCTTGTTAAATAGAACCATCTTAAAAAAATTTTTACAGCTAAAATTGCTAAAGTACAATTTTTCACATATAATTTTTTACTAAAAGCTGCATATAATGATATGTAAATTCTAGGGTTTGTTGATGCTTCAGGATGTTGTAATGGTTGATTTATTGCATCAACTTGAGAAGTTTAGGAGTTTAACTAAGTGACTCAGCAGGGGGCCAGGGGCCTCACTATGTAAACACCTTCATCCTGTGCTAGAGTAGGGCACAGAGATGGTGCGAGTGCTATACCCTCTAGGGGATGGTGGCCTCCTTACAACATAAGGGAGGAAAAGAGGCTTGCTTCCCCCTTTTTTGCTTTTGTTGCTTTTACTGTCTTCCATTACCATGAACTGTTGCCACTCTGCTTTGGAACCAACTGATTATGGACTGCAACCTCCACAAACTGTAAGCTAAATAAACCTTTCCCTCTTTAACTTTAGAGGTCGGGTATTTTGTCCCAGCAATGAGAGAAAAGCAACTAACAAGTCACCATCTGGTTTGCAAATCACTCATTATACCCATTCTTCATTTTTTTTGTTTGACCTTGGATATTTCTCAGAAATACTTAACTTTGCTTTAGAGAAAAAAAGTTAAGAGTGCAACTATCGTACTGTAAAATGTGGTCAATACCTAAAAAAACTGTACAGTTAAAGGAATTCAGAGACAAGATTATTATATATGCATGAGTGTAAGGAAGTGGCTTCTTCCTAAATCACATCCCCCTTACAATTTATAAACCTTGCCATACCACATGTTCTATCAGGAAGCATAGTTTGAACAACACACAACTATTTAAGAAAGACACAGTTGCCTAAACCACTGGGTTTCCACCTTTAGTATACACCAGAATCACCCAGAGGATTTGTTAAAACCCATATTACTACACCCAACTCCAGAGTTTGGGATTCAGGAGGTCTAGTGTAGGGCCTAAGAATTAACATTTCCAACAAATTTGGGATACTAGTGATGTGGGTTTAAGGACCTCATTTTGAGAACTAATACATAGTAGCTTTAGATGGATGGTTTTCAACTCTTCTTGCACATTAAAATCATTTAGGGAAATTTCCAAAAACTGAATCTCTGAGGATCAATCCTAGATCAATTAAACAAGATAATGGAGAAGATGCCCTCAGTTTCCCTGTTAGTAGATTTTAATGATCATCAGGTGATTGTAGGCTGTAGTCAGCATTGAAAATATCTGTTTAAGATAAATATGGACTCATTTCAGATGAAATAATAAGTCTTTTTAAAGAGAAAAATACGTTAGACCTACATTCAGTCATTAATCTGGGGCATGTACCCTTACAATTACAAGTGATGATATATAGTTAATTTGTGAAAGTCACTAATATATAACTAAATGAAAGAATGGAAAACAAAGAAATAAAACACTAGTAGTGGATTTTTTCAGCATTGGTTAAAGCTTCTAGTCACAGCCCTACAAGACAGGGTATATTTTGAACAACAGAAGTGGAAATAAAAATGTTATTCTCTGGAAAGCCATGGAGAAGTTCCAAAGGAGTGACTTCAGTAACCACGAAAATAGTGACATTAAAAACAGAGCTGCAGATTCTAAATATGATTTCAAAAAATATTAAAATAAATCCAAAGCAATATTTCTAAATTAAATGTTTTATAAATTATGATTTTAAATATGTATGTGTAACTATTGATATATTTGATTTTATCAGTAGACTTTGACCAATCTATATCCCTATATTCAAATTGGCCAGTATTTTTATTCTACCCACTCATTAGTTTGTATATAAATTCATAATCAGGCATAAATAGAATTTTTGGTGGAAAGAAGCAGAGCTTTCTTGCTGGAACAGGAGATATTTGAACTGACATTCACAACATAAGTAGATAGTCATCAGGTAACTGAAGAGTAGAGAATACAGTCAAGCAGAAGGACCACACAAGTGTAGGAAAGGTAGTAAAAAAGCATGGATGATGTCAAATTGAGAGAGTAGGGCTGAGGTAAAAATTAGCTCAGCTGTATAAGCGCCTGCCTGGCAAGCATGAGGTCATAAGTTTGATCCCAGTACCAAAAAAATTTTTTGAGAAATTAATATATTGTTAAAGTATGGAGACAACATCAATATTAGGAAAATTTTAATTTTGTTCAGTGTTTTCTAAATGGTGCCACTATCAGTATCATATCTCTGATTAGAAAACTGTTCATTGCTTATCATGTCCCCCCACCATTTACTTTTCTAAATAGAGACATTAAAACCTTCAAACATGATTCTCACTGATGGCTTAATATACGTGTTCATAGATCTCATCTGACATTACAAAACTCTGTTATCATAGATAACCATGATGTCTTAGTCACTCTTCTTATTGTCAAGACAAAACATCTAGCACCCAAAGGAAGAAAAGTTTATTTGGCTTACAGTCCACAGAGGTTTTGTTGGCTGGCTCCAAGACAGAGTGGCACATGGCAAAGGAACACTACAGAGGAGAAACACTTTGTTGCACAAAAAGCAAGCAAGAAATGACCAGAGCTCTTTTTGTCTCTTGTATGTTATCCAGGGTACTTAGGATGGGTACTGTTCACACTCTTAATCCTAGTGCCCAGCATCTCACATTCTAGATCTAGCCTAGCCATCTCTGAAAAATGAGAAACCTCTGAAAAAGCCCCACCTATGATTGCATGAGCCTTTGTAGGGACATTCGACCCAAATCATAACACAGGGGCACTTAGATTCTGAAAAAGAGAATAATTTATCACACAAACTTAGTATTTCAGTTATCTATTGCCATGCAGCAAGCACCCCAAATTTAGCGGTTTAGAGGTTTACAAAATCTGTTACCAGTCGACTTCTCACAATAAACATGAAGTTCTTTAGAGAGAAGGAAAATAATATAGGTCAGAAATTCATATTCACATAAGGAAAGAGAATTTAAGAAGGAATAGGTGGAGCTAAAATAAGAATTTTTATTTTCTTACTCTTGGTTGATTTAATAGATAATATTTTGCTCAAAATTATAGTATCAATATATTCCCCTGTACATACTTGCACATATATCTCGTGTATTTTTTGTGTGCATGTGTGTGTGTGTGTGTCTGTGTGCGTGTATGAGATGGATGACACCAATGACACAAAGGATGGGAGGATGAAACTAAGGTTACTCCGTTATTATAATGTACTAAAACAACCCATGAATCAGTAATGCTATCTGAAAGTGGAGTTTGACTTGTAAATGTACACTGCTAAATCTAAGACTATTACTAAATTTTTCAAAAAAGAAGTATAATTGACATGTTAACAAAGAGAAAATGGAATTTTAGAAATGCTAAACTAAAACTACAGAAAGCAGAACAGATTGGAAGATAAAAACAGAAATGAAGAACAAGGGCAACAAATATGAAACAGTAACAACTATGATGGGCATCAGCTGAACACCACCAATAGGCACTTTGAATTGCAATGGTCTAAACGAATACACCAGTTAAAAGACAGACATGACCAGAGTAGACCAAAAACAAGACCCAACTGTATGGTACCTACAAGTTATCTTACTCTGAATATAAAGACTCACAGAGACTAAATTCAAAAAGTAGAAAAAAGAATACCATGTTCATATTAATAAAAACAAGAGAATGTTGCTATGATAGTTTGAGATAGTAAACTTTAAAGCAAAGAATGTTATCAAGGATAAAGTTCAGAATCTCTCATGAGCATGAATGCAAAAACATCCCAATAACAGATTAATAAATTGAATCTAAGTATGTATAGAAAAAACATAGACCAGTGCCAAGGTATACAAATCTGGTTCAATAATCGAGAAATCAAGAAATGTCATTCATCAGATCAGCAGGTTAAAGGAAAAAAATCACATGATAATATCAATAGACAGAGAAAAAGCATCTGACAAAATCCAACATTTATTAAAGATTAAAAACTCTCATTGAAATAGAAAGAGAAGAAAACATCTTCAGCTTGATAAAGAATGTCTGCAAAATCTTACAGCTAACAGCATATTTAACTGTGAGAAACCAGAATCCTTGCTAATAAAATTGGGAATGAAGCAAGGATGTTCTCTATTATCAATCCTTGAAACCTAATTCTTTGAGCCCCATATAATGAAATAAACAAGAAAAGGAAACCAAATTTACAAACCATGAAGAAATAAAACTATCCCTGTTTACAGATGACATGATTTTCAATGTAAATAATCTGAAAGAAGTGACCAAAACACTGGAAGTAATAAGTAATTAAAGCAAAGTTACAATATACAAAGTTAATACACACAAATTAATCACTTTCCTTTATACCAGCAATGGACAGGTAGTTTGAATTTAACACAACATCATTTACTTTCTCAAAAATAAGACAGGTAAAAATCTAAAAAAAAAATACACAAAATATATAATGAAGAAAAACTGAAAACCTTAGATAAAATCAATCAAGAAAGAACTAAAAATTGGAGCGGTGTTACATGCTTATGGATAAGAAGACAACATTGCCAAGAGTCATTGATTTACAGATCGATGGACTCCAGATAAAACCCCAGAAAATTATTTTGTAGATGCTGAAATACTGAAATGTTGAAAACTTATTGTAAAGTTTCTATGAAGGACCAAAAGATTCGTAATAACCAAAACAATATTTAAGAGTGATAACATAATGTTTAAAATTCTTTTGCATCAGTGCTGCGGATAGTACTTTGTGCCTCACACATGGTAGACAAATGCTTTCCCACAAAGCTTCAGCCTAACTTTAAGCAGTATTTATGGAGAACTAATGCTACCTGACTTCAAAGTTTATCATAGAGCCTCAGTAATTAAGACATGGTGATATGAGTGAAAAAATAGAAAAAGAATAAAGGAACAGAAGAGAATCAAAAAATTGACTCACATTAATATAGTAGAACTGATTTCTTACAGAGGAACAAAGACAATGCAATGGAGAAAAAGAATCTGCTCAATAAATAATGTTGGAACAACTGGATATTCTCACATAAGAAAATCAATCCAGATAGATATTACACTCTTCATAACAATTAATTAATGGAATATAGATCTAAATGTAAAACACAAAGCTCAAAATTGTAGGCGATAACAAGGTAAAATCTGGGTAACTTTAGGCTTGGTGATGGTGTTTTAGCTATAACAGTAAAAGTTGATAAACTTTATTTCATTAAAATTAAATTTTCTGTTCTGTGAAAATACACTGTCAAAAGAATAGGAAGACCAGCCATAGCTTTGGAGAAAGCATTTGTAAATTTGTCTGATACAGTGTCATTATCCAAAATACACAAAGCCTTTAAAGCCCAACAGTAAGATGACAAACTACCTGAATTTAAAAATGGACCAAAATTTTTAACAGACAGCTTATTTAGAAAAATACATGGATGGCAAAAAGCATACAAAAAGATGCTGCACATCATATGTCATCAAGGAAATGCAATTTAAAAGCACAGTGAGATACCACTATACACCTATTAGAAAGGCCAAAATCTAGAACAGTGACGACAACAAATGCTGGCAGATGTGGAGCACAGGAACCCTCACTCATTACTCATGGGAAACCAAAACGGTACAGCAACTTTGTAAGACAATATGGTGTTTTCTTAGAAAACTAAAGCTATTCTTACTATATGCTTTCGTGATCACTTCCTTGACATTTACCCCCAAAAATCTGACAACTCATATTCACACAAAACCAGCACATGGATTTTATAACACCTTCATTTATAACTGTCAAAACTTAGAATCGACCCAGATGTCCTTTACTAGGTAAACGGATTCATTACGTGTGGTACATTTAGATGATGGAATATTATTCAGCAGTAAAAATAAAGTAGTTATGAAGTCATGAAAAGACAGGTAATTTATATTCATATCACTAAGTGACAGAAGCCAGTGCAAAAAGGCTGCATGCTATATTCTTAAAACTACATGACATTCTATAAAAGGCAAAACTGTGGAAATAATTTTTAAACAATTGGCGAATTCCAGAAGCTAGAAGAAAGGGAGGGATGAATAGTCAAAGTACAGAGGATGTTTAGGGTAGTGAAAATACATTATACTATAATAGTATATTCATGTCACTTTACACTTGGCCAAATTCATAGACAGTGTAACAATTTAGAGAGGACCCTAAACTGTGGACTCAGCATGATAATGATGTCATCAGTGCTGGTTCTTGAAGCACACCAAACATAACATTCTTGTGGGGATATCAGTAACTACATTTGCAGGGTACAGGATTTACAAGACATTTCTGAAAGTTCCTCACAAGTTTGCTATGAATCTAAGACTGCTTTACAAAATTAGGTTTCAAAAATTCTTAAAAACTACCATTTATGTAACTTTTTCTCTACACATATAGCACTGGAAGCTCTCCTTTAATTATCATTCAACATTTAATTCTTTTTTTTTTACTTTTTTTTCTTTATCAGTGCCGGGGATTGAATTTACGACTGTGTGCTTGCAAGGCAGGCACTTATACCGCTGAGCTAAATCCCCAGCCCCCCTCAACGTTTAATTCTTATAATCACCTAATGAAATAAATACTACCATCTCAGTTTTATACACAAGAAAAGGGAAGCTTGAATAGGTAATACATTTTGCCTAAAATATATAAAGAATGCCAAAGGAAAACTCAGTTCAGCAGGGGAGAGAGCTTTAGAGAAAAAATTTACTTTTTATCACCAGAGTTTCAGAAAGTCTTGCAGATGAAGTACCCCCAAGTCAGGGAAGAAGCTTCTTTCTAATCTCTGAAATGAAAGGAGACTTCTACAAAACCTTAAAAGTTCTGGTTCAAATAGAGAGGGCATTAATCTTGAAGTTGTAAAGACCTGGTTTCTTATCCAGCCTCTGCCAACTACTTTGACAATTTTTCCAACTCGGAGATGCAAATTCCTCCTACTTCAGGTAGTTGTGTAAGTTAAATGAGATAAGGAATATAAGAGCACTTTGTAAACTGTACATATCAGCTGTCATCGTTATGATTACCCTGCTAATGTCCCCTATTTCTACTGCAGCAAATATTACAACTGTTCAGGGTGCAGGGTAAGTATTTTCATGCTAATCTTTCAAATTCATTGAGGAGACATTTAACCTTTTTTTTATCATGTTAGCAGAGGTCATTTTTACTGCAATCCTGTCCATCAGGTTTCATTTTGGATGGATTTCAGTCTAATTGAAACTCCCAATAATAGGTTTGGCTCCACTTAAAGATTCATTCAACCACCTTCTCTGCAAGCACAAGCCAACATTTGTGCATATTTGCATCATAAATCATACACTAACCAGTGCCAAAATCAGTCACTTCTTTTATGAGCCAGTCTCTGATTCCAACACTGAATTAGCCCCTTCTTCATCTATTTTCTGTCACGTGTTGCCAACATTATTATTACACTTATAATAAAGTATCCTAATTGTGTCTTTGACCTTCCTTCACAAGAAATTGTGAGCAACTACAAGGTAGAGATGTAAAATGGATTCTTATTTATCATGAACAGTAGGTAACAATACGTGCTTACTGAAATAAGGGAGGAGACACAAGGAGGCCCAGACAACAAAGAAATCACCCCTTAGAGAATGATGTTGCTCAAGAATATTTCAGGTATTCAGGGATTTCAAATACAGGAGAAAAAAATTAAAGAAAAATCATCCTTTCCAAGAATCTATAATTCACCCTTCCATAACTTGTTTCAAAGTTATAGTTAGTTGTTTGTAAGTGCAATGTAAATTAAATTATTCTAAACACCTCAAACTAGATATATGGAAGAGAAAAGCAGCTTGTTTGAACTTCTCATCCCCTGAATTAGATATCCTATTCCTTCTGGAAAAGAAGAGAGCCTGGGCTTTATATAAAGAGGAAATCCAGCATTACATACACATGCCACTGTGAGGTAAGATCAGAGAGACAGAAAAAATTTTCTTATTTAGTAAATTGTTTCTAAGTGTTTTACTTATATATTTTGAAATGATAACATCACCTATTATATCACAGAATCCTTTCTTAGTACATTTTTCTCCATATTTTAGTTAAATATAATCCCATATATCCTTTGGACTAAAATGCCAAAATTTTTTGTGTTTTGGGATGCATTTTTGAAAGCACTGACCCTGGAATATATGACCCTCCTCAGTGAATTTATAGGTCTGAGTTTCAATAGCTATGAGACAGCACTTTGCTTTTACATCCTCAAATGTTGACATGCCCTCCTGAGGGGCTTGCTGAAGTGAGGATTCTACTGCAGTGGGTCTGGGCAGGTCCTGAGAGTATATTTCTAACAATTTCCCAGATGATGCCCAAGTTGTTTATCTTCAGACAATTCACTTAGTAACAAAGTTCTAGTAGCCATTGTGAATTCACCATCAATGAAATTTCTAAGGTAACCTGCCACTTATCTTCCCTATGCCAGTGATTATGGACATTTTCCCTATTAATACCTTTTATTTAACAGAATAGTTGCTTTAATAAACAGCCTTGAAACATTGGACCATTCATTCAGTTAAATCAAATTTAATCACTGCAAAAATGTGGCTCATGCAATGATTAAGAAATGGTAATGTCCTTGGCAAATGAGGCAAATTTTGTTGAGCCACATTTTTTCCTCTACTAATTCCTTTTTCCATGATTCACTTCACATGTGAATTCTGAGAGATATTACTAAAGGTACAATCTGTAATCACTGTCAAAAAATATAGTTTGGCAACCCTATCAAAAAGAAAGGCTGAAATGCCCATCTAAACACTCACAGGAGAAGAGCTCCTTATCTCATGTAAGCATTTTCTAGAAATGAGAGAGCACTTAGGATAATTTAAGTGACCAGGAGAGCTAATCCAGACAGTCATTAATCAGTAGTGACAAATTGAAAAGCCTTAATGTAAAGAAGCTGGTTTTCCAGTGCTTACCATGTTCTATTTTAACTGAGTCCTACAGTTAATAAAACTGCATCCTCATCAATCCATTCTTCTTACCACTAATAACACTTATTTTGGCTAAGGATTCAAGAGTGTAGTCTTTAAGGGATAGAAAAACTATAGTCAAAATCAGTTCTCCCATTGAAGTACTCAAAATCTATAGGTCCTCATACTCAATTTGAAAGTTTTCTCTCTGACTTTTCCACTCTCACCAATCCTCCCTTTCTCTATCATTAGATAATTGTGCTTAGTATCCTCCTTCCTTAATCTTTGCATAATTTAAATTTCATGAGAGAATTCATATTTTAAATGCACTTATATAAGCTACTATTTAATTTTGTGATGAATTCTATGTAAAAAAATAAATCCTTGTTTATGAATAGTCATACCCAAATATCTCCTAAAAAATTTATCTTACTACTTTAAAACAAAATATATGTGTATTTCCACTATATGTAAAATTCTATTTCTGTATTGTTTAATTCAACAAAAGGTAACTAACATTCATGGGATGAGAAAGTACACAAGGCTGGCAAGAGCAGGAAATGGCTACCAGTAGCAAGGCTGAAAATTGGAGGGGAGACAGCCATTACCTAGAAACCAAGAAGACCTGTGCTTGTAAGAAAAATATGCTCTGTGCCATTTAAAACAGGAGTACATTCACTTCTCTCCCACTGGCCAAATCCAGTTCTGATCAAAGGTGCCCACAAAGTAAGACTCCTAAAACTCATATAAGGTAGAGAAAAATGGGGATGGGATTTATGGGGTCAAAAAAAACCCAACACCTGGCACTCAGGCACACACAAATAGCATACAGGTAATAGGATAAATGAGGAAAAATTTACTTACTAAAGGTTGAGACTATGAATGTTGTGCTTGTAATCATATCCAGAATGTTAGCAGCCAGGCTTTGATAATTCAAGCAAAATATTGGATGGTCCATCTCTGAAAACAAAAAAGAAAATTCAAAATTTAGAAAACATAATTGAGGAGAATTTAAATGTAGAGAAATGAAACATGAAAAGCCAGGGATCAAGCCAGCGGTCCCTCCATTGTTGTAGAGTTTCAGAGTGACAAGGAAAGAAATTATCACAAAATAAGACTCAGGAAAACTTTCATAGATTTCCAGATTTAAATGAATTGCCATCTATTCAGTACAGAGATTAAGACAGACCCTCATCAAAAGGCACGTTACCATGGAAAGAAAGGACACTGAGGCAAAGTGAAGATACCATGAGCTTCCAAAGAGGGAAGAAAATCAGGTCATATGTAAAGGATCAGAAATGAAAATATTTGTGACATTTTAACAGCATCACAAGACTTGAAGACAAGTGAGCAATGTCTCCAAACTTTAGAAAGAACTTAATACTAACCAATAATTCTACATTCAACTGAACTGTCAAATAGTTTTACAGATGTCTGAAAAAAAACCCTCTAAATTTTACCTTAGAGGAAACTCTTTCTCATTTAGCTAGTTTTAGAAGCAACTCTTTCTCATTTAGATATAGAAATATGTTATACCAACATGAAGGGTATAAACTGGAATAGAGGAGAAAATAGAATGCAGGAAACACAGAACTCAGAGTTTCATATGCATTAGGTATTGAAAATAACCAGTCCACTTTTGAAAGACTTCTTCAAAGAGAACTTAATAAAATATCTGATGTGCCTGAATGTACTAAGGAAAGATTTATAGAATTAGAAAAGGGAGCTGAGTAATTGACAAGTAAGTGACAACTAAGAATAGCAAGTCAATTATAGATGTTAGCAAATAAAAATACTGTACACAAAAAAGGAGAATCACAATACATTAGATAGTTCAGTTACAGGTAGGATTCACATTACTAAATTAATGTAAACACTAAAGAATGTACTAACTTATATTTTGTTCTAAATATATTGGAAGGACAGAGTAACAGGATATCTGATTACATGAGTATGGAAAAAAGACAACTAAGTCTTGGCCTTGTTTTGGGGGATATTGTTGTGGTCAGGAGTTATGAAGAGAAAAATTACAATCAGGATACAGAATTTATAATATTAGTTTATGATGGTCACCCAGACTTAAAAAAGAAAAAAATCTCAGAAATCTGTCCACAACACTGAGGACAGAATATTCAGCCAAGGGTCTGGATCCCACAGCAATGTCCTGCTGAAGACCTAGAGCCCATGACAATGCCTCTCATGAGCCCAACTGGAGGTCTAGAGCACATTACAAGGACTCATGCCAGTGTCTTTTATGGATCTGCTGGGAAAGCCCAAAGGTCAACTGCGGAAGCTAGAAAGTCTATGCCAGCAGGATAAAGGAGCTGTGCCAGTAGATTGACAGTTCTACGCTGGAGCCGAAAAGTCATCCTCAAAATAAGGACCAGGGCTACCCTGAAAAGTAACACAGCCATCCTCAAAAACAACAAAGTGCCAAGCTTCCCCAACAAAGAGAAGAGTTGAGTACGTACCAGGAAGCCAGCATGACAAGCTTCTCCTGGAGATTAAACAGCACACATCTTCCCCTCCGGAACCAGGAAGCGATACTCAATGTAAGGAGCAGAGCTCCCCCACAGTGAACAACAGCCATTCTCACTGACAAGGTCCCAAGCTCCTCCAAAGATAATGGCCGAATCCATATCGGGCAAGCTAGTCATGACAAGCTCCTCCAGGAGAACCAACAGCTTCAAACAGCAACACTTGGGAGAACCCACAATGCCTAGCTCTTCTTCTCCGTGTCTCTATGCTGGCAAATTCCCTCAGGTGCACTGCACTCAGCACCATACTGATTTAATTCAGCTGATGTTAAGTTGCCAACCAGTTTTTAATCCATAACAGATATTATTCAAAAATCTTTAAACCTGGGAAGGTTATAACTAGGGATAAAAGGAAACAGAGATAAATGCACAAAGATCTAGTTAAATGATTATTGAATTTTTCATTAATAATTTAGAAACAGTATGTGGAAGTATATTCCTTTCTTCATGCAAAACGTTCATGAAAATATTAAATTTAAAATATAAAATTAATTTCAATTTTTAATGTTAAATGATATAGCTATAGGTATAAATGTTATAGTCTGTTTCCATCATTTCTGAAATGTGATAGGTTAAAAATCATAGTTTACTATCTCTTTTTGTGGCTTTTTAAAACTTTTATCTGCATAAGTAAACTTTTTGTTATCCCAATTTTTGCATAAAATATGATTAAATAAAATCTTAGTCAAACTATTATTTTAATAAAACAAGAGACTAAATGCCTCTTGGAGAATTTCTATAATTTCTACCATATTAATTAACTATTGTGCCATGTTTACATCACAAATTAAAATTCCTTTGAAATTTAGTGTTATCCCTAAGGAAATACTGGTAGTTTGAAATAATGGAAATTTCTTGCTCTATTATAGGAGGAAATAATAAATCTTGTTTTTTAAAACTGACTTTCTTTTTCAAAACTTTGATAAACAGTTTCTAATAATGACACTTTCCCAGGGCAATTTGAAAACTTTACTTTAAAACTCCTAGTTAAGTTCTGTTACCTCAACATGCCAACACTGCCACACATCAACAGTGTGGCTTCTTTCCCTCTAGTCTACATAATCTCCTTTTTTTAACAGGTTTTTTTTTATTGGTACCAGGGATTGAACTCATGACCACATGCTCGCAAGGCAGGCACTTATGCCGCTGAGCTAAATCCCCAGCACCTGCATAATATCTTTTAAAATCTGTAATAGGAAAAAATCTCTGTTATTCATGTAACCATTCTCCAAACTAGGGAAAAAAGAAAATATGACTTAATATTATGTTTAGAGAATGGATATAAAATGAGAAGTGTGCTAAGAAAATATGAAGATTTATCTTTAATTTGCTTAAGTAATAATTTGAAAAGAATTTATGCTTGTGACAATTTAAGTCATACAAACCATGAATAGAATGAAAATAGGAAAATGTCATCATAAATTCTAAATCAAAAGATTAAAGCAATATGTCAGGCTTTTTGACTCTATATACAAAACACTCATTAATTCATTAATCTTGAAAATAGGACTATATCATAAATTCTGAAAATAGGACTATACTATAAATATTATGTTACAGAAAATGAAGCTGAGACAGGAAAAAGAGAAGAAATTTAAACTGTTACAAATGTGTAAATTAAACATCTTTGAGCAAAATCTATGCTTTTAGTCACTATTCTGAAACATTTCGCTTAACTTTTTAGAAATCTTCCCCTCCCCTTCCTCCATCTCTCGGTTGCATTCATTTGTATTTGTACTACATAGTGATCCTGTTCCTTGTAGGAATTTGGTACATGTACACAACACATCAAAATTCCTTTGCTTTGCGTTGTTATTTTACTTCTTCTATTCTTTAATTTTTTTGTTTCTTCCTTCATTTCTCCCTCCTCCCTGTGTTATTCCCCTCCCCATTTGAGCATTTTATTTCCATTTCCCAACATCTATTATAAATTTTGGCTTTTATTTACACCTTCAGTTTGTCGCCCCAGAGAAACAATGTGGTATTTAAACACGTGTCCGATTTATTGCATTTATCAATATAGTCTCAAGGTGCATACATTTAACTGGAAATGTCTCAAGCCTATCCTTCTTTATGTAAGAGTACCATACCACTGTATAAAAAGAACCCATATCTTCCTTATCAATTCATAACCAATGGGCATTTGGGCTCTTTCCAAGATTTAGCTATCATAAGCTGCTGCAATAAACACTGGTGCACATATAGTGCTGTGGTATGATACTTTTAATTCTTTTTATGAAGATACCAAGAAGAGGAATAACTGAGTCTAATGAAACCTCTGGTTTTAGATTTTTGAGGAATCTCCACACTGATTTCCATAGTGGTTGCACCAGTCTACACTCCCACCAACAGTGGAGAAGGGTTCCTTTTTCTCCACAACCCAGCCAGCATGTTATTGGTTGATTTCTTGAATAATAGCCATTCTTTCTGGAGATGGAATTCCAGAACTGTTTTAATATGCATCTGTTAAATGAGCAGTGATGTTGAACATGTTTTTCATGTATTTATTTGCCATTTCTACTTCTTGATCTGATAAATGTCTATTCATTTCAGATCCCCATTTTTAATTGGGTGTATAAATTAGGGGAGTCTGAGGGTTTTTTTAGTTCTTTATATATTCTAAATATTTGTCCTTTCTCTGAGGAACAGCTGAGAATTTTTTGCCCACTCTGTGAGTTGTCTCTTCATTCTGTTTTTGGTTTCTCTTGTTTTAGGCTTTCCTTTTTTTTTTGTACCTGGGGATAAAACCCACAACTGCATGCTTGCAAGGCAGGTGCTTATGCCGCTGAGCTAAATCCCCAGCCTTTTTTTTTTAATCTTTTTTTTTTTTTGGTACCAGGGATCAAACTCATGATCTTGCACTTGCTAAGCAGGTGCTTATGCTAAATCCCCAGCCCTGGTGGTTTCTCTTGCTGTGCAACAGCTTTTCAATAAAGATGAGATTCCAGTTATTCATTACTGTGATATTTCCTATGCAATTGGGGTTTTGTTCATAAAGTCTTGCCTACACCAATGACTTCAAGAATTTTACCCTTCCAATCTTTCAGCAGATTTAGTGTTTGTGTTTTAATATTTTGATCTTTGATACAATTTTATTTTAGTGCATAGTGAAAGATATGGGTCGACTTTTACTCTTTGATTTGTGGTTAGCTAGTTTTTCAAGCACCCTTTATTTAAAAAGCTAGTTTTCTTTCAGTGAAGCTATTAGGCTCCTTTGACAAAGATAAGGTGGCTGAGTGTGTTTGGAGTTGTTTCTGCATTTTCTAACCTATTCAATTGATCCATGGGTCTATTTTTTGTGACTACTATACTGTCTTTATCATAGTAGCATTTTGGTATAATTTCAGGTCATGGTTATGATGCTCCCTGAATTTCCTTTGTTGCTCAGAATTGCTTTTGCCAGTCTAGGTCTGTTTTGGTTCCAAATAAACTTTAGAGTAGTTTTCTCTAATTCTGTTAGACATGCTATTGGTGTTTCCGCTGGGATTGCATTGAATCTGTGGGTGTAAGATAATTTGTCTCAGCATCAAGAAAAGTAAATAAGATAACTTTTTCCCTTCCTTTCCTTTCTCTCTACCACATGCCCAGGCCCTAGCTAGTTCTCCTTACTTTTGAACATTTTTTTTCCTTTTTTACAATACCTATTATACACTTTAGTCCTTATATACACTTTCAGTTTCTCAGACCAAAGAAACAAAGCAATATTTGCATATATATGTCTGAGTTATTTCACTTAAGAGTTTGGCCTCATGATATGTTCATTTATCTACAAATGTCTTAAGCTTATCCTTCTTTATGGCTGAGTAGTAGTACATTGTATATAAAAAAAAAACATTTGTTTTATCTAACCTCAGTTGATGGGCATTTGAGTTGTTTCCAAGAGTTAGATGTTATGAACTCTCAAGGTATAAACATTGGTGTGAATATATATCACTAGGGTACAATGCTTTTAATTCCTCTGGGAAGATGCCTGGCATGGGAATAGCTGGACCAAATGGAACCTTAATTCTAGTTTTGAGGAATCACCACACTGATTTCCACAGTGGTGGCAAGAGTCTACACTCTCACCAACAGTGGAGATTGGTTCCTTTTTTCCCACCACCTTGCTAGCATTTGTTATTAATTTTTTTGATAACTGCCATTCTTTCTGGAGACAGAGTCTTATTATTGTTTTAATTTGCATCTCTCAAATGACCAGTAATGTTCAACATTTTTTCATATATATATATATTTATTTGTATTTTTTCCTCTGACAAGTATGTGTTCATCCCAGATGCCTATTTTTGGATTATGTCTTGAAATTAGGGAGGGAATCTATTTTTTTTTCAATTCTTTATATGTTCTAGAAAAAAAGTCTTTTGTTAGGAGAAAAGCTGGCAAAAAATTTTCCCACTCTGTGGGTTGGCATTTCACTCTACTGGCAAGTACTTTTGTTGTGCAAAACGTTTTTAATAGAATGAGCCCCCAGTTCTTAATTATCTGTAGTATTTGTCATGGGATAGGGATTTTGTTCATGAATTCTTTGCCTAGATCAATGTCTTCAAGTGTTTTACCTGTTATCTCTTCCAGGAAATTTAATGTTTCCATTTTAATGTACAGATCTTCGATCCATTTCAATTTTAGTTTAGTGCATGGTAAGAGACATGGGTTTAGTTTTAGTCTTCAGCAGCGAAAAGCAAGTTTTTCCAGCAACATTTATTAAAGAGGATTTCATTCTTCCAGAGAAAATGTTTGGCTACTTTCTCAAAGATACGTTGGTTTGGTATGTTTGCAGTTGTTTCTGCATCTTCCATTCTGTTCCATTCATCCTCAGGTTTGGATGTTTTTTGCAGTATCATGCTGTTTTTTCACAATGGCTTCATAGTATAATGTGAAGTCAGGTAGCGTGATGTCCCCTGCTTTGCCTTCATTGCCTAGGATTTTTTTTTTATATTCTAGGTCTCTTCTGGTTCCAAATGAATTTTAGGAATGTTTTCTCTAGTTCTTTGGGGTGTGCTTTGGTATTTTGACTGAGGTTGCATTAAATCTGTGTAAAAATGTAGGGAGTATGGCCATTTTTACTATGTTGTTTTTTTCCTAACAATGACCAAGGGATAGCTTTCCATTTTCTAAATATCCTGTTTGATCTCCTTTTTCAGAGTACTGTAATTTTTAATGTAGAGATCTTTTACTTACTTTGTTAAATTTATTCTTGTTTCTTTTTTTTGGAATGCTATTTTAAAAGGTGTTGTTTCCTTAATTTCTATCTCATTGAGTTTGCTGATTGTGTTGCAAGAATGCTATAGATTTTTCTGTGGGTTTTTTATCATGAATGGATGTTACACTTTGTCAAATGAGTTTTCTGCATCTATTAAGATGTTCATGTGATTTTTGTCTTTGGCTCTGCTAATATGGTGTATTACAGGTACTTATTTGTAGATATTGAAGCATCCCTGCATCTTGGGATGAATTCTATTTGGTCATGTGTATAATCATCTTAATGATTCACTGCATTCTGTTTTCTAGAATTTTACTGAGGATATTTGCATCTATATTCATTAGGAAAATTAGACAATAGTTTTCTTTTTATGTTAGATCCTTCTCTAGTTTTGGTATAAAGGTAAGTCTTCTAAGTTTTCTTGAATATTTTTTATAAAGTTGGATAACTGTCAATTTTATTTAATCTTTTAAAGAAACAACTCTCCTACTCATGGATCTTTGTATTGTTTTCTTTGAGCTGCATTAATTTCTGCTCTGATCTTTATAATTTCCTCCTTCATATAAACTTTTGGCTTGACTTGCTCTTCTTTTTCTAGAAGCTGAGGTTCAACATTAGGTTGTTCATTTGAGTTCAGTTTTTGAGATGTGAATTAATACTGTAAATTTCCTTTTAAGGACTATTTTCATTACATCCAATAAGCTCTGTTATGTTGTATTGATATTACCATTTAATTGTAGTAACTTTCTATTTTCTTCTTTAATTTCATCTATGACCCACTGGTTGTTCAGGAGAGTGTTATTTAATTTCCATCTGTTTATGAAGTTTTCATGGTTTTTTGTGATTGATTTCTAATTTCATTGTTCTATGGTCTGTTGAAATGCATGGAGTTATTTCAATTCTTTTGCTTTTACTGAAAAATATCCCATGAGTTAGTATGTGCTGTATTTTGGAGCATATCATGTGTTCAGCTAAATAGAATGTGACTGAGATGGAACACTCTGTAGACATCTACTAAGTGCATTTGTTCACAGCTTTGGTTCAGCTCTGATATTCTTATTGTGTGTGTGTGTGTGTGTGTGTGTGTGTGTGTGTGTGTGTGTAGTGGTTCTGCCCATTTGTTTCAGAGGGTTATTGAGGTTCCCCATTGCAATTGAACTTATTTGATTTTTCGTGTCCATTAATATTTGTTATAATTATATCTGAATGCACTGCTTGGCCCATATACATTTACTAGTGTTATTTTTTTTCCTTTTAGACTTTTCCCTTTACAAGGATGTAGCCATCTTCTATATCTCTCTTAATCAGTCTTGCCTTGGCATTCATTTTCTCTGCAAATACAATAACTACACTTGCTTTTTTTCTGGGTTCTTGTCACATGGAGTATTGTTTTCCATCACTTGACTTTTAATCTATGAATTTCCTTTGTAGTTAAATGTGTTTCTTGTATGTAGCATGTGTTGCACCTTGCTTCTCGATCCATCTTGCCAATCTGTTTCTTTTGGTGAATTGAGACCATTTTCATTCATAGTTATAACTGATATGTATTTACCAATCCGTGTCACATCATTTACCTGTTGTTGGTTCTCTCACCCCACCCCCATTTAGTTATTTGCCTTGGCTGTTGGGTTCATGGAGTTGCAGTCCTCATTATCTCTTTCTAGAATGCCTTGAGAACATTGTACAGTGCTGACTTGCTGGTGATTTCTTCAGGTATTCTTTGTTGTGGAAATATCTTATTTCTTTGAACAATATTTTCGTGCCATACAACAATCTGAACTGGAAGTTGTCTTCTTTTAAGGCTTGGAATACTTCAACTAATTTCTCCTTGACTTGAGGGTTTGTGTTAAGAAGTCTGATGTGATTTTTATGGACTTTCCTTTATAGGTAATTTGTTCCTTTTCTTCCAGCTATTATTATTCTGGCTTTGTGTTGAATTTCTGAAATATTATTATATGACTCTGTGTAGATTTTTTCAATCATGGCTAATTGGATATCTACATGCCTCACTTATCTCTATGTCAAATATTTTTCTATGCTTGGGAAGTTTTCTGTAACCACTTCTCTTAGCAGGTTTTTTATGCCATTTGCACTATGTTTAAAATGGGATAGGGAAAAAATAAAGAAACAGAAGAAGAGGAAGAGATTAAAAGCAAGGTTAAGTGACAAATGATGATTACATCAACTTTGGGACACTGGTGAAGAAGACAGGAGGGAAATATAGAAAGAAAAAATAAAAAACGAGAGTAGAACAGAACAACAACAAACTAGAAACAATGTTCACAGTCATAAAAACTAGAACAATTGAGAAAAAAGAAAGAAAAAATAAAAATAACTTACAGAGATTAGTAATATAGTTATCTAATATATATATATATATATATATCCATATATATATGTACATACATATGTATAGATAATCTTTTCCTTTATTACTTTTCTCCTTTTTCTTATGCCAGTTGTTCTTTCCTTTTGAGTACTTATTTTTTCTCTTTCATTTTCACAATATCTACTGTACATTTTGCATCTTATTGCTCTTTCAGTTTTTTTTGCACTAGGGAGGAAATATATTTACATATGTGAGTTTGATGTATTTCACTTATAAGTATGGTCTCAAGTTTCATCCATTTACCTATAAAACCACAAGTTTATCCTTTTTATAGTTGAATAATTCTCCATTGTATAAAAATATCACATCTTTTTTATCCATTCTACAGTTGGTAGGCATTTGGGTTGTTTCCAAGTATTACAAATTGTGTTACTATAAACAATGGTGCACACATATTGCTATGGCTTGACATTTTCAATTCTTCTGGGAAAATACCCAGAAGAGTAATAGCTGGATTGAATGGGACTTTTGGGTCATTTTTCATGCCTAAATCTTGTAACCTAAACAACTACTTCTAAGATGACAATATGCAGTATTTTTCTACTTTTTTTGAAATTCTGTATCATTTCTGTCTTTTGTTTTGTTTTGCTTTGTTTTGTTTTTAAAATTAAACAATAAAAGAAGACAAAACTTCTACTCTAGGATGTGTCCCTGCTATCACTGGTAGATAGAGTGATCATATAGAGTCCTGATCCATGATGATTAATCCCAGAAAGCCAGCTGCAGATTTTATGGTTTTGTAGCAGATAATCCCAGCTAGCCCGCACCTTTAGTTTTACTGCAATTCAGCCCAGTTTGCTCAGCCTGAAGTAATTCTAGTGTTTCCTGCCAACTTGAACTCAGATCCTTGACTTTCTGCCAATTTGAAGTAAATTCTGCCTCACTCTGACACTGGGAGCCACTAGATGGAGTCAGGCCAGAGCAGCTCACACACCAGCCATTGCAGTCTGCTACAACCTCTGCTCCATTCCACTGGTAGATTTCTTTGTGGAGGCCTGTGATGTTGTCAGTAGTCTCTATGTATCTGCAGGTTTCAGCTGCTCTTCCTGTGAAGTGAGCCAAGGATCAGGGAGAAAATATCACTTACTACCTCCTCCTTCTGCACTGAAGTCTCTCTCTTTGCTCTCTCAATAGGCTTCATTTTTCACTTCAGATCTTTGCTGGGTTTTAGGATCCCACTTCCCTCCTTCTACCTGTCACATTGCTATATTCTAGCATGTGGACACTAAATCTTGAAGACACTGTTTCCCTGCTGTTCACCACTCTGCCATCTTCTGGGAAGTCTAAAATTCTTTTGCTTTAGTCTCATTTCCTTCACCTTCCTCACCCACCCCGCTGTCTCTTGAAACTCTTCCCATATGCTAAAAAAATCTCACTATTTCCTATTGTCTATTCACTCATTTTGCTCTTTATTTATATTTTGAATTTCTCATACAAGACAAAATGTGATAATTAAGCTTGTGTGTCTTACTCATATTTAACTTTTAGCTAATGGTGGAATTTAAAGGGATTCTATTTGTACGTTAGAAAGATATAATTCACTGATGTGTCCCTTCACTTCTATTCAACTTTAAGGCTATTGTGCATTTTCTCCAATGTTTGTAACCCACTACTAATCTAGTTTGCTGGAGGAAGGAATACAAAAAGACAAAACACTAAATCTGGAAATGCTATCAATCAAGAAACCCTACCATAATAATCATTTCTAGTTTCTTCTAAATATGTTTCCTGTTTTTGACTCAGCACTTGCCATTGTGGAAATCTTTATTTTGGGGGGTAAAGTGATTTCTTGGTCATCTTATCCACACAGTAACCTAACCCCTTCCCGTTAGTGTCCATCTTCTTACAGGCTTTACTTTCTTCATACCACTAATAGCCATAAAATATTATGTTATACACTATTTCCATTTCAAACATAAATTTCTTGAGGATAACAATGCCTTCATGTTCTCTGTTAAAAACCCTTCTAGCTAGAACAGTACCTACCACACAGTAGGCACTCCATTAACAGATACTGAATGGGTAAATAGATTAATAATGTTATTTGAAAAGAGCTATCATTATAGATACTAAGGAGACAGAGACACTAAACCCTATATGTCATATAATGAATATTTACATTTCATGTAATGCATATGTTTTATGAAACTTATGTATCTTACATAAATTTATATTTTTTAAATTTATATGCAATATTGTGCATTATAAATAGCATATAGTTAAATTCCTGATGATACATGATTTGATTTTTAGTCAAAAATCTTTATAATTGCATTTAAAAATATTATTACTTTAAGTATATTTGTAATTTTTGTCTTGGTGTGATGCAATCATGTCCCTAAAGACTGTATTTTCAATCAAACTTGTTTAAGAATAATGGTTATTCTTTACAAAACTTAATAAAAAGATTATCTAAATCAGAGACATTTTTGTTATTTTTCTAATCCATTTTAGTTCTCTTAAAAATAGAGATATGCATGTTGACAATTAGTCAAAAGACATGTTATATTCCATACATAATTTTAATTTTTTCATTAAATCCCCAATATTTTTATCACTCATATGCCATGCTTCAAGCATTTTACTGAGAGGCACTTCATGAATAAAATGTACCAATGTCTGTAAAATTTGGAAGAACAGTACCTCAGGCATACTTGAAATAGAGCACATTTTTGATACTTCACACTTATAATAATACATACTCCAAGGGCTTTTTATATCTTGTATATCAGCAAGGTGGGAAACCTCCACAGACCAGATAGGTAAATTTCCTAAGACTATGTATCACGTTTCTAAAATGAGTGAGTTAAGGATGCTTCCTTCCCATGCATGACATTTTCTAAAGTTGAAATAAACTAATAGCATGCAAAAATTTCTTATCCTTTGGTGAAGTGTGATGTATAAGTATTCTCATACTCTGAAAGTATGAATTTATGTCTCCTAGTTACATTACTAGCTGTGTCCAAGAGTAGAACTGCCAAATTTAAGTTCTTATTTTTGATCATCTCTTCAAGCATAATTATTCACATTTTCAAGGTACACTATCAGTGTGTAAAATCTGTTTTAAAGTGCAAAGAGGATTACATCAACCACCTCAATACTGGGACATAATGAGCACTTGGAATGTTTCTTGAACATCTGTCCTATCCGTAAGTATTTTTCCCAAAATTCTGTTTTCAGTCATCTTAATTCATAATTCAAAGCTAACCTATATGGTATTATAAACACTTTATCACATATTCAAATACAGCTGCTATTGCTGAAGACATTGATAACTTCCAAGTTGCAGAAACCATCTTCAGTTATTTTCAGTCTTATCTTGGTTAAATATTCACTCTAGTGTTTCAAGCTGGTGAGTCACTTCTTTCATTCATTAAAAAATTATTGTGCCCTTAATAACAGTCTCTCAACTTAAGAGAGTTTACAATTTAGTGGCAAAATACAATACTTACTATAATTATAACGCAGAGCAGTAATGTCACAAAACAATAAAAAAGCACTGTGACAATGGGGGGGTCTCCAGCCATATACTTTGGGTGTTACAAAAGACTCCCATAGGAAATGGCATTCAAACTGAGCCTGTAAGAATTAGTGGAACCATCCAGGAAGGGCATTAGGGAAAGAAAATTCCAGAGGAGGAACTTCTTTTGCATAATACCAGAAGCAAGAAAGAATGGAAAATTCAGAAACCTCCAGTAGCTCATGATGGTAGAATTTAGTGTGTAGGAGCATACTAGTAAGAGAAAAGCATACAGGTCTGAGTACTTTTGACCTGCTAAGGAATTTGGAATTTATTTGGAGAACAGAGAGCCCTGAACTTCTTTCATCAGATGGTCATGTGATCAGTCTGTCTTATGGAGAACTGCTTAAAGGGATCAAAACTGGATACCTTTGTAAGCATGAAATAATAGTCACTTCAACTGACTGGTGGCCGTAAATAATTAAAAGAAGTAAATGGCTGATTTCATAGCTATTCAGGATGTGGAAGCAATAATTTATACTGGCTTTCACTTGCCTATTTACTAAGCCTTTGGGTTTCCCAAAAATCAGTCAGATATAGAGGTCTGAATCTCAATAGAATTAACTGGTTTGGAAGATAGCAATACCCTGATTTTCATTGTTCCCCTCTGGCCACTGTTTTGTTGTTTGTTTGTTTTACATTATAGACTGTTTTCATGATTTAGCAATTATGAATTATGCTATTATAAATATTGGTAAGCATGTATTGCTATAGTAGATGACTTAAGCTGTTTGGAGAATATACCTAGAAGGAGGTTAACTGGGTCATATGGCATTTCTTATTTCATTTCTTTGAGAAATCTCCATACTGCTTTGCATAGTTATAGCACTAGTTTATATTCCCATCAACAATGATAGAGCTCCTTTTTCACCACAGTTTTACCTTGAATCATTGCTTAATTTCTTAATGATTAATAATGGCAAACTTTTAATTAATTAATAATGGCAAAAAATTGGGATGATTTGTATTCTATCCTCATAGATGCCAACTCAGCACAGTAAGAACAATCTTACATTTCACATGTACAAACACTGTCATGTCTCCCTGGTCTGAGAAACTGAAAGAGTAATAATATTTAAAATATACAATAGATATTGTGGAATGGGAAGGCATTGTTCAAAAGTTTTTCCTTTTGAACTAGGATAGGTACAAGGAGAAAGGACAGTAAGGAAAAGGGAAAAAATGCAAGTCAGCTATACTATTAGTGTCTCTTGGATCATTAAAAAGGTTTGTGCTAATATGGATTGGAGACATTCTCATGCCCATATCTTGTACCCTGAGCAGCTACTTTAAAGATAATGACATGTAATATATTAACTACTGTTATTCTCCTACCATTTTGTTATGAAATTTTTTGTTTCCTTTTTCTTCATAAAATGAACCAATAAATGAAAGGACAATTGTAAACATACACTGCAAAAAATAAGCACATGAGCAGGACACCTACAAAGTCTTCTATAACATATGTGCAATGACTCGCAAATCTCTAACAATGGCATATGGACAATATTAAAATATCAAGTTCCATTGTGAAGTCCTAGACCCCATCTAAAATGACATGTTGGGTAAAAGGATCCAGAAAAGAAGCCAGAAAAGAAATAAGGACAAGATATGGAAAAAACAAATATAAGAGAACCATAGAAGTGAAAAGAAAGAATGAAGCTTTCAGGATATAACAGATGGCAAAAGCCTTGCAACTCAAAGTGAGTTTTGAAGACCAGTAGCATCCGCATAACTTGAGAGAGTATTGGAAATGCAAAGAATGCACAATATAAAAATCCCCAGTTATTATATCTGTACATTGGACTTTGAGAAAACATTTTTCCCTTCTTTAGAACTTGTGTCACCACAATAAATACTTTAAAAGACATTCCCAGCTTACAAGTTGGTGAGTGCTCATATCCTAAGCCTGTATTCCCTAATCGTTTTTTAGTAGCACCTAGATCTCCTAAACTGTTTTAGATAAAAATTTAGTCTCCTCTCTATTACCCACCCTTGACTATTTCTATGACACTCCTTCAATACCACAGAACAGGTTGTATACTTTACAAAAGATTATTCCAATAACTTTTTCATTGATATCATTGATTTCGGGGCCACCCTGCTCCAAATAATCTTCCAAAATGATACAGAGAGATTACTAACATACAAATTCCTATACTTTCCTCTCACAGTAGTGACTCACAAAATTTTAAAAAGTCCTAAGTACTTAATCTAACACCACAGGTCACCTGTGACCTGATAGGATTTATTCCCTTACAAATAAACTGGCCTTAAAGAGTTATGGAAATTTGAGTATTACATTTAGTGCTAAAATTCTTTGTCAATCAAGTCATAAAGGATTTGTAGGTTACATAACGTTTATCGTTAAAAGTTTGATGCTTTAAAAATTTTCTTTTCAGTCCTGAATTGAACAGCAGGTATTCCACAAAATACCATGTTCCTCTAAATATGATGCCTCCTAGGTTATTTCCAGATGGTAGACCATAACATACTATTATAGCTATGGCACTTCTGTATTGAAAGCCTGAATTTCTAGATATTCTTCACCAAATCACAGCCAGAAGCTGAACTTTTTCTTGAGTGTTGAAATCATAAATCAGTCTTGCCCCCTACCATTCCTAACTCCAACTAGAAAATTCATCCTACGCAAGAGAAATGAGAACTCTTTCAAAATATCTTTGTTCACTTGTATGTCTACAATAGAATTCCTAAGACTGATTTATTAACAATGGAAATTTATTTCTTACATTCCTGGAAGGTGAGAAGTCCAAGATCACAGCACCAACCTCTAAGGAGTGCTTCACATGGAAAAAGGTTGAAGGATTATGGGTAATCTCTGTGTCTTCTTCATATAGCAAAAAAGCAGAAAGGGCGAACTCACTCCTGCAAGACATTTTTATAGAAACATTGACCCATTCACGCAAGTAGAACTCTCATGGTTAAAACACCTCATCATTAGACTCCATCTCCTAACACTGCTACAGATGATATAGATTAAGTTTTCAATACATGAAGTCTAGAAAGCACATTCATATCATTACACCAAATATGACAGCAAATATGGTTGCTATCATTTCACAATCAAGTTTTAAAAATATGAAAGTGCTTCTAGCATTTTGGTTTAAATTGTTTAATTATCTGGACCATAATATAAGGAAAACCAAACATCATGAAATCTTGAAAAATCTCTTTAAGAGTATTTTCAAGCAGTGAAATAGGCTTAAATATAGTCTTTCTTCAAAACAGCTTTACTGAGGTATAATTAATGTACAAAAACTAGACATTTTATTTTGTATGATATACCCACTTTTTTATTTTTAATTAACTTTATTCATACAATTTAGCTATACATCATGATTATTCATCATAGGGAATTTGTACCTGTACATGATATATCTTAGTTCTTCTTTTACTCA
The DNA here is from genome assembly GCA_004027455.1 of Hydrochoerus hydrochaeris. NCBI lineage: Eukaryota > Metazoa > Chordata > Mammalia > Rodentia > Hydrochaeridae > Hydrochoerus > Hydrochoerus hydrochaeris. Next base: position 367,583 of record PVLA01000329.1, on the reverse strand, counting down.
CATTCCCCTCCCCTCTTTCAACCCCTCTTCTCTTTATTTACAAAGACTTGTTTCCATTTTATCATTTTTTCTCATTTTTTTTCTTTTCCCTTCCATCCCCCACCCTGTTCTCTTTTCCTTTTGAACTACTTCCTATTTCACAGTATCTGTTATACACTTTTGTTCTTATTTACACTTTCAGTTTCTCACACCAGAGAGACAATGGGATATTTACACATTGGCTGATAGATTTCCCTTGGTCTCAAGTTCCGTTCATTTAAATATAAATGTCTCAAGTGTATACAAAAAACCCACATATTCTTATCCATTCATCTGTTGATGGGCATTTGAGTTGGAACATGTACAAACTGGTGATTTTTAACATATGCAGGCCCCTGTAGCATCGTCATCACAATCAAAGTAATAAACACTAAATGAACTTTCATAAAAATTTTAGTGCACTACACAATACTATTAACTAGGCAAAGCAGAAAAGCAAAATCATAGACATTTAGGACTAAACAAAACTAAACATATTTTGCATATCAAAGGAAATAATCAAAACAGTGAAGGGCAACTTGAGGAATGAGAAGAAACATTTACAAACCATTTATCTGATAAAGGGTTAACATCCAAAATATATATTTTAAATACTCCTGCAATACAATAGCTTACAAATAACCCAATTTAAAAATGGGCAAAGTACTTGAACAGACATCTCTCCATTGTAGATATATAATTGCCTTCCAGAATTGTGAAAAGGTGCAAAATATTATTAATAATCAGGAAAATATAAAGCAAAACTACAATGAGGTATACTCATAGTATAATAGATATTATCAGAAAAACAATAGATTAAATACTACAAGGCATGAAGAAACAGGATCCCATAACGAGAATGTAAAATGGTACTGCCATTATGGAAGATAGTATGGAAATTTCTCAAAAACCAAAAACAACTAACACCTCGTCCAGTAACTAGTGTCTAGGCATATATCCAAAGGAATTAAAGTCAGGATTCTGGAAAATAATATCTACATTCCCATGTTTTCACTGCACCATTATTCACAATAGCCAATAATATATGGATACAACCTAAATGTTTATTGCCAAATGAGTGAATAAAGAAAATGTAGCATATTCATATACACAAAGTGGAATATCATCCAGCCTTAAATAAGAAGGGAACTAGCTGGGCATGGTGGCACATACCTATAAACCCACCACTCTGGGAGGCTGAGGCAGGAACTTTGCAGGTTTAAGCCCAGCAAGGTCTTAAAAAAGCAGATGTACCTCAGTGTCAAGGCCTTGTATTCAGTCCCCTGTACTGACAAGAAAAACACTACAACAAGAAAATCCTACTACAACATGAATGAATCTGGAGGACTTCCTGCTAACTGAAATTAAGCAGTCCCAGGAGGACAAATACTGCATGATTCTGCTTATATGACACATCAAAAACAGTCAATCTCAGAGCACCAGAAGTTATGATAGTGGTGGCTGGCAGGGAGGTACAAGGAGGGCAAAATTTGGAATTGTTGTTTAATGGATATAAAATTTCAATTATGTCACAGAATAAGTTCTAAATATGTGCTATATCTTTGTGCTTTTTCACTTTTAAGTTATAAATGTTAAAGACATTATACTTTTGCAACTTCAGATAAAACCAACTGGTCTTGGAATCAGGCTTTGTTTTCCCTTCTGATTGCAATGTGCGGCCAGCAAAAACCAGAGCAAGTTAGTCTATTAATGTCAGTTTCCTCACATGCAGTATGTGAATGAAAATATTCATTCTAACTATTGGTATGAGAATATAATTAACCAACAGGTGTGAAATATCTAGAAAAAACAAAATTCAGTAAGCACAAAATAAATGTTAATGTCTTCTTTGTATTCCTCAAACATCTAAAAATGCACTAGCTTGGACATTTTTCAGAAGTTAATTCCCATGATAAACTCACCTTTTAGCAAGACAAAGACAAAAACAAACAACTGCAATTTCTAGAATTAGCAATGTGGCTAATATGAAATTGCTTGTGCAATAATACCTAGCAATGTTCAACAAACACAAGTCATTTAAAACTAGTCAGTTCAAAAGTTAAAAAGAATTTTACAGCCTGAAATGTAGATTTGAAAGTCAAATTAATGCAAGCAAACTAGAAAACTCATGCATTCTCAAAACAAAATTCCCACCAGCCACTATGACAGCCACTCCAGGGGTTGATATTGAAATAAAAAGTAGATATTGTCTTTATGTTTGTAGTCAAGTTTGTTGAGATATGATTTAAATATAATACAAACACATTTCCTTTGCTATGTGATCTTTCTCCAGCTCAGCCATTGCTTGATTTTATCTCTCTACAACCTAGCTTCACCTTTTCTAGGTTATATAACTGGAACCACATAACCTGGTTTATTCTAACATGTGTTCCAGATTCATTAATCAGGAATGCTAGAGTAGGGCAGAGGATGAAGCTCAGTGGTAGAATGTATGCTTAGCATGAATGAGACTCTTGGTTCAATACTGGGTTCAATATTGAGTCCATTCTTTCTTTTTGTGGTATTTAGGATTGAACCCAGGGGGCCTTCACACTGAGTTACATTCCCAGTCTTATTATTTTTAAAATTTTGTATTTGCAACAGTATATTGCTAAATTGCACAGACTGATTCTTAATTCAAGATCCTCCTGCCTCAGCTTCCAAGAGTGCTAGCATTGTAGGTAGGCACCATAACGTCTACCTAACCAATTCTTTTCTATTGCTGAGTAACAACAGCCTGCTATAACGTAATATGCAATACTTTGTTTCTCCATTCAACTTTTGATAGACATTTGGATTGTTTCCTTTTATTTGTTTTGAATAATGATACTGCGGTCACTCATAAAGTCCTTGTGGAGGTGTGTTTTAATTTTTCCAAGAAAAATACCAAATAATGGGACTGCTAGATTTCATAAGCTTAAGAAGTTGCCAGACTCTTTTCTAAAATCAGCATATCACTGCATATTATATCAGCAATGGGTAGAGACTTCTCATTGTTCCACATACTCATCAATGTTTAATACTGTTATCCTTTTGAGTTTTACCCAGTCTAGTAGATACAGTTTTAATTCGCATTCCTCTGATGAGTAATGGTGATGCACATCTATCTTTTAGAATATTAAAGTCTTCTAATTCCATTTTTAATATTTCAATGTTCCTAGTAATGCCCATTATTTGGTTTAACAGCCAAATATAACCACTTCGTAAAAACCAAGGATTGACCAGTATATGCGGTATGCATCATCTCCTTCACATCTTTCTCCCTAGTTTCACACGTTTTTCTTTTGGAGGGGACATTCAATGTATGCACAATTTGATCATATCCATGCCTCCTATTATCCACCCTTATAACCCTTCTACCTCCCCCTTCTTTCATTTTCTTACCAAATAATAGTCTCCCTTCTATTTTCTTGTCATCCTTTTTGGATTCCACATGAAATATTTGCCTTTTTGAGTCTGGCTTATTTTGCTCTTCATGAAGATCTCCAGATCCATCGTTTTTTTTTTTCTGCAAATGACAAAATCATGCTTTTTTATAGCTAATAAAACTCCACTGTGTATATACATCACATTTTCTTTATTCATGTATCTGTTGATGGGCCCTTATGCTGGTCTCATATCTAAGCTACTGTATATTGCACTGCAATAAACATGGACAAGCAGGTAACCCTATAGAATGAACATTTGTATAGTTCTTTGTAAAGTATTCAAATGCTTTGCCCACTCTTTACATTAGATTATTTATCTTTTATTAATATTTCTAAAAAACCCTTATTCATTCTTGATATAAAATTTCAATTTTAACCCATACAAAGAAAAAATGCCTGAGCCTTTTATCTCTAAATTAGAAAAAAAAAGTTCTCATAAAAAAGGTGAGCCCTCTAAATATCATCACTCAGGGATTCTGAATCCAAATCAGCCCTCACTAGTGATCAGGTTTTCTAAAATGAGGTAGACAATAACATAAAAATCAGCCCCAAGCTTGCTGCCTGGATGAGTAGTAGTGATAACAAAAAAATCCATCCTTCATTTGTTTCAATGTCTCAGCCATATTAATTAATTCCCACCATTTTTAAAATCCCTGCTGAAGATGGTAAGCTAGTTTTTTTTTAATGAGGAAATGATCTATCTTGAAAATTTTCATGTGATACACAAAATTCAAGAATGGATCACAAAATCTATAAATTACTAGAAAAATATTTTAAAGTATTAAATATGTAGTAGACACTATGAGGAAATAACTAGTATTCTATGAAAAAGAAAAGGTAGATTTAGCAATAAAATGCATATGACTTTTGTAATGAGAAATATAACTTTCAGGCCTGTGAGCTACCTGATGGGGAGATGAATTTAGAAGTTATATTTAAATCCCATTTAATGCTATCATTCTGTGATCATGTAATCAAAGTGACTGCCATTTTCAGATGCTGCCAAATGTGCAAGGTGGATGGAAGATCTCTGTATGTTTTGCCCTTGTCTGTTGTCCCAGAGGGTTGCAGACATGAGGCAACAGATCTTTGAGATTTTTAAAATATCAAACATTTACATATGAGAATGTATAAATCAGAGAGATGGTGATAAATTACAAAGTCTATTTAGAAATGCTCAGGGTAATAACCTTCCCATTTTACTTTTGAACCAATGCTTGAATTCTTCCACAGTAGTTAGCAAGAGTTCTTTTATCCACTGATGAACAAGCCCAGTGATGGGAATGTCACCATCTACAGCAGCGTTAAATTCCATTTTGGAGGTATTTAACTAAATATTATCTTATACTCAGCCAAAATCAGCTTACTTAATATTTATCTAAACACTTTCCGGGCTTGGTCTTTGAATTTATTCAAAATAATCTTAATATATTTGCTAAACAGTATATATAAAATAGTTATGTTTCTTCACTGTTTAAACCAAGTATCTTCAGTTCTGTTAACTAATTATAAAATGACATGGAATTGAGTCTTGGTTATTCTGATAATTGTTATTTAGTCCAATATAGTTTATCATTGTTTTTCTTAAAAGTGACAACCAAAACTCAAAACAATTTTTAATTTGTAGTCAACTAAAGGGAGGAAAACTTGAATATTTCAAGATATATAAAGCCAATATGCTATAAATACAAGAAAATTTTAAGTAAAATTCAGTGATGGAAGAATTCAACGTACCCGTCTTTCCCTGTCCAAGACATTACCACTTTAATTGTGGAGAAAAAGGGGAAGAATAACTCTGATCCTAAATACTACAAATAATTAAAATAGCTTAGATTATCAATGTTAGACATTCTATATTCCATGTTAATTCTTTAGAACCAAACATTCATAACTAAGAATAAGGAATTCTAGCCACTTGGAAATGTAATAATTCCATTCAATTGCATTTAAAATAGACTATTAAGGGTCAAAATCTTTGCCCATTCATGGCACTTGAACATACATGAAATATATGGAACATAGATAAAACTTGTTCGGTTGACTATTTATAATCTAGTGTTTCATTTCCAAATGAAATGTGAAAAATGCCATGAACTAAGTAACCAATTCAAGAATTAGAATAATCACAGCAAAATAAACCAACATAAAGACACTGGTATTTTTAAAATTACAAAGCAAAATAAAACACTGAGGACTAGAACTGAAAATAAAATCAAGAGCTCTACTTTTAAAGTACAAATAAAATTGTCGACCTCTAGGAATCTGAAAGAAGAAAGACAAATTTCAAACATGCAACACAAGAAGTCAGAAATGATACATAACCATAAAAATACTTTACATACTATGTGAGTACTATACTTATTCCAATAGATTTGAAATACTTAATGAAATGATAATTTTTCATATGAAAGTATAAATTAGAAAAAAAACCAAGCACAAGTTTAAAAATTAAATGAAACTATTCACAAAGGAAAAGAGTTTGGGACTCACATACTTTGTGAAAATGGTGGCATTATTTTCACACTCTAAAATGCAAAATAATTTCTGCATAATCATTCTTCTCTAAAACATAAGAGCAATTAATCCAAATTGTTTCATGAAAGTAGTGAAATCCTCATACCAGATCCTTAAGAGGTCATCAGCATAAACTGAGGCCAAATCATACAAAAGTGTGGCAGCAAAACTTTAAATAAACTTCTAGCAAAGTCAGTTTTTCAATGGATTTTATAGTTTTTTTTTTTTCTGCATCCGGGATGGAACTCACAACCTCACGTTTACAGAGTGGGACCTTAGCCAACTAAGCTAAACCCCGTAGCATTTTCAATGGATTTTAATGTAATTCACCATGACAAAAATTTTGTTTTAGAAATAAAAAGCTAGTTTAATTTTGGATGTCTATTAAATATATGATCAGCCTACCAGAAGTTGACAACTGATAAATTTCAAAAAGCATGCATGACTTTGACATACGTTTTATGAATTAAAAATAGGAATATATTCGTTTAACATTTAGAACTTATTTTTAAAAAGTGGCCCCATATCATCTAACTTAAGGTCAAAACAAAAAAGGCATTATCATCATCATTAGAAACATATACGCTATTTACCCTGATTTGATCACTACTTCAAGTACACGACATAGAAGCATCACATCACACATTCATTTATTTTATGGCAATCATAAAATAAAGAAAAAAATACGGAACAAAACCCCCACATTTTTATGATACTAGTAATCAAGTTGGCTTTTGCTCTCTACTATATTCCTAGCCCCTAACACAGTGCCCCACACACCTAATTTTTCTTGCTCCATTAACTTTTCCTTACTCTCCTCTGCCAGCGTCCCTTTAGCCTCCAAGCTTTTAAATGCTGTTTTTTCTTCTATTTTTTATTTGTTAAGTTTATTGGTACATTTTTGATATAAATAGTGATCACAATCTGTGCCTGATCTCATCTAAATGCTGTCTTTGTGTATTTCTTTCTGCTCTTTACACAAATTTCCAGGGTGACCTCATCCAGTCTCACAGCTTTAAAGATCTCTATGCTGATAACAGTATCTTTTCAACCTTTCCATTTTGCTACTTAACATTTTTACAATAGAACTATTAGCTTTTTATCTTAAAATGTGCTCTCTTCAAAGTCTCTTCCTTTCTCAAATAATGCTGTCATTTTCCAATCAGTTACTTAGGCCAGAGATCTAGGCACCGCCCTAACTGTAACTCATAGGACAGCAAGCCTAATTGGCATTATTGCCAAAAATTCATTTGTGAGTACCGTTCATTCTCAAGTTAGCACTGCTTACGGCCTAGCTTAAGCCACCAACTGCTCTCACTCAGATAATTACAAAATCTTCGAAATAATGGTCCTGTTTTCACTCTCACTCTTCTATTGTCTATTTCACCCAGCAGCCACAGTATTGCTAAAGGCCTATCTTTCCCTTGATTAAAATTCTCCAGTGGCTTCCCTTTGTAGTTAAAACAACAGCTTCACTCTGCCTCTTTGATCTCAAAGTCTACCTTTTATATACCTACCAATCACACTCCAGTCATACCCTCCTTCTTCGTATCCCTTCCACGTGACATGCTTGTTCTCAGTCCTTGCTTGCCCTTACTGTTCTACCTGGAGCAAATCCACCAGATTTGTATAACTGCTTTACCCTCTTATACATTTCATTTGGAAAAGTCTTCCTATAGGTCTTTCCTAATTTTAAATAGTACCTCCAGTTGAAGCCCTTCCCTTTTGCATTTCTTAGTTATATTTTCTTTATAGCTTCATCATTTATTACTATGTAGGACTATATTTGTTCATGATTTCTTCTGCTAGAATTTAAATTCCTTTCAAGGTAGTGAGAATAAAGATCTGCATATTTTAATCAGCTTAGTTTTCCCATAATCCCATGCATTTATTCTCTGAAATGACCTTTAAAGCTATTTTGCCCATATAAAATAGTTTAAAATTTTATTGGAATTAAATTAACCTTATCATTGCAATATAGTAGGCACTTAATAAATTTTTTAATAGTGAATAATGGTAAAGAACAAAGAGTAACAATAATCATTTTTATTAAATATTGTCTTGAAAGGCTGAGAAAATGCTATGTAACAAATAAAAGGACCAAGAGATTTAAATATTGCAGAGACAGATTTGTAATTAGTTTGAAATTCTATGATTATCTTTCTAGATACTACAAGAGTCTTCTAAAAACAATACTAATAAAAGATTCAATAGGGTCACAAATAACAAGTTATAAACTAGTATCTTTCCTGTTTACTAGAAATAACCAGTTAGAAAACATCATGCAACAGCATTAAAGTGTATACAGCAATAAGATATATGTAACACTTATGAAGAGATATGATAAGAATGTAATTGCAGAATGCTATGAAAGGAATTATACTACTTAGAAATAAAAATGAATAAATATAAAGTTATAGCATGTTCCTTTATAGGAATACTCACGTTTCAAAATGACAATTTTCTTCAAATGAGTCTGTAATGTTAATATAACTATAATAAAAATTCTAATAAATTTATGTATTGCCAAAATGATTTAAAGATCCTTTTGGAAAAAATACACATTAAAAGCCAAGAATCTCTTGACAGGGAAGAAAAATAAGGTTACTTTGTTCTCTCAAATATGAAAACAAAAGTTATATTAAAATCCAACCATTGGTGGATTATACACACAGATCAATAAAACAAAATAGCAACCTTCAAAACAGCAAAATATGTAAAACTAATATATAGTAGAGGTGGCATCCTAAGCCTTAAAGAATTATATATAAATGCTGCTAGGAAAATGGAATGATAATCAATAATTGATAAGTCAACCAATCTCTCATGTTATATCTTATGCAAAATTATACAATACTAAAAAAGGTATATAAAAAACTAAGCAGAGAAAATGTCATTTTTCTCATTCCAGTTATATCTAATTAGAACTTTTCACATTTTATCTCCTACCCTTTAATCTTCATTTTTCCTGTTTCACTCTGCATTCTCCTGAAACAGCCTATAATTCATTAATACTTCTTTATATTCTCATTTGTAGTATTCATTTTTATTTGTAATAATTTAGGTAAGAAATAATTTGAAATAGTACAGTAAGAGTCTAACAGAAAGGAAAACAATAAAGAGTTTGGGATCAGGGAGATGAGATTATTATAGGATCAAGCAGACAATAACCTGAGCCAGAAATAAGACACTGTTAAACCATGAAGTCCAGAGCATTTTTCTGTTCTTAGTAATAGCTCATATTTCCCCTTTCTAACAACAGATATCATCAGAGTGTTTCTTAAAGGATAGGCTAAAATCCAGATATACTATATGTACAGCATTCCTCTAATGCAATAATTTATCCAGCCGTGAATCCTTTGTTCACTCTGAAAAATGTATATTTTAGACATTCCATTTAAATAACGAATTATATACTAGTCTGTATGTAATATGGAAGGTTTCTGGAAAGAAAAGAATGTCAACAATTAACTTTCCTGTAAGCCAGGACCAGTGAAAACTATGTCATTTTAATTATCAGCTCATCCAAGAAGCAGACAAGAGACAGATATCTAAAAGTGCAATATTTAAAGGGCAATGAGTTTAAATTCCTCTTTATATAGAACTCAAAGTTTCAACTCATTAGAATTTAAATATTATGTAGATAATTAGAAATTGGCAGCTGAAGAATCTAGAGAGCAAAATATAAATCTGTAGATTCAAAACCACATGGCAATGCTTTTGGGCACACAGGAAAATGCCCAAAGGCTGACCAGTTGAGGCTAAATTATTTTTGAGATGTAGATTGCAATATAAGTTGCAAGAAGGTGACCATTTACTGCCAAAGGGTCAGATTAAAGAGATGTTGAATGTTTCCACATGTAATGTAATGATGCAGTCGTCAAGATAAAGCCAACTGCTATTCTCAAAAATTACTTCTCTGAATGTTACATATTTAATTTAGTCTTAATCCACTGAAAAAGGTTACAGGAGGTAGTGCTCAATTTGAATGACTCTTGCATTCTTAAAATGCTGTTTTTGTGCAAACTAAGGCACAATTTCAACAGCAAAGTTTTCAGTTTGAATATGTTCTTCTTAGGAAATAAACTTTTAGCTTCACAGAATCTGAAGCAGTAGACTAGGGGAATGGCTGTTTGCTGCTTACTCCTCAGATAACATCCACCAATGTTGATGAGATTACTGGGATCTGGGCCTAAGAGCCCCCATACTGCTGAGTGAGAGCATAGCATTGACACCAGCCCCATGATGTCTGCAAGTATGCATATATTCTTGTAAGAATTGCAGCCTATTTTCTGGCTGAAAGAACACCATAAAAACTGACTGATAGCTATTATGTAGGTAAATATACATTTAGTTCCATGTACATTAGATAAAACCTTTAATCTGTATTAATTATAATCTAGTACACTTCTATTTTAACTTATATTAATAAAGTATACTGTAATGTATGGAAGAGACAGCTATGATTAAATCCAAAAAGCCAATTGCCTGCTAAATGTGATTTACTAAAATTGCAACTCAAACTTTTTCCTGCCTACCTGAAGCTGTTCTGAAAAATTAAATTTCTTATAAACTGAATGTTTTCTAAATTAAATCATTTCATGTTTTAAAATAAAAAGAAGCTATCATCTAGACTTTTTAAAAGAAATGCCAAAATTGAGTTTTAAATTTGAAGTATAGACTACTTCAATAGAGGGAACAAGTCTGTTTTGTGTGAGATTTTATAGAAACTGCATCATCCTGAAGGCAGCCTTCTACAAACAAGGAACACAATGACCTCTAGTTCTTGTTCTATACCATTACGTAAAATACCCGATTGTTTTATTCTTATATATTTCCTAACTAGTTTAGTTAATTCTTATTAGGAATTACAAATTCACTTTAAAAGATAGAAGACAATAAACACTGAGAAATCTATAAAAATTACAAATATTGGCATCAGTCAACTTATTACTCTAACAAGTTTCTGAGATGAATAAACTAAAAACAAGGACTTATTGTAATGCACATTTTTGAGATTTCCCTCCAGGGTTAGACCCAGATGCTTTAGGGTCTGTGGTGGGACAGCATGGCATAGTGAGAACACAGTGTAGCAGAAGCTGCTCACCTCATGGCAGCCAGAAAATGAAGAGTGGGGAGAGACACATTCTGCAACTTCCCTCCAGGGCATGCTTCCAATGACCTAAAACCTTCCATAAACTCCATCACTTAAACATTCCATCACTTTTCAATAGCACCAAGCCTTTAACATATTGGAAGACCCAAATTACAGCAATAACCATGAATGAAACACTTAAACTATCATAGGTCAGTGACCTAAATTGGATTAAATTCTGTTTATATGCATTACTGCCTGAAAATACTCATCAGTTTTGGCCATTGTCCCTAAAATGCAAGACTTATGGCCTCTGAATGCATTATTCTTTATTCATATGCATTGGCAGTCATAAAAGGAAGAAAGAAGGAAGAAGTGAGAAAGAGAAAGAAAGAAAAGAAAGAAAAACAAAAAAAGAAAAGAAAGGGAGAAAGGACTCCAAAATCACATTAAAAATTTTTGACAATGTCTCATGCCTATATTTTGTACCCTGAATAAGTACTCTGAAAATAATGCATTAAATACACAATGTATTAATTATTGTTATTCTCCTATTATCTTGTTTTGAAATTGTTTTATTTTTTGTTTTTAAAATAAAAAATTACATAAAAATAAAATAAAGATTTGTCAACTAGTCACAATAATTTATTATTCAATAAGCAACCAACATAAGAATCTAGATTCACAGAGCAGCAAACCCTAGCTATTATTAAGGGAGTCAATTTTATGACCTTTTAAGAAATGATAGAAAAATATTTGTTAACTTAATTTGGAAGGCAAAATAAAATCTGTGTTGATTTAGTACAAATTTCCAGCAGAACCACCTGCCCCCAGTTATTTCCTATTTAGGATCAAAGTAAACAGCTGCCATTAGGATTGGTGGTATAATTTAGAGATCTCCTTTCTTTTATCTCAGAAATTGTAAACAAAGTCAAAGGAGAAATATTAAGTATTAATATAACTCTAAGTTGTCATTCTGCATTTAAAAATTGAAAACACACAAAGTTTTAAACTCATTATCCCACTGATCCACCAATGACTCCAAGCCAATGAGTATACACTTCACAATCACCAAACATACAAACACCAGAGGCCACTTTACAAAGAGGTTCTGGTTTGTATAGCTTTTTCACTTTCAAAGTATTAATGAAACACAGATATCTAGGTCCACAGCAGCTATATAGTGATATTTTTACTACAGAACTGTTTGACAACTTGGGACAGCTTAACTGATACAAGACAGAATCACAAATCTGTAGACATCCAAATCTTGCTTGCTAATGTATATTCATGAGCTATAAATGTGAAGAAAAATACAATTTGACAAAAAGCTATAAACTGGCAGCATCCAGGCCTTAATCTATAACCTAGTTCAGACTAAAGCTTCGTTATTTAGCATGGTTGCTTTCCTAGAGAATTAAATACCTTATAAATAATGACTATGAACATGCATGTATTTTATTCATGTTGCTTTCCATTAAGTCAAATTTAAACAGAAAACTGATGAATTATATGACAACTTACGTTGCTTTCATTTTAGATATAAACTTTTTCCACGTGGTAGTCTACACTTGATGGAACTGCAATATAATGTTGAACGTTGCATGTGTTATTTTTAAGTGATTTGAATCTAATAGACACTAGCATAAAGTAAGGACTCACAAAAAGTAAATATTAAAACACAGCTGAAAGAATTTCTTAGATGAAGTACAATAATATATTTCTGATCATTAAAACATAATATAAGTAATTTAGTTTTAAATGTCTACCCTCTTGCATTCCTTTATATATTGTTCATAAAAATCAAGATAGGGAAGGAACCTATGCATCCATTAAGAAATCAATGAAGAAAATATAGTCTATACATACAATGGAATGCTATACAGCCTTAAAAAATAAGAAAATTCTGTCTTTTGTGACACATGGTTAGAATTGGAGGATACTATGTAGGTGAAATTAACTAAGCACATAAAGACAAATATTGTATGACCTTATTCATATGAAGAGTCTAAAATCTATCTTATAGAAATTGAGGATAAAGATGGATTTCAGAGTTTAGGGCCAGAAGAAATGACCCAGGAAAGATGAGATGTTGATTAAAGATCCAAAATTTTGCTAGGCTGGAGAAAGAAATTATAGTAATCTGTTATACCCTATTGTAATCACAGTTAACACTAATGTGTTATGTGTTTCTAAATTGCTAGAATATATTTTTAACATTCATTCTACAAAATACAGTAACTTGGTGAGGTTGTGTCTATCATCTATGTGTACATATGTTAACTATTTCATTTTTATAAAATGTATGAGTAAAGTTTCACATTGCATCCATTTGTCAATTAAAAAATAAAGACATTTATTTAAAATAAAAAATATGGAAGTTCCATTGTGCAAAAATCTATTATACATTTTTTAACATATTTCAAAAGAAAGAAGCCAACCTGGAAAAGGCTACATAGTGTTATGTATGATTCCAACTATATGACGTTCTAGAAATAGCAAAGCTACGGAGACAGTGAAAAACATCACTGGTTTCCAGATGTTGGGAGTCTGGGATAAATGAGCAGGCAGAACACAAAGGGTTTTTAGATCAATGAATCTATTTAGTATGATATTACAAGGGTTGATACAAGTTATCATTATACATTTGTCAAAAACTGTGAAATACACAATGCCAAGAATAAACCCTAATATAAACTATGGGTTTCAGATGACCACGATGTATCAATAATACCAGTTCATTGACGAATATACCACTCTGGTGGTGAAATATCAATAGTAGGGGAGACTGTGCATGAGGAGAAACTATTGTATTGGAAATTTTCTGTACTGTGGCTCAATTTTTGCTGTGAGCCTAAAATGACTCTAAAAAGAAAGTTCATCGATTAGGAAAAAATGTAAAATTACATTTGATGTTGGAATATGTATGTACCATTTGAAATAGCACCCATACAATATTCAATGAGAATAAAATCCTATAGGATATGGCTTTTAGTAGTAGCAGAAGTACTGGTAAATGCATAAATTATATTTGAAAAATATAATTACCTCAAGTAAAAATTTCACCTATATTACTAATATTGCACAACTATGTTTATCAGTTATCAGCCCTACAAAATTATAAGACATTTACAAAGTATGTCTATGTTATTTAAGTCTACAGATGTGCACATATGTACACATACTTTGCTTTTTGCAGTTTGTATAGTATTTGAATTATTTTGGAATAGTTTATGTAATTTTCTCACCATTCACTTTTACTTCCTAAAGGTTTTAAGATATCTGAATTTATAATGAAAATAAACTATTTTACATATGAAGATGTAAAGAGATAGAAAATATGCAATGCTGAAAGACAGAGAATATACCTTAAAATACAGTGCACCCAGCAGCAACTCTATTCAGAAAGAATGAAGAAGAGAGTTAACCCAATGATGCCCCAGTTTCTGCATCTGCTCTCATTACTTGCTGTCCTCCAGCTTGGGTAAAATCATTCCTGTAGCCAAACACATTGAAATATCACAATATTACCTCATAAATATATGCACCTATAAGATGTTAATCAAAATTTTGTAATATTTAAAGATGGAAATACTAACCACGCTGATGTCACCATTACATATTGTATACATGTATGAGAATATCATAACATGCCCCATAAATATGCACAAATAATAACAATAACATCAAGGAACTGTTGCAGCAGGTTGGCAGGAATCTGTGATGTTTCTTACCAGATTCTAGGAGAGCTGGGGTTACTTTTATCAGCTCTGTGTGCCCCTGCACTACTGTAACACGTCCTTATGAAGACCCATCCCTACTAGTCACTGCTGTATTCTATGAGAACAGCAATCCTCTCAAGGCAGTATGGTAGAGAGAAAAGGAAGTGAATTTAAAGCCTTTCTCCAAAGAATATAATCCCTCACTGTACCTCCTGAGCGTGATTTCAGCTATCACCAAACTGATAGCTTTCCACAGATTTCTGCTACTCTAACCAATGCTTACTCCCTTTTGCGTGATTTTTGTGTGAGAATGCTATCCGCCTGTGCTCCTGAGGTAAGTTTGAAAAGTTAGGACTCATTGTTTTGGTTTGTGTACAGATGTTCCCCCAAAGCCTCATGCAACTTCAGATTTGGCTTTTTCAGAGGTAGCTGAATCTAGAATTTGTGATTGATTCAAGGTTTAATGCTGGGATTAACAGTGCTGGGACTAAGAGTTGGTGATTGCTGGATTTGTCCACTGATTGGATTGGCACCGCCCTAATCCCATAAGTCTAGATGAGATAAAAGGGCCACAAGGTTTTCTTTTCCCCTTTTTCCCTTGTTGCTTTTGGTATCTTCTGCCACCATGAATGGTTGCCCCTCTGCCATGTGCCCCTCCCCCCACCTTAGAACCAGCCAATTATGGACTGACACTTAAATAAACCATGAGCAACATAAACCTTTCCCCCTTTTAACTTTGGTTGTGTATTTTATCTCAGCAACAAGAAAAAAGTAATCATGACACCATCTTTTTTATATTATATTCTTACTGTTTGTTGAAATATATTTAAATACAGTTGTTGTTCAGTAATTGCCCTCATTTATTTCAATAAGATGTCTGCAGGTTTTTCTGTGTTCTAAGTGGAAATGTGCATCAACTGAGAGTGGTAGTTTAGCTGCTTCAATTACAGAATGTACAACTTCTCTTGCTTCAAATGTCTCTAGGATCTGGCTACGTACTCTCTTAAGTTGAATAGAAGTCACAGCAGTAGACAGTCTTGTCTAGATAACACTTCATGACTAAATAAGCCCTTACTATTTTCGAATGCCCTTTAACAGGTTAGGAAATTCTCTTTGATATCTATTTTATTAAGAGTTTCTGCCATGAATCACTGAATTTTCTTAGGTCTACTTTCTGCATCTGCTGGGATGATATTTGTTCATCTTTTACATGTTAATGTGGTAAATTACATTATTCAATATTTACTCATAATATTGAAGCAACCTTGCAATCTTAAAACAACACAATTTAAGGATGGCATATGAACATCGTATGTTGTTGGTTTCATTTGCTAATAACATGTTTATACTTCTTGTATTCATATTCATGAGTGAATGTACTCTATCATTTTCCTTTCTTAAACTTTCCTCAGTTAGGATGGGTAAGTAGGTTATATTGGCTACATAAAATAAGTCAGGGAACTCAGGGTAAATTTGCAAGAGTTTAGCATACCCATTTACCACAGTGCTTGATAAAACATCTCAGCATTATATATTCTTTAAAGTAATAGTATCGTTTTTTGCAGCAAAAGTTTTTACATTTAATGATTCAACACTTTTAATGGTAATAGAACCATTGATGCATGGTTTGACTTCATTTTGGTAATATTTTTTACCATTTTATCCACTTTGAACATGCTGGGATATACAGATGTTTCCTATTCATTGTTTATTCGTACTGTCTCTATCACTCTGACCAAAAAGTTATTCTTTTAAATAACACAGTATTTGGCTTCTGACTAGTGTACCTTATTCCCATTCATTAATTCTGCTTTAATATTTATTGTCTCCATTATATTGGCTTAGTGTGTTTTTGTACTAACATTAAGTCACCAATGAACTCCTTTATTCCAGCATTTTTTTCTTCTACTCTCCATACTTAGGGTTATAATTATTCTATTGCTTTAGACGCATGACACAGATTTTATACAAGATACTAAAATATTCATAGTTTTATTTTCTTATTTCCACTATTACTTTGCCTATATTATGTAATCTAGAAGTGCGTTTTAAGTACAAAAATTGTTCTGTAACTTAATATCATCTATGAGATAACAATTCTGTAAAACTTGGTAAGATGTTATTAATAATCCAGTATGAAACAAATTCACATTTATTTTCTTAAAAAGCAATGCATATTCTTCAGCTTGGAATTTAATTTTTGTTCCTTGAGGGATTATTAATAGTGTTATTTGTGAAATATTGATTTATATATTTTAAGGTGTGTTATTAGCTGCATGCATTAAGAATAAGTTATATATTCCTGCAGAGATCATATTTTTCTTAATATTCTTCTCTTAATGTTCATATTTGCTAATAGAATGTATTTTGAAAAATATGTATATCAATTATCTTATGGTTTATATTTGCATGGTATATGTTTTGTAGCCCTTTACTTACAATGTTCTGTTTTTTAATTAGACAATAATTTCCTAATGTCATTAAACTTGATGTAGATTTTATTAAATCTTTCTGTATTTGTATTTTAATTGGAAACAGGAATCTTTATGTGTACTGTAATACGTATACACATGTACATTCAAATTTCAAACTCTTACACTTTCCTATTTTTCCAGTTTTTCTAATTCCTCTCTTTGCCCCCTTTTTTCCCCTTCAAATTTGACAAGGTGCTTTTTTAATTTTAGTTTTAAAGAGGGTAAAATTAAACATAACAGAACAAAACAGGTCATAAGAAATCAATATAAGAGACACAGATTTCAAAGCAAGACAACGGGAGCTCTTCACTGTCTATCATATTGTCTCTTGTTTTCTTCCAAATAGTTGTCCATATCTTCACATACAGTGAATTCATACAAAAAATAGTATAAAATTGATCAGAACAGGATGATGAAGGCATTTTAGATCTTCAAGACCAGACAACAGGGAAGTCAAGAATAGCTGCCATAATGTCTCTCACTCTCTTCAAAATAGCTGTCCATACCTTCATGTATGTTGAAATTAAACAAAACAGACTAAAATCACTCTGATCAAAGAATAATAGTATTGCTGGATTTCACATCCTGATGACACAGGATCAGCACTGGCTACCTTAGTGTATCTTTTCCTTCAAAGTAGCTGTTCATTTCATTGTGCATTATATAATCAATTCTGATAAACTTTTTAGAAGTTCTATGCATGCATGAGTCTCTACATGTCTACCTATCCTTTCTGTGTTGGAGGGAAAAACAAAACAAGACAAAACAAAACAAATTCCTAGAAAAACACGAAATGAAAAAGATATATAAACAACAATAGCAAAGAGCCCAGAACACTGAAGACAGGCCTTCAAAACAAGGTGGTATGCACATAACGAGGGTTGTTATTTTACATAATGATCTTCAAGAGTTCCTCAGATCACCATACAATAATGTGCACAATTGTTCCAATCCTATGAATGTTAACATTTTTGTTCCAAGACTTTGTAGCACAATCATCTTAGCTATCCTAAATGTGTTTATATAATTTTAGACATTTTTCTTTTCCCCTCTTTTTTCTTTTTCCTTGTTTTCCCTGAGATATTATTTTCCCCTTCAAGCAGATTCTTATCCTTTCACTATAATTATTGAGTTTTTTGTATCTTATGTACTCATCATTTCTTACACTAGGGAGACTATATGGTATTTACACATGTGAGTTTGACTTATTTCACTTATGAATTTGCTCTCGAGTTGCATCCATTTACTTATAAATACCTCAATGTGACAAGGTGCTTTTTATCTCTGATGCATTTTTTATTTTGACATATTTGGAAAATGCAATATCCAAAAAAATAAAGTCTATCTATTCACTCTGTGGCCAGTCAGTCTAGATAATTTAGCAAGCATACAAACTCTTCCAAAATATAATATTAACATACTTACCTCACTTTTGCACAATTTAAAGATTCTAAAATGCTCCATTTCCAAGATAAACCTTCAAACTTTTGCTAATGTTGCCAACATTATTATTACTTGGATTTAATCCCATAAATTAGACATCATTATGGCTTTGTATCCTATTTAGTGGTATATATTCATATCATATTCCCACATGTTTACATACATTTTTGTGTTATTCAGGGTGAATTGGGAAACCACTTCAGAGTTTAGACCAAGAGATTGGGGCCCAAAGAGACTTTGTGTCTGAAAATGCTGATCACCACGTATTATACCAACAAATCTGCCTTGTCCTATGGATTCCTGGCAAGTTTGGCTAGTTGGAAGCACCATCAGATCATAAGAAAGAAGAGTGGAGTGTTTATTCTTGTGCTTCATCTCTGCTTAGCTACAGTTGAGTACTGACTGAATACGTGTATCTAGGACCACTAACCCTATCAGGAAAGCCTTCAGACATAGTCTCAGCTCTCATTTGATTCTCTTTCAGGCATTAGAAGCACAATGGCTTAGAAGAATCCAGATGACCTGCCAGAGCAAGTCACTAGCTATACTTGACAGATGTGCTACATGAAATACACATATAGCAGATGATGTTTGCAATGCAGCACCATAGCTCAGATGAGGAACTGCTGATGGCATGTGTAAAGGGCATGATCCTGATGAGTTGGCTGGCTGGCACACTCAGGTCACTGGCAGCCCTTCTAGCCCCTTTACAAATCACCTGATCCACAATGCTGTTGATTCTTTGGCCAGGCTGGGAGATACAAAAATAAAATGACATGGTAAGACAAGATTTGTAAAAACTGTGCTTACAAAGGAAAAAAAGAAAGGGACTCCTTGCGAACAGAGCTATTCCTCCAAGAAAAGGCTGTGGGACCACTGAAAGTCAGTTGGTGTCAGTTCTCCACAGATCTTCTGGCTGCTGATCTAGCTGAAGGTAAGTTAGACAGGCAGCTGTTGAATGTGTTGCTGACTTGTGGAGGCAATTAACTCCCTGAGCAGCAATATTGGCCGATAGGCCAGAAAGTCAAAGCAGACCTGATAAAGCTAGAATAAGTGACATTGGCCTCCTTTCATCTTGATTAGGAGACAAGGCCATACTACCCGGGTTGAGACCACAAATGAAATCGACTATTTACTGGTTCCCCAAGATTTGCAGGACTATTTTTGTGCAATGTGTACTAATGTTAATAGATACCAGAGCTGAGTCAATGCTAATACACAACAATCCAGAGTGTTTTATAGAATCTACTACATACATAAAAGGATATAGAAATCACTACATCACAGTCCAGAATATGAAGGTGACTTTGGGTATCAGATGCCTGCTCCCATGCCTGTATTATGTTTCTTTCCCCAGTTGCTGAATATATATGGTGGAGACATACTGACTTGTGCTCAGCTCAACACCATGCAAGGAAAATTTCAATAGTGGATACTTGTGGTAAAACCATATTCAAGAATATCCACACCATTTACCACTGACTCTCACATAGTTCACGTGGCTTATGTGCATGAAGTGGTACTGGTTGCCTGGGGGCCATGAGGAGATGGCACAGACTTTCTTAAAATTAAAAAAAGCAGGGGTGATAGGCCCCACACAGAGCCGTTCAGTATGGCCATGCAGAAGCCAGATGGGTCATAGCAAATCACTGTGAAGTCTCAACCTGATACTGGCAGTCAGGACCAATTTGCCTTCACCTGGGAGGACAGGCAATGGACCTTCCAGATGTTGGCAAAAGGATATTTGCATAGCCCAACTTTGTGTTATGACCTGGTAGCCCAGGACCTGGCCACTTGGGCCAAGCCACACTATGTTTCACTGTTTTATATTGACAATTTTATGTTAAACTGACTGCCTTGCAGATTTAAAAGCCTCCATGCACAGTCTACAGAAAGCTTTGCTGGCATAAGTTGAGTCATAGACAAAGACAAGGTTCAAGGAACTGGCTTGTTACATAGCTAAAGAAAACAAAACCCATGAAAATATGCCAATTACAGGTGCATATGGACTTGCTAGTTTTGATGGATGCACCACACCTAACAACCCTGATGTACCCTTTATACAAGAAGGCCAAAAGGGACATAACATAGAGATAGACAGATATAGCAAAAACAGCTTAATGGGTTTTAGTCACAGTTATCAAAGGGAACCTAGACCTAATATTCCCTGATTAAAAAACAGCATTGTTGTACACTGTTCTGCCTGCCTGTGAGAAGTCATGGACAGCTTGTCCCAGGAATGGAATGCCATAGGCCACCACTCTCACATGTTAGAGGTCATACCTCCAACAGGAGGCCTCTTTCTCAGCTTGCCTGTTGGCAGTCAAACTGGAATGGTTTGGGGACCCATGATGTACACAGCCCAAGAGCCAGTCCAGGAGAACAAACTGCAGGACTCTACCCCTCATCCCTGTGCAAAAGGGGAAAAAGGGTCTCCAGCTGATGCTGGATATACTGAGTCTAGCTATAACCCAATCCCACAATGGACAGCATTCACTGTCCAGCCCAGTACAAAAGTACTCTGGTTTAATACTGGGACACACAGATTAAGACCCACTGGAGACAGTATGATTGCTTATAATACATTAAAAAAGCCCCTACATATGTACACAGACAGCTGGGCCATCTTTGAGGGGCTGATGCACTGGCTGCCAACTTAGGCAGCTCAAAAATGACAGATAGGGCACCAAAAAAATGACAAAGATCCAGCTCTGGAATCATTGCTCCAGAATCAAGTGGGATTACCCTGTCGACTTTTGGAAGGCCTACCCAGATGGGACAAACCCCTTAAAAACCACCCTGAAGAAACAACACACTCAAAACTTTGCCCCTGCCACCTGGAAGCTAGCAGGTCAATACATGGTGGAAGATTGAATGGACATGGTACACTGGAGTACCTGTCCTGATTGATGTTCTGTTACTCTGGCTGAATTTTGATTCCCCTTTGTCACTAATTTTAGTGCTTGCTACAGGACTCTGGGCTATATCAAAAATCACCTTCATTCACTAGAACATTGATATAACTATTGTACCAAGTACCGTGATCTTTTCATACCATGATCAAGTGATAGATCCAGTGTATCGTTATGCTGCTTGGTTTCTGGTTCTGTATCTCCTGTTACTCTCAGTGTTTGTTAACATTCTCTGGTCTGCAACTCCAGCAGACTAGGAGTCCCACAGAAGGGCTGCCTTTGTCCTCTGTTATATAAACATAATTGTTGGGATGCTTCCTTTTAGTTGCTTGCACCTAAAGTAAAGATGACTCTCCTATGCATTATTTGTATTAACATTTTTGGAGCATATGGAAATTTAGGACACTGGGAATTCCAGGTTCAAAATGAAGGTACAAATCCCAAGATTATTCTTAATCAGACCAAATGGGACCCATCACAGCCTAAAGCATATTTGTACTTTGATGCATGTTCAATTCAGGCTAACTTTTCTGATGGGAAAACTGTCACTATTACTCAGTATGGGGAGGATTAAACTGGGAGCAAGAGTACTGGTCCAGTAACAAGTATGCCTGTCCAGAATGGTGACAAACAAACAAAAACATCATTGTAAGCCTCTTTTACTTGTCTGTGTTCTGCCCCAAATGGGATTGTGTCACAGATTGGGAAAGATCCAAAGATGGTCTGTTGGTTCAGCTTCCCTCTAGGCCAACCTGCTGGAAAGGAACTTGTAACCCTTTACAGTATACTATTCCAGATCCCTCCCTTCAAAATTGGTTGTCAGACCACTGGATAAAAGTCTAGGTAAATGAAAAAAGACAAGATCCATGACTAATTTTAAAACTCATAAAGGTCTGAATACCCCCTACATCCCCATCCTGAATTAGGATTCCTTCCCTAAGACCACCAGTGATTCCATTGGCCCCTGCACCTGTTGCAAATCATATGGAATCCCCAACTTCTAAGTTCCTGAATCTGGTTATTGATACCCATTGAGTCCTTCAAGTTGTAAATGCAGACTTAGGCAAAGCCTGTTGGCTTTGTGTCCCTCTTTTAGTACATTCCTATCAAGATTCAAGTCTCACTCACAATGATTCTGAACTTAATTCAGCTAGTGCTCCTGGTCACCTACTTCAGCACCATCCCACAATGATATGGGGAAACATTTCTTGCCTTTCTTGCCTCTTAGGTTTTAGTAAAGGCCAGAAGGCTTCTGTTGAGGATATAGATATGTTGACTGTCATCTCAGGTTCTCAGGAAGTCACCCTTGGGACCTTCTTTGTGCTGATGGGTTACATCAAGTGTTTCATAGCACTAAAATGAGTCTACATGCACTTGCTTTTCTGGTACCTGAAATTTCTGTTTATTCAGGACAATGAGGACCTACCCATGCCCATCAGACATGTCAAAAACATGACCCAGTGATAATGCCCATACTAGCTGGAGTAGCAATAGCTGGAAGTCTGACACACAGTGCTACAGCTATGGGTGTAAGTCAACAGCAATACACACAGTTAAGTGCTCAGATAGCTAGAGATTTTGCCAACATACAAACCTCAATAGACACACTGAAGGACCAAATAGACTCCTTGGCTGCAGTTGTTCTCCAGAATCAAAGAGCCCTAGATCTTCTGACAGCCCAGTTAGAGGTACCTGCCTTTTCCTAGCTGTTATGCTAATAAGTCAGGGATAGCAAGAGATAACTCCCATCAGCTATGGGAATGCCTCAGGCATAGAGCTCCAAATCTTATGGGAGGCTCTTCCTGGTGGAAATCATTAGACTTTCTCCCTTTGTGGATAGGAGCCATTCTCCGACACTTGATGGCCGTTTTGGCAGTTCTTCTTCTAAGCCCTTACATGATCCATATGGATCCATGATCAGTATCCTGACATGCCTCTTGCTGGAATGCCTGAAAGCTATATACCACCAATTCCTTTTAAAAGTTACATACCCTTACCAGATCCTTAGTACTGCAGAGACCAAGGAAACTGAGGAAGAAGATTCTCCTCTATAGCAAAAGCAGGGGGAGATGCAAAGGTACCATTATATATATATATATATATATATATATATATATATATGCAAGGACACAATTATAAAACTAGTACAGGCACAGTTATAGAACTGCAAACTTATAGACATGTTAGAGCAAGTTAAAAATCAAAGTCTCCGCCAATGCTCTTGCTGCCTGTCACATGAACATGCTGCTAAATTCAGTCAGCCTTGACCATCTGGGTCCAGTTGCTTTTCTTCCATGTACTGGGTCATTCTGACTATTCCAACTTGCATCAAGGATTTTCATTGAGATGAAATGACTCAATAAAGAACACTATTAATTTGTTTGCTTCACTTACCCCCCCCCGCTTCTTCCCAGGATATTATGGTAAACAATTCCTTTTAAGTGAATCTATTTAGAGTTAGCTTGCCTGACAATATGTGACTTAATTCATGTAACTAATCATGTAATAATCTTTTAACTGCCTTGCACTTCCAGTTTGTAAAACTGAATTTAAACTGCACTCAAAGCTTGCTCCTTGCTGGTGATTTGGACTCTGTTATAGTCCCCCAGCCCATTGGCATAAAATCAATAAAGTTGCCTTCTAGATTCCTCAGTGCAAAGAGTCTTCTATTTAATTTGATACTGGTTTTTCTGAAACATTACCAACACTGAATGTTTTAACATTCCCTGTTAATTTCCTTAATTTTTACTTTCCCTTTATAAATAATCATTTTCATTTTTAAAAAAGCTCTTCGATAATATATCAGAAATGCCAACTGCTTCATTGAATTCCTGATCAATGTAAAGGAAATAATCACTGATATACCACCTCAAGTTTTTGCATTTTTCTAACCACATAAATATTCAGCAATCTTTCCTGTTTCCATTCCCTCTCATCTAAAAATTATTTTAAAAATAACTCTACAAATGCTTTTAGTATGTTCTGTCTACCTAGTGGCATCTACATGAGGTGGAGACTGACAGGAGTGGACACTTATTTGAAAGTCTAATGGTCAATCTCCTTTTTAGTTGCCTTTCCTATATGAAGGAAGGATCCTGGCTCTAATTGAACATGAATAGGGTATTTTTAAACCATTTTTTCTCTGTCATTCTTTACTTTAGGCCAAGGAAGCCATACTGTATGTAAATCAAGTCTTACAACTCCTTCACTTCTTTGTAAAGAATTTTAACAATAGTTAATCTAATCTCTTCTCTGCTGAAATGGTGCATGCACCTGAGGCTATCAGAATTCCAGCACAAAATCCTGGCTAAAAATTCTATTGCCAGCACTAAGAATATGTGGCATTTTCTAAATAGTATCTTATGGTTCGATGTAATACCTTATATTATCATCTGCATGAAACCTGCAATCCCCTAGAAACTTCACATTTTACAGTACAGAATCTAATAGCACAACATTCATTTTTTTCTACCAGTGAATCCATCCTCTTAAGAGTCAGGAAAAATAATCAGTCACCGCTTAAGCATTTCTAGTATATCTCAGAATGTAATCTGAGCTTTCAAATATTAATGGTGCATTTATTAAAAATGTGTTTCTTCATATCAAATCAAATTTGCACAACTAAAATATTCACCAATTAGAGCTAGTAATACTACTGGAAGGTAAGAACTCTATATTTGAGCAATTTTTCTTTCCTTTCATGTTAACTAATTTTGTTTCCAGGATATAGCACAGTATCTGGCACATGATAAGCTCTCAAAAATAACTGAAGAATTTGAATGAATAAAATATTTATAGACACCTAGGATGTATCGAGACCTCCCTAGATCTGTAGGACAATCATGCCCAATTTCTTTAATCATCTTTAAGCAATGCTTTGTAAACAAATTATCATTGATTGCACTCATTTTGAAAAATTCAATTTGTCTATGACCATCTGAAAATGTGCTCATCAGGACTGAACAAATAGCCCCAGATATAGTTTGAGGGAAAAAAAATCACAAAATGGGCCTAGTCTTTCTTTCTTTTACTTAAGTTACTGCATTTCTAGTAATGAAAACTAAATATATTTCAGCAGTCTGATAATTCAACATTTGGCTTAAAAAGAACTTGCATTTGATTAAAATATCTTCATTTTTAACCTATGAATTCACTAGTATTATTCAGACTACTATAGAAAACAGGGTCATAAAATTAGCAGAAAAAGCAAAGAACAGCCCATATGAACGTGCAATTTGTAAAGCAGCTTGAGGTATTTTAAAAATAAAAATGTATTGGTAAAAATAATGACAAGAAAATGTATAAGTATTATAATAATTAGTGATAAGTGCTATAAAAATGAAGCAGGGCAAAGGGATAAAAGGAGGTGAGAAACAGCCATAATAAGTCAAGAGGTAAAGGAAAATCTCTCTTAGGAGATAGCATTTGAACAGACACCTGACAAATATAAAGAACAAGTGATGTTAATATGGGAGAGAACTCTCTAGGCAAAATAATTTTATGTCCTGCAATTGGAATCCACCTGAGGAACAAGAGGCCATTTTGGCAAAAAAAGAAAATAAATGGGTGCTAAGAGATGAACAGTAGGGATTAAGTAATCAAATCATGTGGGATTTTGTATATTATGATAAGGTATTAGGATTTTATTCCAGGAATTATGGAGAGCTATTTTAGAGTTGTGAGCAGGAGAATGATATGATCTGATTTACATTTTCTAAAAAAGTTTATCTGGTTATACTGTGGAGAAGAGACAGGATCAGATGTAGCAAGACTAAACAGAAAACTTCATTACCAACCCACTGAGAAAGGATGAACACTTTTACCACAAGGGAAGTGATTTTATATTACTCCTCTTCGTCTTACTTACTTTTCACTCTCCTTGCTGTGAAAAAATACCTGATGCCTAAGATGAAAGAAGGAAAGGTTTATTTCTTACAATTTTGGAGGTTTCAGTATGGCAGGGTGGCATAGCGGGGGGGCCATTTTGGCTGGCACTGGCGACAGAGAGACTTCTTCCTGCCGATACATCGTACCCTGGCTCCACCCCTGGGCGGGTGAAACACTCACACAACCAATCCAAGTGCTAGAAAACAAACCAATCACAAACGCTAGATTTGGTCATGTCCATTATTGCGTTAGGCTTGGGGGCCACTGGCATAAACCATGACACCCTGCTATAGATTTAATTAAACTAAAATTTTAGAATATTTTTTAAATTTAGAGAAAAGGTACAAAGATAATACAGAAAGATTCCCAAATACCAACATCAACTTTACTTTATCATTAATTTCTTACATTAGTATAGTATATTTGTCACCATTTATAAACTAATATTGGCGCATAAATAGTAAAGTTCATGCTTAATTCAAATTTCTTCAGTTTTTCCACAATATACATTTGCCGTCCTAGGATTCTGTTTGGAATACCACATTATATTTATTTGTTATGTTTTCTCAGGGAATTATATATTGTGTCAGTTTCTCAGACTTTCCTGTTTCTGACCTCCTTGACGGTTTGGATGAGTACTGATTGGTTATTTTGTAAGATTCTCTCAATGGGGGTTGTCTACTGCTCCACTCATCTTTAAACTGGAGTTATGGTTCCTGGGAAGAAGACCACAGAGCTAAAGCGCTGTTCTCATCCAATTATATCAAGATTACATGTTATCAGTATGACCTATCACTTGTGATGTTAACCTTGATTAACAGGTAGAGGTAGAGTGTGTCAAGTTTTCCACTGTAACATCTGTTTCCCTCAGTTCTTTCAGTGGAAAGAAGTCACAATGCACAAAGCACACTCTAAGGAGTAGCATTTAAGCCCCCCTCCTCAATAGTGGAGTATCTACATGAGTTATTTGGAAATCCTATGGCACAGAGATTGTCTTTTTCCTCATTTATTCAATCATTTTATTTTCTTGGTTTAGACACAGATATTTTATGTTTTGTTCTGTCTACAATATAATGTTGTGATATTAATTTTCTTGCTCAAATTGTCTCACCTTTGGCCACTGAAGGTTATTTCAGTTGCTACCTGTAACTTTAGAACATATATTCATCATTCTTGCAGTTGTTGCCTGTTTGCTTCCTTTGCTATTTTTAGCACTTCCTTATATCTGGCAATACAAAATATTCAGGCTCATTTTGTACATTCTCAACTCCAATCCTAGCTGGATTCTTTCACTGAGAATGGCATTTGAAATTGAAAGTTGTACATTGAATGTACTAATTTCTATCACAGTATTATTAATCATAGGTCCATTCATCTAATGAAGAAAGGAAAAATGTATGTATGGTACAATATGTGTACACTTACCTGCAAGTCCCCTTTAAATATTGAGACGGTATCACTAAGCCATTGTCCAGACTAGGCTCAAACTTGCAATCCTTCCGCCTCAGCACCTCCCAGAGTGCTGGATTACTTACAGATATACACCACCACACCCAACTCCATTCACCTATTTATGAATATTTTGATTGTTGCCAGGTTTTAGATACTGTGGGTAAAATTGCTATAAATATTCACATTTCATTTGTTGTGCATATAAATTTCAAATTAGTTGGTTACCCATCTAGCAACATAATTACTAGATTATATGTCAAGATTCAGCCATCTTTCAAAGTGGTTGTACCATTTCAGATTCCTACAAGCAATACATGAAATTGCTGAAGTTATTTACAAAGATTTTCATCCACATCTTCAACCAGGCAGTAAGTGTCAGGTTTTTGCATTTTTCCTACTTGCACAGAATTTTATGGTGAGTTTAATTTGCATTCTATAATGTAAGCGATGATCATCTTTTCATATGCTTATTTTCCATCTTCTTTGATATCTTTGAAGACTTTTCTGTTAGATCAGTCTTCTGTTTTTAAATTGACACTTTTCTTATCATAGACTTTTAAGAATTCTTTATTTATTGTGGGTACAAGTCTTTTTATCTGAATTATGACTTCAAAGTATTTTTCTAGTTGTTTTGTCTTTTCATTATCGTAATGGTATCTTTGACACTGCAGTGTTTTTTAATTTTAATAAAGTTGAAGTTGTCATTATTTTTCTTTCATGGAGACTCAAGTTGTTGATGTATCTAAAAATGAATGACCAAACAAAAGTCACATAGATTTTATCCTATATTTTCACCTACATGCCTACAAATTCTGAAATTTTGTGATTAATATGAAAATGTTATCATGAATACAATCTTTTAAATGTATTCCAAGATACATTTTGGAATAACTGTGTAAAGCATAAGTTTTTACTTTTATTTTCTGCATATGGATGTCCAGTTGTCTTTGTACCTTTTATTAGAAAGACTATATTTTTTTCCATTTGCCTTTGTACTTTTATCAAGAATCAGTTGATTATATCTCCTATTATAGTTTGTCTTAATTTTGACCTTATATCCTGCCTAGACAGTTTTGTCCTTTCATTTGTCAGCCAGTGTGGCTTCTATCACAGAGTTAATTTGATAAGTAAGGCTAGGTGTATGGCTCAGTGCTTAAGCACTTGCTTAGAATACACAAGCTCCTGGGTTTGATCTCTAGCATTACAAGATAATATAAGTTGATAAATATGTTCTCCAACAAGTAATTGAGAAGTGTGTTGAATAGTTTCGTAATGTGAACAGAGGTCTGAAGCATTCCACTAGAAGCTTCCTGCAGGTTGGTGCTGCTTCAAGAGTTGAGACTTTCAGTTAGGTTTTCTGCCATTTCAATAGTTTGAATACGCAAACAGCTATGGTATGCACACATATGTAGGTTCTGACAGTTTGTTAGAGTTACTTCATCTGGATAATGTTGAACCTATTTGAAGTCAGAAAACATTCTGTAATGATTGCCTCCTATGTCTATGTTTTCAGTTTGCTCTTTTGAATTCACAAGATTATGTACCTTTTTTTGCCACAGGGAATTACCACGTTATATTCCTAAATTCCTTATTTATGTCACATAGAAGATAAATGTTACTTGTGTTTCTAGGTGTTCTCCCTGTCACATCACTTTGGTGAATTTACTTTGATTTTGTATTATTTTACCCTGTAGAAAATATCCTTTTACTATGAGTTCATCAGATTGAAAGAAAGACCCATTACAATTAATTGCATGATCACAAAGTAAAAATATTGCCCTAAATATACCATTGGGAATCTTGGTGAAATTTGAATGGAGTCTGTCTTGTTTACTTTTCTTTCATTGCTGAAACAAAATATCTGACACCCAAAATGAAAGAAGGAAGGGTTGATATAGCTCACTGTTCATGGAGGTTTCAGTCCATAATCTGGTGGCTCCAAGGCAGGGTGGCATGGTACAGGGGAAACACTTCAAGGTAGCAGCCAGCAAAAGAAGCCACAGCAAAAGGGAAAAGAATAAGCCTCTTCTCCTCCCTTATGTTGTACACAGGCCACCTAGGACAGTTGTAGCACTCTAATAATCTCTTTGCCTTTCTCTTGCACAGCATGAGTATATTTACAAAGTAAGGATCCTAGCTCTCTGCTAAATCTCTTGGTTAAACTTCTAAACTTCTCAAGTTGACACAATGTATCAGCCATAACGGAGTTTGAGAATTAAATGATACTAATGTGTTATCAATTAATCGTTTTATAATGAATATGAAGAAAAGTATCATGGTTTTAGGAACACATGCTAAAGTATTCAGAGACAATAGGACATCATGTGGACAATTTACTGTAAAAGAATCCTACAAAAAAATTGCACTGAAATTGCAACTTTTCTGAAATTTTGTGATTAATATGAAAATGTTATCATGAATACAATCTTTTAAATTCCACTTATCTGACAAAATTTAAAGGCATCTACAATAACTTCTTAAAATGTCCTTGAGCCCTTTTCCTCCTAGAAGGAATCATTCACAATCAACAAATTAGAAATTCTTTTTTGAAAGTCACCCCATTTTCTTCTACACATATTCTCCTTTCAAATTTCTGTATGAATTATATAAGTTTTTTTTTATTTTTCAAAATCATCTCTCCTTGTCTAACCATGATGATGAATTTTTAGATGCCATGGTTAGTTTTGGTCGCTCAAATTCTCCATCCCCTCCCTATCAACAACCATCTCTTAGCCATCAGTTAAAATTAAGTCCAGCAAAGCCACTCCCCCATGGTTTCCCATCTACTAGAGAAGAAAATTACTAATACAGGTAGTAAAATATGTTCCAGATATTCAGCTCTTGCCATTTTTCCCTTTATCGTCACTGTCCTCTGTTTTTGTCCTGGCTGGCTGGGGCATTCTTTATTTAAAAGAACTTCACTAGAATGTTGTCAAAATTCCTAAAGATCCCATGATTCAGGAACTCTAAATTCAGAGATTTGCTTGCATAAGAATGGGTGTAATTTAATTAACCAATCCTGCTTAATCCTCCCATCAAATGATTTCTTGAGCTATTTTTGAATGGAAGCATTTCTGAAATTTTTTGCGTACTCAAAATCAATACTGTCAGTAAGGAAATTGGTTAGAATTACAATGCTCCTCCATTCTTTCTTGGCTTACTGAGATTATGGAATAAAAAAGAAGTCCTGTAGTATAGGAGCTCCTGCTTGTGTATACACATTCCCTCTCTCTCTAGCTATAACATCTCCCCTACCATTTCCTGATATTTGTGTGTTTCTCACAATTCAGGAAGCCAAATGAGACCCTTTCAATTAGTTAATCTAAAAACTAAATCTCTGTTTTGTTATAATTACAACCACATGGCAACTCATATAGTTTCTACTTTGACTTTATTTTATATCATATAAAAAGTCATTCTGATGTGTATATTGAGAAAGCAAAAGATATTTCTAGTGCTGTAAATAAAAATGCATGAAAAAAATTGACATTACACAATGATACAAGTTTCATAAAAATTTTTGTTGGACATGGGAATTACATGGTCATTCTTCTAGAAAGTTAAATCCCATTAAATCAGGCCTATCGCACTGATTGTTTCTCAGTAATAATGTGAGATATTAATCAAACTGGAAGGCCCTGGCCAATGGCCTATAAAGCAATTTCCCCCTCATTTAACATTATCCATCTTTAAAATGCATTTATATTCATTTCCATCCATGCATTTAAAAAAGCTACTTGTAGTTTCCTTTTATATCTAAGGTATGCTATGTTGATTTTTTCCATCTACATAAAGCAACCATGTTTACAAGAAAATAAACAGAAATGAGTTGATAATAGGCAATTAAAAACTTAACCTCAATATGTTAAAATTTAAAAGGGTCCTGGAGGGCAATGAAATAACTCAAAGACAGGCAGTAAGCTAAAAGCAACCACTATATAAAAGAAGCCCTGGCTCAGTATCAATTAACAGAGAACTGCCTTTTTGATTCAAGTTGGGAAGAATTGCTTCTCAGGTACTCAGTATGAGACACAGAAGTCCTATTGCACCTCTCAATCAATGTCTATTTCCTGGAAGCCTGAGTTTCCAAGTACTATGTTTTTCCACTCATATATTTTTTTTCCTTTCTCAGTAAGGATTATAACTGTTGTAGCTTGGCATAACTGACACCATCTTGAGCACTGCATTTAACTAGTGCCCTGTATGTGACCAGGAAAATGGAAATTACTCAGTGTATAAGTCCCATGAGAAAAGCAGAATGAGCTGTACCCACAAGAGAAAAATTAACCTGCTCAACAAAAGAAGCAGGATACAGGTGTCAAACAAAAATTAATGTAAGATTCTAGCTAAATTGTTTCCAACAGAATATCTTTTTGTGGTTCTCTGTTTAAAAGCTTTGTACTTTTCTAGTTCAGGGCTACTTGGTGAGACTCTGAAAAGGGTCCACACAAGTAGTCACTGAACTCAGCTAATTAGACTCCAAATTTATCGATTTGGCTGCCTGGATTCCTATACTGTTTACAAACCCACTTCAATAACAGTGGAAATTAATGCTTTGGTTATTCTGATCATGAGATCTTTAAATATGGCATCACATCTTGGGTATTTTGTTCACCTGTAGTGTTCAAAGACCAGCTGTGGTGAATTAATTAATGGTCAATTTAAATGACAATGCCCAGCTGAAGTGAGTCAGCATGTTTCTAGGCATGGAAGACCTACCTGAGGATTGTTGAAAACTGTATAAAAGGAGAAAAGGAAGCTGGTATGCTTTTGATTTTTCTGTAGAAGCTTGCCATGGATACTTTTCCTGATACAAACTTGGCTGTTACGGTCAGAGGTGGAGCTGTGGGTCCTCACTGCACTTCTTTTCCAGGAAGATTCAGCCTTCACCTTGTGTGAAGCTTCCTGGATCTAGTGCAGATCAGTCAGGCTTGCGGTACAGATCCTTTACCCCACTGGTCCAGACTTTCTAAGCTTCCATCACTGGCGTTTTGGCCTTCCTTGTTCAGATCCTTGATAGAGACTTGCATGATACATTGTACTGGGTTCAAAGACTTCAGCTGGACTTGTGCAAATATTGCCATGGAATCTAGGCCTCAGCTAGACTTTTTAGGTCTCTAGCATGAGGACAGATATCTTGTTGTCTTCTGCATTTGATTTTGTGTGTATCATAAAATAAACCTATTTATTGTGTCCCAAATTAAATCTATTCCCTTGCCAACCATGAATACAACAGCAGAGACTCTACATCTAAATAAACCCTTAATTTTAGCAGTACCCTGAATTTTTAAGATGTATATCAAAAATTTAGCACTGTTTTTTGGGCCACTAACCCTGCATCAGCCCCACTGTTTGACTTGAACAGCCATACCAACCCCACAAGTTTAACAAAGGGCAGGCACACATTGCTACTTTAAAGTGAATTCTTTCAGATACCTCATGGCTTTTCGGATATTGAGAAATTTATTTGCCTGGGCAGTATCACAGGTGTTCTTACAGTGAACATGAAGACTTGAGTCTCTGGATTTCCATGATTTTGTGGAGTTTTCTGGGCTGAACAAAAGATTGTTTTAACAGAGCAGCTTAGGCCACTTATAGAAAGCTCCAAAAGAGTTCTGATTGTCTCTCACCTTGTCTTCCAAGAAGGTGACAAGCTTTGACCTTTACCACACAATCATAGGATTTTTGCATATGAGGGAGTAGTCTGGCCAATCTAGAAATTTGCATCTAAATTTTCATTGTCTTTGCAATGGCCAAAGATTTGATGATTTATCCTGGGCTTGAATTGGAAAGTTGTGCTGCTATGTCATAAAGAAACTGCTAGTTAACAACCACACATATTTCTTCTTCTTAAACATTCTGCCAGACTATATTTCCCAGCTGTACTTGTAGATAGATTTGGCCACTGACTTTTATTCAATAAAATGTGAACACAAGAGATACATTCACCTTTATACTTGGCCCATATACCTACCTTACACATGATATTCTGTCCCCTGTTTCTTTTGCTGCATGGCACTGTAAAGTAAATTTGGAAGATAGTTGAGCCACAAGATAGGAATCCATGCATCTAAAACATCCCCAAGAGTAAAACTGCTTGCTAATGATGAATGCTGTGAAGGAGAGATACATTTTTATTGTGTTAATGAACTTAGACCTGGAAGTTTCTCTTCAAGTACCTACATTACCTTAACTAACACACTGCAGTCATCAATATTTGCAGATAACCAAAGGCAAAGTTACTTCCTGTTACAGAATGGTCACAGTCACAATCTTTCCAATATTAAAAATACCCTGAAATTCACATTATTATTATTAGGCAATACCATGAGAAGACAAAGCATTTCTTGTGCTGTTATCAAAGGAGTAAATTGAACTCTAAATTCAATATGGGTCATTTTTTCTCCACATGATACTCTCATCATGTCCACATGACCAGGAGAGAATAAATGCTATAATATCTTCTTCAAATGAATCAGAGTATGTAAATGTGTGCAACCATGATAAAAGATTCACTGGAAAATAAATGCATATATGTAATATATGATATATACTTATATATCCTCTTCCTTTACATACATATACATTCACTATATTTTTTTCATTATTTCCATTTACATAGTATGAAACTTTCATTAACTCATTCTAAAAAATATTAATTGGACAAGCATGGACTGAAAACTAGCTCATTAAAACTGACATGCAAGTCACATAGATCTCAGAGGATCCAAGATCTGCCAAGCTCAGCATCCCTGCACAATTTATCTGGGGAGTGCCCAGCCAGCTGCATAGGTTCTAGGAAGTACCAAGCCCTGCTCAGGCAATAGCTCCAGAGTCATCCATCTGGGAACAACCAGACTAGCCACACAGGTCCTGGAGATTCCGAACTCTGCCCAGCCAGGTAAGAGGCCCCAGCACCATACTCTGTGGATGCACCCAGGCTAGCCACATGTCCTGGGGGTTCCAAGGTCCACCCACCCCACCCAAGTTCCTAGCACCATTATTTGGGAGTGCACACCATTGTTCAGGAGTGCACACCATTGTTTGGGAGTGCATACCATTGTTTGGGAGTGCACACCATTGTTTGGGAGTACATACCATTGTTTGGGGGTGAATGTCCCGGAGTTTCCAAGCTTCACCCATCCAGGTGCAAGGCCCTGGTGCTGTACTCTGGGGATGAACCCCAGCTAGTCACATAGATCTTAGAGGATCTGAGCTCTGCCCAGGCCAGAATTCCAGCTCAATCTATTGGAAAAGTGCCCTACCAGCCATACAGATCCCAGAGGAAAATGACAAACTTAAAGAACAAGATGCAGTCTCAGATCTCCAGCCCACCAAGAACAAACCTAGGAGACACTTAAATAGAAGACATTGGAAATTGCACAACTGAATCATCTGAAATGATAGGAACTGAAGTAAAGAAAAAACTCCATGAAGCTATAGAAGAAATCATATCAGAAATAATTTCTCAGGTAAAAAAGAAATGACAAACATTATAAAATAAATATCAAGTATATATCAAGAACACATAGATTAAAAGATAGAAGAACATAAAAAATGATGGAAAATTGAATGACCAATATAAGAAAAAATTAGAATTCAGGAAACAAATTCAAAGAGATATTCAAGAAATTAAAAATTCCATGGAAAACTGGCAAAACCACTTGAATGAAGCTGAAGATAGACTCTCAGGTCTTGAAGACAGGATGGAAGCTGATGATCACAAAAGAAAAGAACTCTTAAACATAACAAGGAACCAGTGATCAACACTTCAACAGTTGCTAGATGATGCAAATAGAAATAATATAAGATTATTAGGTATCAACAAAACAGCATACCTCAACATAAATGACATAAGAAGGCTATTTACAGAAAGTAGCAGAAAATTTTCCAAGCATGGGAAAGGAATCTGATATGCACATAAGTGAGGCATAGAGAACCACAATTAGCCATAACCAAAATCAATCTTCACACACATGTATAATAATTTAGGTTCCATAAATTCAGCACAAGAGCAGAATACAAAAAGCTGTCAGAAAAAAAAAGAGATCACCTATGAAGGAAAACCCATCAGAATCACAGCAGACTTCTCAACACAAACCATCAAATTAAGAAGAGTTTGGGGTGAAGCATTTTAAGTCATAAAAGAAAACAACTTCCAATCCAGATTGATGTACCCTGCAAAACTATCTTTCAAAATCGATGGAGAAATAAGATACTTCCATGAGAAAGACCAACTGAAGAAATTCATGACCCCCAAACCAACACTAAAAAGTGTACAGCAAGATACTCCAGAAAGAGATAAAGATGAATACAAATCCAAGAATAAGAACAGAAAGAAACCACCAAGCAGGGAAACTACTTACACAGTAAGAAAAAGTAGAAAATTAACAACAGGCTAACATGACAAAGGTAATTCAGTACATATCAGTTATAACTGTCACTGTAAATGGGCTCAAATCACCAATCAAAAGAAATAGAATGGCAGAGTGGATTAAGAAAAGAATCCAACAACATACTATATACAAGACACACATCTAACTCAAAAGGAAATTCACCGAGTAAAAGTCAAATGATGGAAAACAATAGTCTATGTGACAGGAACCCAGAACAATTGGGGATAGCTATTCTGTTTGCAGATGATGTGAACTTCAAGCCAAGAATGATCAAAAGAGATAAAAAAAGGTTACTACGTATTTGTTAGGGAAAAAATTTCAAAAGGAAGATAATACAAACATATATATCTATCTATATATATATATATATATATATATATATATATATATATATATATATACATGATCCAAATATGGGAGCACCCAACATTGTAAGACCAATATTAATAGTATGAAAAATCAAATAAGCAATAATACAGTAATAATGGGGGACCTTAACACCCCATTGTCACAAAGAGATGGATCAACCAGGCAAAACATCAGAAAAGAAATAACAGATCTGACTCAAACTTGTGAACAACTGTACCTACTGGATGTGTACAGTGTTTCACCCAACAACAGCAGAATACACATTCTTCTCAGCTGAACATGGGTTGTAATCTAAAGTAGACCATATACTAGCCCACAGAACAAGCTTAAGTAAATGCAATGGAATAGAAATTATCCAATGCATATTATCTGACCATAGCTTGATAAAATTGGAAATTAATGAGAAAAGAAACCATGAAAACTAGAAAAACATGGAAATAAAATAACTATCTCCTACAAAAGCAATGGTTCACAGAAGAAATTAAACAATATCTACAAAAGAATGAAAATGCAAATACAACTTACCAGAACCTGTGCAACAGAATGAAAGCAGTCCTCAGAGGGAAATTTATAGTGCTAAATTCTCATATCAAGAAAATGGAATGAACACAAATAAACAACTACATTTTATACCTCAAACTTATAGAAAAAGAAGAGCAAGTCAAATGCAAAACCCAAAGAAGAGAATAAATTATAAAGATTAAAGTAGAAACCAACACAATTGAGACCAAGAAAAAAACCCAAAGAATGAATCGATCCAAGATTTGGTTCTTTGAAAGAATGAATAAAATTGATAAACCCCTAGCCAACCTTATCAAAAAAAGATAAAAACCTCAAATCAACACAATAAGAAATAAAAACTGTGAAATTCAGTGAAAATTCAGAAAACCATCAATATTTATTTCAAAAATCTATACTCTCATAGGATGGAAAACACAGAAAAAATGGAGAGATTCCTGGAAACTGGATCAAGAGCACACAATAATCCTAAATAATCAGTTAGTGAAATTGAAAATGTAATTAAGAATTACCAACAAAAAAATCCAGGTCCTGATAGATTCACAGCTGAGTTCTACAATAAATTCAGAGAAGATTTAACACCAATTCTCCTCAAACTCTTTAACAAAATTGAAAACAAAGCAATTCTCTCTAACTCATTCTTGGAAGCAAGTATTACCCTGATACCAAAATAAGACAAAGACCCAACAACAAAAGAGTACTACAAGCTAATCTCTCTAAGGGACATAGTTGCAAAAATCCTCCATAAAATACTAGCAAGTAGAATGCACCAAATTATCTGGAATACTATACACCACTACTAAGTGGGATTCATTCCAGGAATTCAGGGATGGATCAACATACACAAATCAATAAACATAAAAGCCATATTAACAGAGACAAAAACAAAAATCACATGATCATCTCAATAGATGCAGAAAAAACTTTTGATAAAATCTAATACTCATTCACATTAAAAACCCTAGAGAAAATCAGAATAGATAATCTGTACCTCAAACTGATAAAATCCATCTATGACAAACCAACAGCCAACATCATATTAAATGGACAAAAACTGAAAGTTTTCACTCTAAAATCAGGATCAAGACAAGGATGTCCACTATCACCACTCCTGTTGAATATAGCTTTGGAAACATTAGCCAGAGCAATTAGGCAAGGGAGAGAGCATATTTGGGCACCTGAGATAGTTTGCATCAAGAAGTCTGCTGTGATTTTTGATGAGTTTTCATTTATAGGTGATGTTTCTGGCAGAATCCCAGCACACTGAAAGGGACTTTGAGCCTGCTCCCAGGTGGGAGCAGACCACATGCTGCATCCAAGAACACCCCGGGCTGCACAAAGGGATGGGGGCCAAACTGGGCCATGCCCAGTGAACACCAAGCAGCTAGCAGGACCAAGATTCCAGCTTTGGGCCCTGACTTCGTGCTCTGGCAGAATCCCAGTGCACTGAAAGGGACTTTGAGCCTGCTCCCAAGAGGTAAGACCACATGCTGTGTGTGAGACAACCCCTGGCAGCACACAGGAACAGGGGCCCAACTGGGCCATGCCCAGCAAACACCAAGCAGTGAGCAAGACCCAGATTCCAGGCTCGGGCCCTGAACCTGCATTCTGACAGAATCCCAGGGCATGGAAAAAACGTGGAACTTAGCTCCCAAGTGGCAAATGTTGGACAACAGTGGATTAACTGTGCCAGTGTGGTGAGTATGCCCTAAAATAGAGGTGTATAGTGGGTAAACAGGGCCAGTAGTAAAGCACTCTCCAACTAACTAAGACCTTGGTGAGTTTGCAAAGAGTGTGGGTGACCCCTCCTACACACAGAAAACATCAGGCAGAGTGAAAAAGGCAAAAAAAAAAAGCAAAATGCAGTCTCAAACATCTAGTCCACCAGAAACAAATGCAGGAGATACTGAAACAGAGGACCCCAAAAGTAACACACCAGGAGTCTCTGAAAAGACAGTAAGTGAAATAAAAAACCAACTCCATGAGGCTACAGAGGAAATCAAATTAGAAGTACTCTCCCACATAAAGACAGAAATAACAACCTTAGTAAAGGAGTTGCTGAGCATAGCTAAAGAAGAAATAGTGAAGTGACAGTCCAACAGCTTCAAGATGATGAGAAGAGAAAAAAATATAAGATTAATAGGCATCAGTAAAGAGGTAGGAGTCAATGCAAATAATGTAGCCAAAATATTCACAGAAGTAATAGAAGAAAATTTCCCAAATGATGGGGAAATAATCTGATGTGCAGATAAGTGAGGCATATAGAATGCCTAACAGTCACAATCAACATAAATTCACATCCAGACACATGATAATTAAGATCTCAGACATGCAGCATGAAAACAGATTACTAAAAGCTGTTGGAGAAAAGATGCAACTCACTTACCAAGGAAAGCCCATTAGAATCACAGCAGAATTTTCAGCACAAACTCTCAAGTCAAGAAGAGCTTGGATTGAGGTATTTCAAGCCCTGAAAGAAAAAAACTTTCAGCCCAGACCGACATACCCAGCAAAAATTTCAATCAAAATTAATGGAGAAACAAGATACTTCCATGACAAAGAACAACTGAAGAAATTCACATCCACCAAATCAACCCTAGAAAGAGTACTGAAAGACATACTAGACAGAGATAAAAATGACCACAATCCCAAAACAACAACAGAAAGAAACCACCAGGTAGAATAAGCAATTAAATAAGAGTAAAAGCAGAAAGAAACAACTGGAACATAACATGGCAAAGTCAAGCCAGTATGTATCAGTGATATCCATAA
Organism: Hydrochoerus hydrochaeris; assembly: GCA_004027455.1. NCBI lineage: Eukaryota > Metazoa > Chordata > Mammalia > Rodentia > Hydrochaeridae > Hydrochoerus > Hydrochoerus hydrochaeris. The sequence continues at coordinate 327,582 of PVLA01000329.1, read as the reverse complement.
ATACAAATGGCCTCAATTCACCTATAAAAAGAAATAGATTGACAGAGTGGATCAAGAAACAGGATCCCACAATATGCTGTATACCAGAATAACATCTGACCCAAAAGGAAACTCATAGATTAAAAGTCAAAGGATGGAAAACAATATTCCATGCAACAGGAACCCAGAAAAAAGCAGGGGTAGCTATTCTACTAACAGACAACATGAACTTCAAATGTAAAATGATTAAAAGAGATAGAGAAGGTCACTACATACTTGTTAGTGGTAAAATTCAAGAGGAAGAACTAACAATTATAAATATATATGTGCCAAATACAGGAGCACCCAACTATATAAGACAGATACTAGTTGACATGAAAAACCAAATACACAAGAACACAATTATAACAGGGAATCTTAACAGCCCATTGTCACAAAGAGATAGATCAACTAGACAAAAAATCAGCAAAGAAATAACAGAACTGAATCATACCTGTGAGCAATTGGACTTAGTAGATGTTTACAAAGTGTTCCACCCAACCACATCAGAATACACATTCTTCTCAGCTTCACATGGGACATTCTCCAAAATAGACCATATATTATCCCATAAAATATTCTTAAGTAAATGCAAAGGTATTGAAATCATCCCATGCATAATATCTGACCATAGTGCACTGAAATTGGAAATTAATGGCAAAAGAAATTGTAAAACCTGCACAAATAGATGGAAATTAAATAACAGCCTTTGAACAACCAGTGGGCTACAGATGAAATTAAAGAAGAAATAAAACAATACTTACAATTCAATGAAAACACAGAAACAACATACTGTAACCAGTGGGATGCAATCAACCTGGTCTTAAGAGGGAAATATATAGCAATACATTGTCATATCAAGAAAACAAAATGAGCACAAATAAACAATCTAATGGTCCATCTCAAGCTTCTAGCAAAACAAGAGCAAGCTAAACCCAAAGCTCATAGAAGAGAAGAAATTGTAAAGATTAGAGCAGAAAACAGTGCAACTGAAACTAAAAAAAAAACAATACAAAGAAATAATGAATCAAAAAGACAGTTTTTGAAAGAATAAACAAAATTGACAAACCCCTAGCTAACCTTATCAAGAGAAAGAAAGAAAAAAACCCAAATTCATGCCATAAGAACTGAAAAGGGAGAAATTACTACAGATCCCATGGAAATTCAAAAGATCGTGAATACCTATTTTGAAACTCTCTACTCACATAGAGTGGAAAACACAGGAGAAATGGATAGTTTTCTAGAAACATATTAATTACCAAAGTTCAACCAAGAAGATATAGCAATTTTGAGTAACACAATATCAGCTATTGAAATTGAAAATGTAATTAAAAACTTACCAACAAAGAAAAGCACAGTTCCTGATGGATTCACAGCTTAATTCTACAAGAAATTTAGAGAAGATTTGATGCCAATACTACTTAAACTCTTTAATGAAACTGAGAAAAAAGCAATCCTCCCTAAATCATTCCTGGAGGCAAGTATCACTCTGATACCAAAACCAGAGAAAGATCCAACCAAAAAGGAGAACTATAGACCAATCTCAATAATGAACATTGATGCAAAGATTCTCAATAAAATACTGGCAAATAGAATGCAGCAAATCATCAAGAAGATTATACCAAGTGGGGTTCATTCCAGGAATGCAGGGATGGTTTAACATATGCAATTCAGTAAATGTAATACACCACATCAACTGAGCCAAAAACAAAAACCACATGGTAATCTCAATAGATGCAGAAAAAGCTTTTGACAAAGTCCAACACATGTTCATGATAATAACCCTTTAGAAACTCAGAATATATGGTGTCTCCTTAAACCTCATAAAGGCCATCTATGACAAACCAACAGCCAACATTATACTAAATGGACAAAAACTGAAAGCTTTCACTTTAAAATCAGGAACAAGACAAGGATGTCCACTGTCACCACGCCTTTCCAACATAGTTCTGGAAACACTAGCCAGGGCAATTAGACAAGAGAGAGAAATAAAAGGAGTAAAGATAGGAAAGGAAGAAGTTAAATTGTCACTATTGGCAGATGACATGATACTCTATATAGAAGACCCAAAAAAGCTCCATTAAAAGACTACTAGAGGTGACAAACAAGTTCAGCAGTGTAGCTGGATACAAAGTCAATGCTCAAAAACCAATAGCATTCCTGTACACAAACAAAAAACTCACCAAGAGAGAAATTATGGAAATATTCCCCTTTATAAAAACATGTAAAAAAATGAAATAATTAGGAATCAACCTAACTAAAAATGTAAAAGACCTATATGCTGAAAATTATACTATGCTGAAAAAGATTGAAGAGGATATTAGAAAATGAGAGAATATTCCTTGCTCTTGCTAGGAAGAACCAACATTGTGAAAACGGCCATACTCCCAAAAGTGTTACACAGATTTAATGCAATCCCAATCAAAATACCATTGACATACCTCACAGATCTAGAGAAGACACTACTAAAATTCATTTGGAACCAGAAGACACCTAGAATAGCAAAGGCAATTTTGGGCAACAAAGGCAAGGCAGGAGGCATCTCAATTCCTGACTTGAAACTGTACTACAAAGCCACAGTGATAAAATCAGCATGGTACTGGCAAAGAAATAGACCTGAGGATCAAAGGAACAGATTAGAAGATGCAAGCACAACTACAAAGACACTGAGCCACCTGATATTTGACAAAGGGGCTAAATATGTCCACTGCAAGAAGGACAGTCTCTTTAATAAATGGTGTTGGAAAAATTGGCTCTCCACATGCCAAAGACTGAAACTAGATCCATGCCTATCACCATGCACAAAACTAAAGTCTAAATATATCAAAGACCTAAATATTAAAACAGAAACACTAAGTCTACTGGAAGACAAGGTAGGTTGAAGCCTTGGAGACACAGGGTTAGGCAGAGAATTTATGAACCTAATGCAAACTGCACGGGAAACACTTCAAAGAATAAACAACTGGGATCTCATATTATTAAAAATTTTCTGCACTTCGAAGGAAATCACCAACAGAGTGAAAAGAAAACCCACAGAGTGGAAAGAATTTTAGCCAGCAACCCCTCAGACAAAGGACTTGTGTCCAGAATATATAAAGAATTGAAAAACATCAAGCCCCCCAAATTCAAAGACCCTCTCCAAAAATGGGCATCTGAGATGAACACACAGTTCTCAGAGAAAGATATGAAAATGGCAAATAAATACATGAAGAAATGTTCACCATCACTGGTCATTTGAGCAATGCAAATTAAAACAACACTGAGATTTCATTTCACTCCAGAAAGAATAGCTGCCATCAAGAAATTAACTGATAGCAAATGTTGGCGAGGCTGCTGGGAAAAAGGAACACTGCTCGACTGTGGGTGGGAATGTAGACTGGTGCAACCACTATGGAAATCCATATGAAGAATCCTCAGAAGACTAGGATTGGAAGTTCCATTCAATCCAGCTATTCCCCTCCTGGGTATTTTCCCTGAAGAACTGACAAGTTCATATCACAGTGATATATGTGCACCCATGTTTATAGCAGCACAATTTGTAATATCTAAATCTTGCAAACAACCAAGATGCCCATCAACTGCAGAGTGGATGAAAAGATGTGGTATTTTACACAATGGAATATTACTCAGCTATAAAAAGGATGATCTTGATGCCTTCATAGGTAAATGGAGACAACTTGAGACTATCCTCAGTAGTGAAATAAATAAGAATCATATTTATAAATTTCAAATTATGTCTCTAGTGTAAAAAGTGATAAGAGCTATAAGAGTAATAAAACCCAAAATGTGTAATTGCTATTGTAAAAAATAGAGGAAAATAAAGTGCTCTAAAGGACATAACTGCATGTATGTTTGAGTGTGTAAAATAGATGACCATATTGCTGAATCTTTGTTGGATCTTTGAACAGAACTGTTTGTAATCTCACTGTTTGAATGTCTACTATGTATCCTTTAAATTTGTAACTTAAACAACTACATCCAAGATGTCAATATGTAATTTATCAACTAGTGATTTCTTAGTGTTTTTTCTCTTTTTTTCTTTATTCCTTTAGAATTCTATATTGTTGCTACCCCTTTTTCTTTTGCTTTTTTTCTCTTTAAATAAAAAAATTGAAATAATGCATAATTTCTATTGTAAAAAAGAGAGGAAATAGGAAGTGCTATAAAAGATATAACTGCATGAATATTTAAGTGTGTGGGATTGATGACCATACTTCTAAGTTCTTGTTGGATTGTTGAGCAGATCTGTTTACATTCTCACTTCTTGAATGTCTACGTTGTATGTTCTAATTTTGTAACTTGAATGACTATTTCTAAAAGGACAATATGTAATTTATCAACCAGTGGAAAAAAATACTAAGAAATGTATATCTTATCATCATTTAAATACAGTGCTTTTATCAATGCTTTACTAACATTAGTTATATCAGTATTTTTTCTTCTGTCATTTTAAATTAAATATGTATATGATGCTCCTGAATTATTTCAAATCACATTATAACTACTGGACATATATTAAGTGGGATGAAATTTTCATATGTAAATTCCTATTCACATCTATCTATTAAGGAAGAATAAAATGAAATTCATATATATATATATATATATATATATATATATATATATACAGTAAGGCAATTTGGTAGATGTATTGTGCCCATATTTTTCTACTCTGTTCTGTCTCTTCCATTTTGTTTTTGATGTATTACATTTTAAATTGCAATGACTAATTGATCTGTAATCAATCTCTACATTTCTTCAATAATCAGAAATTCATTTCTTCTCTGAGTACCATGTAAATTTGCAAGTTTCTACCATTTCTTTCCTCTTAAGGTTTTGTTGCAATTGCAATTTATGGCTTGAGGTTTTTTTGAGCTTATGTTAGGTATACCTCAGTACTGGCTTCCAGTTTTTCCAACCAGATGTATTGAGTTTGTATTCTCTTTCCTATGATTCGGTTGCTTTCAGTTTTTACATATATAGTTCTTCTAATTTCTATATGTATATAAATAATATGGTTTATGTATACTTTATTAAGGATCACACAGTGTCATATACTATTGATAGCTCTTTGTGATATATAAAGCAAAATAATGCATTTTACAAATAAAGAAACTTAAATAATTAGAGAAATGAAATAAAAGGCCCAAAGTTACATCAATGCACATCAGAGTCATGACAAGAACCACAAATCTTGTCCCAGTCCAGAATCTTTTCCTCATCCAGGAAAATGATAATTTGAATATCTTTCATTTCAGGAAGCTCTATTCTAGTGTGCATACCCCTCAACGGTTTACATCTAACTCAATACTGTTTAGTTCTTACAATTGCCTATTCAGAATATATTTTGAAGTTTGAACACATTTATTAAATCTGATGGGGCCATTCATCATATTATATTTTGGTTTTTAAAATGTTTGTATTATTATCCATGTGTTCTTCCAGGCAGAAATTGTTACCATTCTTTTTAAAATTCAGGAATTCCTCATGAAATTATTAGGTTACAGTGTTCATAAAATAGCTTATAGTATTTTCATCTCTCCTTTAGTTAATGGTATACTTTATTTGTAAATGCTTTTCTTCTTTTTTCATAGTTTTACTCCATCCTGTAATAAACTCTATAGGTATTGTGTTAACATACCAAAATCATTTCAAAGTTATTGTGAATATATTCTTTACTCATTGCATCTTCGGGATGTCTTTCAGAAATACATCAGTATTAAATGAATATTTATGAATTCACCTTATAGCCCATAAATTCCCTATACCAGAATATTCCTACTCATAGTTTGCCAATGATTAGCAAAAGTCACCCAACATGAGCCTCAACAAATATCATATTTATATCTGGTGTGCTCTAAATTCCTGAGCTGTAGCTTTCTAATCCCCTGTCCATTGCAGGAAAGGAATTAAGACTAGTTGGGCATTGTAAATGTTAGCCTAGGAAATACACTAGTTTGGGATCTCTCAGTTTAATATTTTGTTGGCCATCTAGACCAAAGGCCTAAGTGACAAACTCCCATTCTCCAGTTAGCTCATTAAATTCATCAGCTGAAAGGTTATTTACAATAGCCCAAAAAGATCAAGTTTACCCTGAGTGAAGAGCTCCTTACATGTGTACTGAATTTTTTTGTCTTTTAGATAGTGAGTTCTACTAGTGCAAAGAAGTCTGGCTGAGATCAAAACTGATTCAAATATCTCCCAAAGTGGAAGGATCCAAAGTATAGATGCACTGTTATCCCTTTTCTTCCCTTCCATGGATCTAGAATTGTTAAATACATAGAATGTATTAGAATCATTTTCCACTTTATCATCTCAGTGAACATGAAGCCAAATGAGAGTAATGACTCATCTGCTTTGTTTACCCATGCATCTCCACTGGTGCTGACAACAGACCTTAAAAAACATTTGTTGAGTGAATATATTAATTAATTCAGTCATTCTTTATAGTTTATCGATATAGTTTGTCATACACTAATATATAAAGTATCACATAATTATCTCAGTAGAAACCAAACTAATATCCAAAAAAATTCATAAACTAAAAATCAAATATCCATGTATCATATATAAATTAACAAATGACAAAAAGCTAATTTTTAAAAAGACTGGCCATTTAAAGCAACAATCATCAGATATAACAGAAATTCTGGCAACAACCTTTTGCAAAGAAAAAAAGTAAATTATATTTATAAAAGGGAAAAATTTTTAAAGGAAGTCAATTATTTGCTTAGGTTGTCCTAGGATATAGTTGACAATATATATACATCATTGGCTCAATTGATTTAAAATATAAATAAAATCTCCAATTAGGAAAATAACATAATCCTTCTTTCATTCTTTATAACCAATATCCACAGAAAAAAATTAAATTTGTGAAATATGTACCCTGAAAACCTTGATCACCTCCAGATAGTATGTGTCTAAGTCCTACCAAATTATTAAGTAATACATAATTTCCATGTCATAGCATCTATTTTGCAAATAAGCTTTTTTATGTATAATCCTGTTTTGGGGGTCTGATTTGGGAGAATCCCAACTAAGATCATAAGAATTTTATAAACTTTCTTAGCTGTGACAATCACCTCTCCCCAGGTCTATAACTCACCTCAGACACTTAGACAACAGGTTAATGTTGAGACAATCAGATGAATTGTAAAATTGCCTTTTTCTGAATACATTTGCTAGTTTGAGAATTTCTAATAGACTCATTAGCCACAGGTTCTGAAGCCACTGCACACTAGATAAATGATTAACAGACATCAAGACAATTGCAAGTTTTTCTCTCTATTCACAACAAGCTATAAGCCTTTATATATAATATAATTTTTAGAATTGCATTTTTATACCTGTCCTTTGTTTGCAACACACATTAGATAATATTTTTGAGGTTACAAAACATTTTGCATTCAGTCCTTGACACAAAGAAGTTTTCAAAAATAACGCATAAATTAATATCCAACTTCCCACTACACATCTGCAAAGAGGATGTCCAACAAATGTTCTGACTTTGGTGTATTAAAACCTATCATCTCAATTTTTCTCTTTTGTTTTATTTCATTGTTTTTATCTCAATGACATATGCTGAAATTTTTAAAAAATTTCTTATTATATTGCTATGAATGTTCAGCAAGAAAGAAATTAACTCATTGTTTTGGCTGAAAGACATTAATTTTGACATTATATTTTCATTTTTGTGCCCATTAAACTCCCATTTCTTACTCATCCAGGAATTATTTACAGAATGTTCTGTTTCCACAAGTTTTTCCTCACTATTTGCCACAACAAGCTGCAGACCTATATATTTAATGTATATATGTAGATAGATAGATAGATATAGATAGGGATATAGATTATTACAATTTTTAAAATGCTTACTAGTCTTGAAAAAGAGATTACCTTGGTGTCTTTGTGTCTATCACTGTGGTTTTCTATATGAAAATATGTATAATCAAAAATAACTTATTCTGTTCCCTAAGATTGCCTTCTTTTTTGCATTGTAAAATAGTGTGATTTCTAGGTCAAGCCTTTGTTTTCTTAGTTTGCCTTGTTATGAGAGTGAACACGGAAACCAATTATGAAGAAAGGTTCTTGGGAACTAGGATTAGACTAAAGGAGTAATACCATGCTGAGGTAAATTTGTGGAGGTAATGTCAAGTTACAAGAAAGCAGCTAAAAATATTAAAATCAGAAAAAGTGAAATGTGAGTAGAGTCAAATTCTCTAATGTCAATCAGAATTCTGCCCATATAGTAGCTGGATATATTGGTTTGGTTTTTACATGTTTGTGATAACTGCAATTATTACACATGAGTTCAATATTTTTGCTCTGGTAAAAACAAAGTGACAACTGTTAGCCTCATATTCTGCTTTAATATATAGAACTTAGATATTTCAATTATTTTGTATATAAGTGCATATTATTTTTTGCCTTGTTTTGAGTCTGTGTTTTAATATAATGCTAACTTTTCTTATTCACGTTTAATGTTATGATTGATTTTGTATCATTCTCTATCACTCTGTGTTCATCTTTGTTGTTACTTACTTGCTGTTTGTATTAATGTTTCAATAGATGACTTCAAAATCTTTATCCTGAGCCAGAAAGTAAGTTGATCTAATTCCATTACATCATTATTTGACACTAACATTTGTCTGAAGCTTTATGTTTCATAAAATATTTTATGAAGCATTATTGTGTGGGTGTAAATTTAATTACTGTCAATATTTTCTAATAGAAATATGCATTGAGTTTTCAATATTACCCTGTCTTAATATTGCATCTGAGTAATCGGGAAATATTATTAATGCATAACCCCATTCAATCAGTTGAAGACCTAAATAGAACAAAACATCAAAACGTCTAAGTGGAAACTCCTGCTGCCTGACTGCTTCAAGCTAGGATGCTGGTTATTTTCCTGCTTTCAAATTCGAAACAGAAACATCGGGCCAGAGATATAGCTCAGTGGTCCTTAGTTAGATTCCTGGTACAAAAAAAGTAAAACATCAACTCTTTCTGGGTCTCAAGCCACCCAGCATTTGGACTGAATTACACCACTGACTCTCTCAAATCTTCAGATTAGTGACTTCTGATCTTGGGACATGCCATCCTCTATAATTTCATGATCCCATTCTTTTTTACTGTTTCTCTGGAGAACTTTAATACAATCACAAACAAAATTACCTCTTCGTTTCCAGCAAGTCATACTGTTGGGAAGGTCATCTGCTACATTGTTAGAGCACCAGAAAAGGCTCAACTGGTGTCTATTATATGTCAGCAATAATCATAAGAGCATCAATAATAAGAGTTTATCAAAAATAAATAAAATAAATAAAAAGTGTTCTTCCTCAATCTTATCTATTTCCTTCTCTTTTTTAGTCAGATGAAAAGAAGCTCCAAGTTCTATGGAAAATTCCATCCTATTGTTGAAAACCAGCTTTAAATCTTCTTTAGGAGTTGTTTTATTTTTTCTGTAGAATTTTCCCTTTCTTCATCCTCGCCTCACAAAACATCATACTACTGTCTTTCCCATTCTTTATTCTTTATAAATTAAAAATCACCCAGCAAACACTCAACAATGTGATAAGTGTGCTAAGGCTACCTCCCAGCTTGTTACTTGTTGTAATACAGAAATCATCTCCTTTTTTTCTTATGTATAGACAAATGCTCCCTCTGCCTTTTTGGGCCCTTTTTTTCCTTCCTTAATTATCCTTTCCTCCATCTACTTCTCCAGTGTACCAGCTTGACTTTATATCTTGATATTTGTGCCTTTATATGTGCCACTGAGCAGAACAGTTATTAATTTAATATGTAAACAAGCCAATTGAGTTAAACTGGTCAGTTAGAACATAACTAGCCAATAAATATAGTTACCTATAGATCTTGTCCTCATTATCACCCCATTTAGCTTATTTTCAGGTGCTCTTTTAAGGACCATTTTACACTTCATTCCTAAACTTGCCATTAAAGGATCCCACTAAAATTATCTAGAGTTGACGACTATGGTGCATTGCTACATCTCAGTCTGAGTTATATTCTTCAGAAAAATGAGTACCAGTTCATAACCATGTAGCAAATATAGTATTCTCCATTTCTATGAGTTTTTCATCAGTCAATGGAGAATATTATCATCTCTCTTTCATTTTCCAAATCTATCTTACAGAGGAAAATTAGATTCCAGAGTTCTTGCCTGTTCTCAAACCATACTAGTTAATGTGCAATAATGTTCCATCTCTCTGGGTATATACAATTTGATCTTATAGTGAGGCATTTACTTATTTCCCATATTTTTGAAAGCTAATTTATTGATTTGTGATTTTCCTTTAAGTACTGATACTCAACGTTGGAATATTTTCACATTTGTATTTATAACTTTTTTGAGTTCTCAAAATTATACTAACCCTTGAAACTACATTTTATAGTATGAAAAGAAAGTGCTTCTCTTTAATTCAACTTCTGATTTCTCATACTGCTAAGCAGCTGAGTTTAATAGAGCTAGGAAGAAGACTGTTGTTGCTGATATAAACAGCTAGTTCTGCACTGTAATTCCTAAGCTATTTCTCTACAACAGACAGCTATTTCAGCCAATGTTTTCTTAATGGAAGAATTCATAAAATTGTGTGTTCATCATGCATGTTATCTTAAAGCTGCAGCACCATTTCAGTGACAAAGGACTTTTGGATTTTGTTTCTTCCTTGTTAATTTTGGAGAAGTAATTCATGCACTTAGTAAAAATAAAAATCTGAATGCTATACAATAAAAAACAAAAATTCTCCCTATATTTTGCTACATGCATACATCAATCAGTCCTATTCTCCAGAAATAAACTATTTGTTATAGATTTAATTTTTTTCTGCAAATTATCTCCTCAACTCTCTAGAAAATTAATCTCATTGTCACACTATAGTCCTTCCAATTTTGCATAGTATTAATTTTAGTTTCCTTGGCAGGGTATAAACTTTTGCATACAAAACAATTTCCCCTTTTATATACATGTCCATTGTCTCTTATATTCCAGATCACTAAAGAAGAATCTTCTTCCATATTTTTGCAGGTAAACTCATGATCCTACCCTGAAAAAAGTTTGAGTTCTTCTTTTATCTACTATGTCCTGAAATTTTATGTGATTGATTTTGTCTTTGACCATTCATTGACTCAATATTCATCAGATTCCTTCAATACAGTGAACATTTCTTTTTGTTCACCTTTGGGAAATATACTTCCAATATATCTTTATCCCCCTTTATTTTCTATACTCTGTCCAGAACTTCTATTAGCCAAGTGGATCACTGTGTTGTGTTATTTATCTTTTCTCACATTTTCTACAAATTTTCCCTTTATTACAAGAGTTTTGCTAAAACTTCTATTTGAAACTATCCATTGGCAATCATAATTTTAATCCCCCAAGAGTTCTTTCTGGTTCTTCAATTTTTATTTTATTTCCATATTTTTTCTGCTTTTGTGTTGTAATCAATAATATTTCATCACTCTGAGAATACCAACTTCAGATTTATTTGCCTTATTCTATTTCCAGAACACTATTTCTCCTAGCTCTTGTTATCTCTTGTATCTGTTGCTATTTTTGTAGACTATAGATTGATCTTTGATTATACTTTCACCATTAAAATCAGTTGCATGTCTACATGTTCATTTTAGCCTGCTGACCAAGCACAGCAATGCACAGGTGCTGAATTATGAGAATCAGTATAATGCTTCTTCAGATAATATTTCACATAATCAACTCCTGCAAACAACCCATCCACCTTTTAAGTACTCTTCCAGTTTCCATTGTTCATGCTAAGTTTGAGCCTGGAACTTTCCATGAGTTATCTTGGAAAATAAATTCTCTCTCAGTTGCAGAGCCCTCCTGATTTGCCAAGCCTGCTATTTTCTACTTCGTTTCGTTCCTCAAAAGATGTACACATCTTTCTTGGACAACATATATATCTTCTAGAAATTTGAGATTCTTTTCTGATTTGGGGTTTATTCTTTTACTTTTACTTTATGGTAATCTCAGGTAGGAGGGGCAAAAACACAGGAGTATGATCTGTATTTTTTTAACCAGAAGCTAGGATGTAATCTCAAGTTGCTCCAGTAACGAAGAAATAGAATTGATCTACCCCAGTGATAATCAATGTACAGGCACTAAAACAAGAGTATCAGCATAATCTAGACATATATTAGGAATATAAATTTTCCAGGGCCACTAAATCAGAAACTCTGTGGGACGGGGCTCAATATTGCATGTTTAACAAGACCTCCAGATGATCTGCTACATGTTCACACTTGAGAATCTTCGAACTATTCACCCATCTCCCTATGGCTTAACAATATGTATATGCAGCTCCATTGGCCAGAGTTTCTTAGATCCAGCCTAATTCACAATAGTTTCCTTACTTGTTCTTTTTAGCTAAGGTCCATTGATTTCCACATAAAGATCAAGGCCAAGATGCGAAAAGTATTACTCATCACAGATTTGACTGTGATGATGGAACTGCATTTGGAGCCTTTTGATTCCTGCTTGTCCCCCTGTTAATACCACCCTGCCTCATAAATGGACATTTGCCTTCATTCCTATATTGATAATCATACTAATATCCCAGAACAGTCAGAAGGCTATCCTTCTAGCTCCCAATGAGGCTATGTTTATTTCTGACATAAAGTTTAACAAAATGTCTGGGAAAGTATAACCTGCTTACTTTATCAATCTTTTCAAATTCTTCTTATTGGAATACTCTGCACCCTTATCAGAAAACCTCAGATACTGTGTTTTCTTGCTATACTGTATTGCGTCTTCTATTGACACTGGTCCTTGGGTCTGAAAACTCAGGCCTGGTGGTGATCCAATATGTAACCACAAAGGAGAAATTAACCAGTAACCTTGGTAGCACTTACTCTGCACCCTAATCAAAGAAGCTGACTGGTCACCCACAAAATCGATTGGCAACTGACACAGGCAATTACGTGTGACATGCCATTTTTAGAGTGCCATTTGTGAGTACACTGCTAGTGGATCTAAGGAAGAAAAGTGCATTTGCCAGGTGATCTGCAGAGCAGCTTGCTGGGGAAGAATAAATAAGGGGAGCACTGACCTTTCAGTCACAGGAAATGACACTTTGGCTTCCCTCCTGAGATTTTCTCTGACTAGCTTTGGTAGAAGCCATCCTGTTCCATCTGTAGCAGCTTCAGTAGGGATCCAAAGAGTGTGTGGCAAATAATTAAGAGCAATTATCTTGCTATGAGTGAGAATGGATGTGGGAGAAGAAAGGAAGGCCCTTGATAATTTGAAGACTTCCCACAACCTACCAAATCATGAGCAGCATGTTTCTTCCACTTGACATGCCCTCCTTCCCTGGCTTATTGCCGAGATGGCTTATTGTTTAATGCATACTTTATTACTAATTAAATCAATAGAAATAAGATAAAAATAAATGCAATTTCCAATTCTACGGCATGTAGTTTAATGGATAAAGAGCTCTTTTGTACCTTAAGAGAAATACTCAGCAGAGCCATTAAAAGATAAAGTATGATAACAGGGCCCCCATTACTCGACCAATTAATAGTATAATGAGTGTTATGGACTAAAATATTTCTTGATTCATATTACGTATAATTTATTAAATGAAAGTGATAGATTGGCAATTGAAAGAATGTTATTGCAAATAAAATTTCCAAGTTGAATTATATTTTTTCAAGAATTCAGACAATCAAGTTAACACCAGTAACTTATTAAGGTTCCAGAATAAAATAATATGAAAGGGAAAGATAGCATATCATTCCATTTACTGAGTTTTTGGTAATCTGATTTGACCAACAGAATTCTGGTATGTGGATTTACACACAGATTTCTACTTGTTGCCTAAAAATAAAAGCAATCTAAGTATTTATTCTGGGGAGACTTATGTTCAATGCTGGGTTGTTATAAAAATAAATATATTTTATCTTGAATTAGATCATGGAACTATTGTTGATAAAAAAGTAAACACATTAAAGAAAAACCAAAAGATTCCAGCCCAGCCTGCACAACTTAGCACCTTAGAGTCTGTCTTAAAGTAAACAAAAGTACAAAAAAGGGTTGGATATAGCTCAGTGCAAAGGCTCTGGGTTATTTCTTCATCACTGAAAAATTAATTAGAGCTTCAGCATCCATATTTCACAAATAAACACCACAAACTAAGGTAACATGAATGACATGAAGACAGAGTGAAACCAGTTAAACTACCACCCCATGCTACCTTATATGAGAGGAAAATAAACTTCCATTTGCATAGCTACTTTTTGTTTTTTTATGCTTTCATTCTCTACACCCATCCATATATTACATACACTATTATCTTACAAAAGTCTCTATTTCTATGTTCACTCTTTCTAAAGTGATACTATTTAGATATTGTTATATAAATAGAGAAATCAAAATCCATCCTGTACAGGTACAAATTCCCTATGAAGAAATGATCATTATGTATGTCTAAAATGTACCAATAAATTTAATTATGGTAAAAGATACAAAACTCACTAAAGAAGTTCCTATTTTATAAAACTAAATGCAGGTCAAATAGCATAATATCAAAGATGTTCCATGTCAAATTCTCTGTCCCATTATTTTGATTAACATCCATAAGGTTAGTTCTTCTTTTCTTGTCTTTTTTAATGTTCTGTGCAAAGCCAGAATGTATCCTATTGGCTTCTATAAGAATTAATGTTGCCAAGATAGCTGTAGAAGATTATGAATGCTTATTGGACCTTACAGTAAAGCTTTATGTGTACTGAGGAAAAACAGCTGAGAACTCTGAGGCCTGATTTACATAAGGGCAGACTTGCATTTCAAAACCACACTTAGTTCAGTCTTCATGCTGTAATAATGGTATCTACTAGCAGCAAGTCCAACTTCTTCTCTAAACATTTACTACGGGTTCCAGTGGGAAATCACTCATCAATTGGCATTAGAAGCAATTTAAATGCATCAGTGAACTAAGCCATTTTTAGATATAAAATCATTCTTACTGATCAGTAAGGAAATACAAAATTTCATAACAAAATAATAGGAAAATAACAATAGTTAATACATTACATGTCATTTTTTTGTTACATTATATATTGTCTTCTTGGATATAGTTGTTCAAGTTACAAAATTAAAGCATACAAAGTGGACATTCAAACAGTGAGGCTGCAAACAGTTCTGTTCACCTATCCAACAAAAACTTAGTAAAATGGTTATCAATCCTACACACTTAAGTATACATACAGTTATCTATTTTAGAGCACTTTCTTTTCCTCCTCTTGCTTTTTTTTTAAATTTTTTTATTTAAAGAAAAAATTTTGAAACAGAAAGAGGGTAGAAACAATACAAAATCTCAAAAACAAAACAAAACAGAAAAAAAAAACAAAAATAGTAACCAGTAAAAAATCACTAGCTGATAATTACATAATTTCCTGTTAGATGCAGTTGTTCAAGTTACAAATGTAAAGTCCACAAAGTGGACATTCAAACAGTGAGACTGCAGTCAGTTTGGCTCATCCATTTAACTAAAACTTTAGCAACATGGTTATTAATTCCACACCCTTAAATATACATGCAGTTATATCCTTTAGAATACTCTTTCCCTTTTTTTTCTTGACAATAACTATAATCCATTCTCATAAACTACTTAGAAGTTCTACACATGTATAAGTCTCTACACATATACCTAGCCTTTCTGTATTAGAGGGAGAAACAAATCAAAACAAGTCAGCAATACAAATTCCTAGAGAAACACAAAATGAAAAGAATATACAAAAACACAACAGTAGGTGATCTACAGTAGTCACTATGATGTCTCCTGTTATTTTCAATAAAATTGTCTGTATCATCAAATATAATATAAACTTAGCATTGCTTTACACTATTAATAAAATCTAAACATTGGAGACATTATAGGACTTCAAAGGCAGTTAACAATCAAAGCAGAATGGGTATCCTATTGAATCCTGTCATCTTCAGAGTAGTTGCCCCTACTCTCAGACTCGACACTCTCAAGCATACCAGATTTAAGTAAAATCAGTCAAGATAAAACAGTGATATAACCAATCTTCTCTGTCTTATCTCTGCCATGCTGTTTTTCTGTTGTTATTTGTTTACTTTTCTGCTCTGTTCCACTGTCTGCCCCTTTCTTTGAGGCCTTTCTGCCATTATTGCTGGAACCCTGGTGATTTTCTTCTCTCTCTAAAATGTCCTTCAGTATTCTTTGCAGGGTTGGATTGGTGGTCACAAACTCCCCCAGTTCCTCTTTGTCGTGGAAATATCTTGTCTCTCCATTAATTTTGAGGGACAGTTTTGCAGGGTACATCATTCTGGGTTGGAGGTTATTTTCTTTCAGGGCTTGGAATATTTCACTCCAAGCTCTTCTTGATCTGATGGTTTGCATGGAGAAGTCTGCTGTGATTTTCATGAGTTTTCCTTTATAGGTAATCTGTTTCTTTTCTCTGACTGCTTTTAATATTCCGTTCTTGTGATGGATTTCTGGGATCCTGATTATTGTACGTCTGGGTGTAGATCTGTTTTGGTTATAGCTGGCTGGAGTTCTACATGCCTCATTTATCTGAACTTCACTTCCATTACCGATGTTTAGGAAGTTTTTCTTAATTATTTCTGTGAATAGACTTTTTATTTCATTTGTATTTGTCACTGCATCTTCATTCACATATTTTATTCTTAGGTTATAAATTCTCTTGTCATCTTCTAGCCCTTGTATCATTGCTTCCTGGTTCTTTGTTATTTTTGAGAGATCCTTCCTTTCATGATCATACTTTGCAAATCTATCTTCAAGTTTTGAAAGTTTGTCTTTAGTTTCTGTTAAAAGGTTTTGCCAGGTTTCAATGGAGTTTTTAATTTCCTGATATTCTCTTTGGATCTGTTTTCATATATTCTAAGTTTTGTTTATATTCCTCATCAAAGGCTTCTCCATTTTCTCTGGGTTCCTCTATTCTTTCATTTGTGCCTACTTGAGGATTACCCAGGACTTCTTTTATTAATCTTCTTATATCTTGCTTCACCTGAGTTAGAATTTCAGATTTAAATTCGACGATGAGGTCACGGATGTATTTCTTTATTTCCGATGAGGCTGTCTCTGACATTACAGGTTTACTGCTCTCAACCTCCTCTGCATTTACCTCTGTTGGACTCACTTTCCCTGGTTCCACAGTTGGGGATCTTTTGCTCTTTCTCTGTCTTGTCATGTTTTCAGCCCCCTTCAGACAGGTGGCTGGTGGAGGTCTCTGGGCCTTTCCTATTGCTCACAGTTTTTCTGCAATGCACTTGTTAGGGAAGTACCACCCACCCCGTCCACTGCGAATCTGCGAGTTGCACGCTGAGAGCTGGCTCCTCCCCCTATGCCAGTCAACCAGTTTATGCTTCAACAAGTTTGTGTGTCCCCTGGGGATGCCACTGGCCCAGAAAAGCCTTGTCCCTGGCTATTGGGTTTCAACCAGGTGTGTGGCCCTGCCCGAGAAGATCCCACCAATCTGCTTTGGACTAGAAGTCATCAGCAGACGCTGCCTTGGATTTTGATTCAAGCGGGCCCTGCCCAACTCCAAAATGTCACCCAGCCAGTCCTCCCGGTTTGGGGAATCCAGTTCCCATCACTCACCAAAGTTCATGCAGCTCGACTGGCTGTTTCCACTCCCTGTCTCAGCGCCTCCTCCAGCAAAGGGTCTGGAGCTCACAAACCCCTCCTCTCAGAAGGGCCGTGATCTTAGCTTGATTGTGAGTCACCAGACTCTAAGACATGCCAGTACAGTGATCTGGGCTTGCCCAGCTCCAGCCCTCTGTCCATGCTTCTTTTTCTTCTTTCTTTTTCCTTTTTCTTTTCTTTTTCTTTTTCCTCAGTTTCTTCCTGGGTCATGAGAATTCCTCTCCTTTTCTCTGGCTTTCTCCATGTTGCCAGATTCCAGCATCTGAGTTGTTTTTATATTTTTTTCCTCAGAGAGGCTCTCTTGTGCTGCCACTCAGTCGGCCATCTTGCTCTCTACATGTCATTATCTTTAAAGCAGTTGCTCAGTGTATGAAAATGTTTCCAATCCATATTAGCATAAACCTTCCTTTTTAATAAACTAAGAGATACTAATAGTGTAGTTGACTTTTATTTTTCCTCTTTTGCCTACTGCTTTTTCCCCTTTCACTCATCCTAGTTCCTTTTTCCTTTTGAACAAAGTCTTCCCATTTTACAATATCTATTGTACATTTTAAATCTTAGTTACTCTTTCAGTTTTTCACACCAAGGAGAAACTACAATGTTTGTACATGTGAGATGTAAGATCATTCTTACTGTGCAGAGTTGGCATCTGTGAGGATAGAATATAAATCATCCCACCTTTTTACACCCTAAAAGATACTAGTAAGCTACATATGGTTTTTATATTATGTAAAAGTTGGATAAATCAAGTCAGTTGAATAAAACTTTGCCATTATTCATCATTAAGAAATCAAGCAAGAAATCAAGGTGGTACTGTGGTGAAAAAGGAACCCTCCATTATTACTGATGGGAATGTAAACTGGCAAAACCACTATGTAAAGCAGTTTGGAGATTTCTTGAACTGAAATTAGAAATTCCATATGACCCAGCTAACCCCTTTCTAAGTATGTTCCCCAAAGAAATTAAGACATCATCTTACAGGAATATATGCTTATCCTTTATAGCTGTGTAGTTTGTAACTGTTAAATCCTAGAAACAGCCTGTATACCTGCCCAAAGATGATTGGATAAATTGTGGCATCTACATATAGTGGAATATTACTTGGCTATAATGAATGACAAATTCTTTAGTAACAAAATGGATGCATCTGGAAAATATAACGTTGAATGAAATAAAGCAGACACACAAGTTTAAATATCATATTGTAGCTTTCATTTGAGTGAAAAAATAATAAATGATGGATTGAAGGGGATGGATCTCTTGTAAAAAGGAAGTGGTACAAGGGAACAAGGGCAAGAGGTGAGAAGGAAGGGAAGAGCAAATAAGTAGAATAAGATATGCCACGTACAGGAACCTAATAATTTCAATGAATGTAAACATTATATGCCATAACAAGAGCTAGGATAAATAGCAACAAGAATGAAACTCAAGATGGAGAATTGGAGGAGGAAGGAGGGAGGAGGAAGGGAAGAGGACCCAAAAAGGAAAGAAAAAGAAACAAATTGTAGTATGCACATGTAACCACTCCACAAGATGAATATAAACTACATGTACTGCAAACAAGTAATAATAAAAGTTTTAAAAATAAAACCTTGCCATTCTGGATTTCATTGTGATTATTTGAATGAATGCTATATGTTTTCTCTTCAAATTTACATCTCTAAACACATAATAAGCATCTCAGTTAGCACTGTGCTTCAGTAAAGTTGGTTTGATTGAATTCAGTTGATTGTTCAGTATACTTACGTGGAGACTTCAGACAGACATGGTTTTTAAGTGTACACAGATCTTCAGTTATACCACTCTATTATATATGAGCTGGGGTCAGTCAATCTTACCAAGCCCTGGTTTCTCATTAAAAAACAGAATTACATTTTTTGTTCTGCCTATCTTTTCATGTCACTAGGTGGCAAATTGCGTAGATCTCTGAAGTACCTTTTGTAGCGTATTATTATTCTTGTTATGTGGAGATGCAGTGCAGTATATCCAATATTTTTTGTTTCATTTTGATGTTGTTTGTGACATTATTTTTTCCTTTATTTATCCCCAGTGAATCTTTGATTTGTAAAATTGCACCCTCCAAATAAATACTGGTTTACAGCATGGTTGCTGCATGTATTCCAGGCATGCTAAAATTTTGTCATTTATCAAGCTGTGTCCTTCTAGAAGAAGACAGAATTTTAGGTTTCCTTCTTATATAATTACTTCTATTATATACAATGTGAGCTCAGAAAGAAAGTGGGGATATTTTATACATTTTCTGTAGAGGTCCTTGGCATTTAATAGTATTTCAAGGTCATAAGGAAAGGGAGAAAATCTGGACAGAGGACCTCATTTGGTTCCCTGCCTCCTCCACATGATCTTTTTGTAAATGGATGTAAACACATTCTGTAAACTGCATATCTTGAGCAGCTGGAGATTTCTTCACAGCCCGGATTTAATCAGTGTGCCTTTGTTTGAAGAGTAGAGAGTTTCAGACCTTGGGCATACCCATATGTAAATGTGAATACAAATTTCAAAATCCCCCCAAAAAGAACTTGTATTTGGATTTTAAATCATTTACAATTATCAACAACTTAGAAAACATGGGCACTGTACTTGCCCATATTCTAAATCAACACCATATTTCAAAATTCTGGCTGAAGCAATAGATAAGCATATGATTCAGTGAAACACAGGAATAATTCTCAATATCACAGCTGATATTTCTGAAACATTTGAAATATATTACCTAGCTCAAGAACAAACTGAAGGACATCAGCAATGTACAAAATGTGTGGTACAAAACTATAAATACCCCCAAAATAATAACATACTCTCAAGAAAATATAATTGAGTGGAGCCTCCAGTAATACAATTAAAATAAAATTACATAAGCCAGAAAATACTTAAGATTGCTTCTTCTCTCTCATTTTCCATGAGGAAAAACCAGACATTAAAAATGTATGTCATTTTAATAACTGCTATAATTAGAATTTAATGAGTTACTGTTAAAGATGAGATTACCAAAGAAGACACACATGAGTTAGAAATACTATGCAATAACATACTTTATTAATAATTTCAGGGATACTAATACTCAAGAAGGATGAATGAAACTGTGAGAGGTTCATGACATCAATAATAGGATTTCCAGCCCCTTTCTTCCCACATTAGAAATATACTCTCTGGCCTATAGTCAGAGATGAGCTGTCCAAAACAAGCATGTAATTAACTCATGCTGCAGGGAATATTTTAGCTCATGAAATATCTTCATTGACAACCAGATGGGTACAATATTCATGTGAAATTTCCCAGGAAACCATATTCCATCAACCTGTAGACCCTAGATATTTTTACCATAAGCAATCCAAAACCAAGAACACTCTGCCAAAGCAGTCAAGAGACAGTCAATAGACATGTCAATAGATAATAGTCAACAGACATTCTATTGCTTATAAACAACACTAGTCTACTCACCAGATCATTTATCAGTATGTTCCTAAGGAGATGAAGCCAAGTCATCCACCTTTTTTGTTTTCCCCAGAATATTTTCCCAGGAACAAGAGATAAATAAATTATACACCAGCAGTTGAACTCTTGTCTTCTGAATAATCATCATGTTAGAGGAAATATTCCTAAATTCATTACATGTATTATTTCTCAGATATAATGAGAATTCTCTCAACTCTTTCAGGTAGATATTATCATTCCATTTTCCAAATCACAAAAATTCAGGTAGGAAAAGATTATGCAATTTTCTAGAAGGCCCAAAGCTAGAATGTGACAGAAGAAAAATTTAAATTCTATCACATTGGCCTCAGACTTTTCTCAGGCATGATATAGTTCACTTACATATTATAGATCTTTCTGTGATGTTTCTTTTGAGATTCATATCATACTATGCACAGGAATAAGAAAGATGAAAATTAGGTTATGCTCCTCCCTGTATTAATAACCTTTCTGATGTTGGAATAATACAAAGTTTAAAAGAGAAAATGTTTATTTTGGCTCATGGTTTCAGAGGCTTCAGTTCATAGTCAGCTGGTTCCATCACCTATGGCAAGGGAAAAATATAATATCAGAAGGAAATGGTGGAACAAACCTGCTCATCTAATGGCATGGGAGAAGAAGAAAAAGGGTGAAAGAGCCAGGAGAGAGGGCAAGTATAATAAAGAGCCTTCAAAGGCATAGCCCTTGACTTGCTTCCTCCAACTGTTCCCCACCTCCTAAAGGCTATGAAATCATCAGTAGATTAATCCAATTATGAGGTTGGTGTCCTTGCAATGCAGTCACCTCTCTATATTGCACTTCTGAACATTGCTTCAGTAAGAATCAAGCCATCTCTGCATGAATGTTTGAAGGACACTTCATATTTAATTCACTTATGATTTCATAACACTCCCATTGAGAGGTGGGGATCTATTTCTCTAACTCTTGAATCTCGGCAAGCTTCACCTGTTTCACAAAAGACTACAGTGGTGAAAGTGGCACTATTCCGGTATTGGGTCAAGTTTTAAGAAGCATGGAAGCTTTTACCTTGGTGCACTCAGTTATCATGGAAGAAATCTGACTGTTGTGATGGACAACCACGTGGAAAAGGAATGAAGATGGAAAGTAATCTAGCTGAGCCCTACTTTGCATCCACTATTGCTAATATGCTAAATATATGTGTACTCTTGAACCCTTAAGATCAGACTAGCTAACAACTGAATATCATTGAGTGGCCTCAGTTTACAACTCATGGAGCAGATCATTCACTCAGCTGATCTTGCTACTTCCTGACTTCCAAAGTCATGGAACACAAAAAACCAGTATCTCCCATTTTCCACAGTGGATCTGGGTCATGGAAAAGGAATCCCTAAAATAGTATAAAATGCTAAACTACTAGGAAAAGAGAAAGGTTATCTTTTTAAAAAGCACTAAATGTCAATTATGTGGTTTTTAATAACAAAAGTAAAAGTTTAAAATTGTATTTAATAAATTATATGCTGGGGGACTGATTTTTTAAAAAATTCTTTATATGTTCTAGACAGAAGTCCTTTGTCTTAGGGACAATTGGATAAAATGTTTTCCCAATTTGTGGGGTTTTTTTTCACTCTCGGTGATTTCTTTTGACATGCAAAAACTTTTTAATAAGATGGGATCCTAGTTTTTGATTCTCTGAAGTACCCTTCTCCATTGTTGGTAGGAGTATAGACTGGTGCAACCACTGGCGAAGTCAGTGTGGAGATCTCTCAAAAAACCAAGATTAGTTGTCCTATTTGACCCAGCTATTTCCCTTGTGGGTATCTTCCCAGAAGAGTTAAAGTGATACGGGTGCAATATATGTGCACCCGTGTTTATAGTAGCACAATTCGTAATAGCTAAATCTTGGAAACAACACAAATGCCCATCAACTGAGGAATGGATAATAAGGATGTGGTATTTTTATACAAGGGGGTACTAATCAACTACAAATAAAGATAAAGTTGAGGCTTTTATAGGTAAATGAATGCAACTAGAGACCATACTCATAAGTAAAATAAGGCAGACTCAAATATGTGGACAATATATGATCTCCTTAGTGTAAGAAACTGAAAGAGTAATAAGATCCAAAAGATACAATAGATAGTGTAACAGGGAAAAAAAACTGCTCAAAAGGAAAGATCAACTGAGATGGGGGAAACAAGAAAAGAAGGAAGAGAAAAAAGAAAAAAATATATATATGCAAGATAGCTAAGTTAATTGTACTACTAATTCTATTAGTTCATTGAAAAGAAGAGTTAGTTCTTATATTGTTTGATGAAATTTGCATGCCTAGATCTGGTAATCTAAGCAACCATTTTGAAGATAACAATATGCAATATAACTTGGGGCGCTGGGAAAACTGGCAGCCAGCATGCTGCTCTGGTAAGTGACTGTGGCCTGGCAAGCCGCAGCCACCCCAGGGCAAGAAACACATCAGCGTTTCCTGAGATCTGCGCCATGTTGGAACTTGAGGCGCTGGGAAAACAGGCAGCCAGCTCACTGCTCTGGTGATCATGAAAGTCAACAAGAGCCTGTTGACTTTCATGATCAAAAATTATGTTTTATAATCTTACATCATGATGATTAGCCACTTACTTTTCTTTTAGGGCATGGCTCTCCTTAGAGAATAACTTCACATTACTCTTCTAGGTGTCAGAACTACTAGTCCCCTCATAGACACTAATATTCTCTGGAAATTCCCTGACATACCCAAAAGCACTGTTTTGCCAAATATTCATTCCACCTAAGGTGATGCACCTGTCTTGCAGATATATAACTGAAAATTTACTAATCCCTTCCCCAGAACTCTGCTTTGAACTACTCTTATGTATTTCTTTTACAAAAATAGGAATTGTGGTTTTTGAGATTTTATCCTTTAAGATTTGAGGTTTAAATCTTTTGGAAACTTGAGTCTTTTGGCATTGAGATATTTCACGATTTTAGTATTCAGAATTATGGCATTTGGGATTATATCTTTTGGGATTACTTAAAACCTTTAGCTCAAATTGGGAGTGGCAGCACATTCCCGTAATTCCAGCATTTGAGAGGTTGAGGCAGGAGAATTGCCAAAAATTTGAGGCAAGTCTGGGCTACAAAGTCAGTTCAAGGCTAGCCTGAATTGCATAGTGAGATCCTATCTCAAAAAAACCAAAAAAAAAATTTAGTACCAAGTTACCATCTCCATTCATTACAGATAAATTTGATATATGTGATACATTTGAGTATTAAAATCAAGCACACTGGACATCAAAATGAATATGTATATCACAAACCACACATATTTTATAAATGCTACTTACTGGATAAATTAGCCATTCATTTCTCCTTCTAATATTAGATGATTTAATTTGAATTTTCACATTCTCTGAGCTGCTCACAGTAGCTCTGCAAATAAGCATTAATTTATCCATTTTTCAGGTGAGGAAATAGAACCTTCAAGATGGTAAGTTATTTAAACACGTTCACACAAATACCACCACACAGCAACTAAGGGCATCACTCTGACTTTCTTAGTCCATTTATGCTGCTAACCAAAGTACGTGAAACTGGGTAATTTATAACAAAAAGCATTTATTTTTCACAGTACTAGAGACTAGAAGTCCAAAATCAAGACTCCAATAAGTCTGGTATTTGGTTAGGAGTTAGTCTCTGCCCCCAAGATGGCACCTTGGTGCTGCATCTTGTAAATGGGACAAATGCTTTTCCTCTCAGGGAGGAAGATGAAAGAATATAACAGATTGGAGGCATCCTTCTCACATCCCTTATTAAGGGCACTAATTCCATCAGTGACAACCATTCTCATGACAACCACTTCCTAAAGGAAACCACCTCTTAATACTGTCACACTGATGACAATGAAATCGGGGTGATACATTCAAACCATAGTAATTGTGCTCAGTTTCTTTTATATTCCCACACCCCAGTCCAGTTCTACCTAGATTTGGATCTCAAACTACAACACATGTGCATTATTCACAGAAAGAAAAATGCAGTTTTTAACAACTTTAAATACTATTATAAAGAACCCTCACTAATAAAAAGAACTAGTCCCTCTGATAACTATAGCATTCCTTTTCCAAGAAGGTAAATATGAAAAAACATTGGTCAGAAAGGCAAAAAAATTGTGTTGTTTATAAATTTTCTGATACATGACACAAAATAAACTCTATCATGAAATACTATTTTGCAGAAACTTAGGAAATATATCAAATGGCAGAAGCTGTCAATGTCTCATCCATCAACCCTGGAGTCCACCTTACATGTTACCTATTACCTTGTAGATCCTTCCTGAATACGCCAAGACCTTCTTATAGCAAAAGGTTATGTCATTCAATCCAAGGAATTATCCTGGCCACTGAGCATGTGCAACCTTCTGCAAGGCATGTCTGAAAGGCCAAGGAATTAGTACCTCAAGGGCAAGCTGTAGACAATCTGTTTGTTTCCTTTTGTAAGAATATTTTGGTGTATGTCTTGCACTCTGAGTGACTACTTGGAAGATGATGATACACAGTATAACAGTTGTTGTTATTCTCTAATTATTTGTTTATGAAACTTTGGGGTTTTTCCATGGAGAGTATAAAAGATTCCTGGTTGAATTAAGCCTTAGTCACTTATGGCAGTCACTTTCTCACTAATGTGTCTTGCAGTGGCCTTTTTCCTCACTTATTTTACTTCCTCACAACTTTTGCTTGGATTTCTTGGATCAACTCCCGAATAAGCTACTTGAATCCTATAGGAGAGCATATTTTTCAAAGATAGCTGCACTGATATATTCCATCCACATACCTTTCTTATAATGTGACATTTACAGTCTTCCATGAAGAAGTTAAGTATATATCCCTTCCCTTACTCTGAGCTAGTCTGTGATTAAAGTAGAAAAGCTACAATGCAACTGCTCTGACTAGGTCATAACAGGCAGTATAGCTCTTACATGGCCTTTGTAAGAGGCTTACACTTGGACGTCAGCTGCTCTGTCAAGGAAGACCAACAGCTACAGAGAAAGTCCAGACGTGGGTCCTCTAGTCAATATCCTCCAGCTAAGGTCCCAACCAGCATCCAGCATCAATGCTGTCTTTGCTAATGAGTCTTCAGATGACTCTTATTCCCAGTTAGGATCCAAAAGAAATAGATACCAGATATCCCCATTGAGCCATGCCAAAATTTCAGATTTGTGAGAAAAATACGTGCTGTTATTGTTTTAAGACACTAACATTTGCAGTGGTTTGCTAACTCTGCACTAGCTACCTGGACCATACCCAAATTCTTCTCTTAGGTTCTATTTTGTAAAGAACTCCAAACTAAGACAGCATAGAAGGTCATTAAAATAGTTAATAGTGTTACGTGAATTGTGAACCTGAATTGGCCACTCATAGCCTATATCATATCCACTATACTTCATTGCTTCCTCTTTTAGTTAAGTAAATACTTTCTGTCTTAAATATAGAATTGCTAATATCTGTAAGAAAGGAAGTAAGATGGTGTTAACACTGTTCACAATTCTTGTTATATAATAGATACTAAATCTGAATTTAAAACAATATTGAATGATTGTGTTTCGATTATTTTTGACTCTGGCATTCCAAGCCCTACCCATCATTTTGGGTACTTTTGCCAATTTCAGAACAGAAGAAAACTTAAAGGACATTACTAAGGCAGAGAAGAAGAAAACACGAATAGCTAATTATAGGCTTTAATGTTTTGCTTTTCATCAGAGTATTCTCAGCTGAGCAGTAAAATCTAGGCACTTTTTCAACAAATTACAGATGAAAAATAAAAAAAAGCAAATAGTGATTCATCTACATTTCTGTCCAAAATAGTTTGGAATTAGTGTTGCTAACCAAAGGATATAGACCTGGAAATTGAGTGTACTTTCTTAAGGAATTTTCACACCACAGATTTGTCATTTGAAGAAAACTATATTGCTAAAAATTAATCTGTAAAGAGAAACATTCAGAATTTGTCCCAAAATATAATCATAATTTTCACTACTAAAATCAAATTAAAAGATAATTTCAATATCATCATATTTTTAAAAACATATTACCTACTGCATTAAATCCATTGCAGTACATTCAAATAAAGACCCACTAAAGGAATTTTTATATAAAAGGAATAAATCATTACTTCCTTAAAGTTCTCTGTAGTATTATGAGCACAGTACTATTGTTATTCCAAGAGAATAACTATAAGAAAATCAGTTTAAAAGCTATAAAACACCAAATCTATCAAACCCTTCAATCTGTCATTGTGACTTTTTTTCTAAAATATGTTGTTGCAGTTGTTTTAGTAGATTATAGCTAACCTAAATGGATTCTTTTTGATAAAATTTATTTACTGAAATAAGAATTCTGTTTTAACTCCATCACTCAATTTTTGATGTTTCTCTATTCCATCCATGATAAACTTAAGTGACAGCTCGCATTTCCTTAACTCTAACATATTTATTTAATTATATATACCTTTATTTTTTTCAGATTACTCTCCATTTTGAAACAAAATGATAACCAATCAATATATCTTTTGAAAATGTTAATGGACTTCAACCATATCTACTTGGAGACAGTGTTTGAGAGATTTCACTAAGTTAAGTCTGGTACATTTATCTGTTTAACAAAAGTGATTAAAAACCGTGTCCAGAAATTAGCAGGAGCCTGCATCAGGGGTAAGCTGCCTGGAACCTCCCCCAAGGGCCTGCCCTGCCACCTGAAACATCAAGGTAGCCTGGTTCAGGCATAGGTTGCCTGGAACCTCTCCTGAGGGCCCAGCCTGCCACCAGGAACATCAAGGAGGCCTACCTCAGGCATAGGCTGCCAGAACCTCACCTGTGGATGCACCCTGCCACCTGGAACATCTCAGAAGCCCGCCTAACACTGAAAACTGCCCTGGACTGCTTCTGCTGGGCCCGCCCTCACACCTGGTATTTCAGAAGACCTCAGCAGGCTCCAGTTAGTGTGAAAAACTTTAGAACTTTGCTCCCAGGTGGTGAACCTTGGACTACAGTGGATTAACTGTATCAGTGTGCTGGGTATGCCCCTAAAATAGAGGTGTACAGTGGATAAATAGGGCCAGTAGTAAAACCCCCTCCAACTAACTGTAAGACATTGGTGAGTCTGAAAAGAGTGTGTGTGATCACCTTCTACACAGAGAAAACATCAGGCAGAATGAAAATGACAAAATGAAAAAGCAAAATGCAGTCTCAAACATATAGTTCACCAGAAGCAAGTATAGGAGACATTGAAATAGAGGACCCCAAAAGTAACAAACTGGGAATCTCTGAAAAGATAGCAAGTGAAATAAAAAAAAAAACAACTGCATCAGGCTATAGAGGAAATCAAATTAGAAGTAGTTTCCCATGTAAAGATAGAAATAACAACATTAGTAAATTTATTGAATGCAGCTAAAGAAGAACTAGAGAAAAAAGTGCATGAGCATGGGAAACTGATTGAAACTTTGAAAGAATATAGAAAACAAGTAGAATTCATGAAACAAACTCAAAGAGACATCCAAGAAACAAAAAAATGCTATTGAAAGCATGTAAAACCACCTAAAGGAAACTGAGGATAGGATTTTGGACCTTGAGAACAGGATCACAATCAGTGATCAGGAAAGGATACAATTTTTAAAAATAAAAAAGCAGCATGAAATGACAATCCAGAAACTTCATGATGATGCCAAGAGCTACAATATAAGAATAATGGGCATTAGTGAAGATACAGGAGTCCAGGCAAATGACATATGTAAAGTATTTACAGAAATAATAGCAGAAAATTTCCCAAACATGGGGAAAGAATCAGACATGCAGATAAGTGAGGCATATAGAACACCAAACAGTCACAATCAACATAAATCCACACCCAGACACATAATAATTAAGATCTCAGACATACAGCTTAAAAACAGAATACTAAAATCTGCCAGAGAAAAGACACAACTCATCTATCAAGGAAAGCCCATTAGAATCACCGCAGACTTTTCAGCACAAACCCTCAAGTCAAGAAGAGCTTGGAGTGAGGTATTTCAAGCCCTGAAAGAAAATTATCTTCAACCAAGACTGAGGTACCCAGCAAAACTCATTCAAATTTAATGGAGAAACAAGATACTTCCATGACAAAGAACAACTGAAGAAATTCTTGTCCACCAAACCAACCCTAGAAAGACATACTAGACAGATAAAAATGACCACAATCTCCAAAACAACAACAGAAAGAAACCACCAGGTAGGATGAGCAATTAAATAAGAGGAAAAGCAGAAAGAAACAACTGGAACATAACATGGCAAAGTTGAGCCAGGGTATATCAGTGATATCCATAAATATAAATGGCCTCAATTCACCTATAAAAAGAAATAGATTGACAGAATGGATCAAGAAACAGGATCCCACAATATTCTGTATACAAGAAACACATCTGACCCAAAAGGAAACTCATAGATTAAAAGTCAAAGGATGGAAAACAGTATTCCATGCAACAGGAACCCAGAAAAAAGCAGGGGTAGTGATTCTATTTGCAGACAACGTGAACTTCAAACCTAAAATGATTAAAAGAGATAGATAAGGTCACTCCATACTTGTTAGTGGTAAAATTCAAGAGGAAGCACTAACAATTATAAATATATATGTGCCAAACAGGAGCACCCAACTATATAAGACAGATACTAATGGACATGAAAAACCAAATACACAAGAACACAATTATAACAGGAGATCTTAATAGCCCATTATCACAAAGAGATAGATCAACTAGACAAAAAGTCAGCAAAGAAATAACAGAACTGAATCATACCTGTGAGTAATTGTTCTTAGTAGATGTCTACAGAGTGTTCCATCCAACCACATCAGAATACACATTCTTCTCAGCTGCACATGGGACATTCTCCAAAATAGACAGTATATTATCCCATAAAACATTCTTAAGTAAATGCAAAGGTATTGAAATCATACTATGCATAATATCTGACCATAGTGCACTGAAATTGGAAATTAATTGCAAAAGAAATTATAAAAGCTATTGTAAAAAAGAGAGGAAAAGAAAGTGCTCTAAGGGATATAGCTGCATGTATGTTTGAGTGTGTAAAATAAATGACCATATTGCTGAATCTTTGTTGGATCTTTGAGCAGAACTCTTTGTATTCTGACAGTTTGAATATTTACTATGTACCCTTTAACTTGAACAACTACATCCAGGATGACAGTATATAATTTTTAAACTACTGATTTCTTAGTGGGGCTTTTTCTTGTTATCCTTTTTTTCTTTCTTTTTCTTTCTTTCTTTTAGAATTCTGTATTGTTGCTACCCTTTTTTCTGTTTTGATTTTTTTCCTTCTCTTTAAATAAAATTTTAAAAATGTATAATTGCTATTGTAAAAAAAATAGGAAATAGGAAGCACTATAAAAGTTATAGCTGCATGCATGTTTAGGTGTATGGGATTGATAACCATATTTCTAGGTTCTTGTTGGATTGTTGAACAGATCTGTTTTCACTCTCACTGCTTCAGTATCCACTTTGTGTGCTTTAATTTTGTAACTTGAAAAACTATTTCTAAAAGAACAATATGTAATTTATCAACTAGTGATTTCTTACTGTTTATCTTCTTTTTTTGAAATTCTGTAATATTTCTATGCTTTTTGTTTTTTTCTCTTTAAATAACCCCCCCAAAAGTGTCCATATGCACAATTATTTGTAAGAATATGTATCGAGCACTGAACTTCCTGAAAGCATAAGACCTACAAAATGAGTCCCTTGTCACTCAAGAACTTGCTTTCTTTTGAGTCATGGGGATTGTTCAAAGTGTTTTGTAAGACAGAATCAAAAGTCCTAAAATCTTGTCACTTGTATACATTTACACAACCATACCTAAGACTTCTGAGGTTCAAAGAATTCTCTCACAGAAGACATCATAATTTTTGTCCAAAATAAACAGAAAATTTCTGTATTGCTACTACCATTTTTCTCTGACTTTCTCTAGAATTTTAAAATATGGTGCCATTTTGAGACTTGGCATGTTTAAATTTCTTATCTAGCAAATTTCAGTAAAAGAAAAGGATGGCCTAAAGAACTGGATGGAAGCAGGAAGAAGGAAAGGAAAGAAGATAAAAAAGGAATTAAGATATATTATCTCCATGTGTCAACTCCCCACAAGGAATGTAAATATTATATACTACAAACATGTACTAATAAAAAATACCACACAAAAAAATAAATCACATCTGAGAGTCAAATGCTTATTGATCTAAGGTCAGTGAGCATTTAGTAGTTTGGATTTTCCTAACTCTGAAAAAGGGTGAAGATTTTGAGGGCTTCTTCCGGGTTTACATTGAGACTGAAATTACATAGAAATTATGTTAAAGTGATAAAACACCATACATACTTTCTCTGTGATATAACAAATTAGCTGCCTCCCCCTTGGAGAACTGGCACTCACTGTATAACTACATTCTCAGGTTTGCAGGACCATTGTGTCTTATAATCCACTTTTTCCTGCTCCAAATAGCTTGTAATTTCATCACCTACCTGGAATACCCAGGAAATTGGACAAACAACCACTAGAGTTGAGGAGGAGACATCCTTAGTCAATGTACCTCATTGCAGCAAGAAGGAGTAGGTAAAGGAGAGAACCAAACACTAAAAATATGGACCTATTTTTCCTCTTCTTTCAGCTTTGCCTTTTGACTGAATCATAATTATAATTTCAGGAAAAATACCTCATCAGCCAGCACAGATCCTAGCACCTAATGGGTATTCAATATATTCTCAATGTTGAATAGGTAAAGTGAAACAACTTCTGTCTCTCCAAATATCTAGTCATCCTGTACTTAAGATTTGAAACTCCTTATAAACCATAAATATGATAACTACAAGTGAAAAATGAAAATGGTCTCCCCCCCCCGAGGGTTGGCTTTATAAGATAATTCATTTCTACTACAATATAAATAATGGATATCAGACACTTTCTCCTGTTGAATAATGATGAAGGTTTGGGAGGCATGGAAACTACTTATTTAGAACTGTTTTACTTTTTATTTCATTATAATGCAGCTTACATAATTTGAGGTGGCATTTTTTCAGAATGTAGTTGTTTTTTCACCTCATTCTAGGAGAAGGTAGAAGGAGAAGCACAGTATAAGACAGAATTATAGGGCAGAAAAATATTATAGTACTGTAGAAATAAGTTTGTCAGAAAATTATTTATCTTGAAGGGAGGGTGATGACCTCCTTCAAGATAAATAATGTTTCAAACTCTTGTGTCCCTCCTTCCAAATGAAGTTGATAAGCCAAAGATCCAAGTGTGGATCTTGAGTAGAACTCACAAAAAAACCATTCAGCAATATTTCTGAACACTCAGAAAGATAAGTTGAATGTCTAAGTCTCAAAACAGCTCCATTGAGAGCCCAGGAATTAATCTATAGCAATAAGAACACCTCTCTACCTCTCTATTCTCCTTTTGTCTTTACTCACACTCCTTTCCTTTCCTCCTGTCAGTGAAGGTGAAAATATATCTATATCTATATCTATCTTTACCATGACCATAAAGTTTGTAACAACAAATGGAAAGAGTGAGGCACACTGTACAATCCAAAATAAAATATTATCTAATCACAGCCAAGATAGTCCATACTGTTCCTGTTGAATCACTTGTTAGTTCACAAAGTGCACATCTAAAAGGGAGTCTCCTATCTCAGTCTTGCTCCCTACCCACCATTCCCTCTGCAAAGCTTTCTGAAAGTATTATTAATACCCTGGCTATTGGTGTATTGTTTCAATCAGGCTTTTCCTTCCATTGAGCTGGGGGTGGGGGTGAAGAGCATTTTAGATCCTTTGGGTAAATCAAGTTGAAAAGTTAATAATGAGGTAAACGACAAAATAAGCCATTCACAAAAGAATGCCTATTATACAACATGATCTTTTTTATATAAAAGTTAAAAATACAGAAAATTAAACATAATTCTAGAAGTCAAGGTATTGGTAACTTTGGTAAAAAGGAAATTAATAATTAGAAGAAGATGTCTAGAATATAGGAAATGTTCTGTCTCTAGATTTGGTTGCTGGCTATAAAGGTTTCCTTTGAGAAAAATGCCTACTTCTCATTTGTATGTTATGTTTGAATCAAAAGTATAAATAAATAAATAAATAAATAAACAAATAAATGAATAAATAAATAGATGGATGAAAATCTAGTATCATTTGCCCTATTTAGAAGCTAATCTTAAAAATAGTTACAGTGAAAACAAAACAATAAGATTAAATGCTAGCTGTATTCTTTGGCCTGGTGAAAGCCCTTTATTTAAAGTCTGCTCTCTCTCTGCTAAATAGGGAAGTTAGCAAGTACAAGACAGGCTGTAAATGTTCACTGGCATCCAACAGAGACTTTCTCCTTGAGGTAATTAGCTAAACCTAGAGAAAACTGTGGAAGGACTTCCTCACTGTATAATACAATGTTATATCATATGCTGTCTACAGCCTACTTAAAATCTTATGAATCAGCAGTGCCAGGTGATCCACATTTTGGGAAAAACAACACTCTGCATTAAGATAAACTGATGTTCCTTATACACAGATTAGATGTCCTCTTGAAGACAACAATTTCCTGTATTAGTACTATGTGCTAATTTCAATCAATCAAATACTGTCAACAGCTCAGATCAACTACACATTTACTACAACTCTTGGATCTAATTAGTGGTTTCCAACCCTCTCTAGAAGTCACCAGTGTATCCACAGCAATTATTACTCCAGATTCTCCCAACCTTAATGGCAACTGGCTTCCAATCTGTACTGCACAGTGCTATAACGACATGTATATTCTATGTAAGTATGTAGAAAGGTTAAATCAGTTTTTCAAAAAAGGTTAAATCAGTGTTTCAAAACCTTATTTTAGAATCCATAAAGGAAAACCTGACTTAGTAAGTACTGCTAATGATGTGGAGAGCTAATAAAATAAAAAATGTAATCAGTAGTGCCCTATACATTTTTTCACAGGATGGGAAACATCTGTCAGATTGAGTATATCCAGGAGCAAAGAGAGTCTATAACTTCAAGAGTTCTCCATTCATTTCTATATTTAAGATTCAATATTTTTATGAAAAAAATGATGAATATTAGTTTTGGGAATTGTACCTTGGTGAAAGAAACAAAACTAATGATACCACATTTATTTAAAAATAAAACACTTTTCTGGAGTTTTCTTTCCTTCTTTATTTTTTTTTCTTTGGTCTTTTTGAGGCAGGGTTTCACTACACAGTTCAGATTGGCCTTGAACTCACTTCATAGCCCAGGCTAGCTGGCCTCAAACTTGCTGCAATACTCCTGCCTCAGCTTCTCAAGTGCTAGAATTACAGGTGTACACCACCGTACCTAGTTTGGAGTTTTCTTTATAATCAATGTCAGGAATCATTATTCTTTTTGAATGACTCCAGTTTCCAGCAGAAAATTTTGAATTTGCTAATCTACCAGTAAGCATTGGCTAGGAACATGAAAGGCCTCTGGAATCGCTGCTCAACATTTCCTTCTTTGGGATGAACCAGGACACAAATATATTACCTTCAATACTGCCTTTACTTGGAACATATGGGAAACAGGACCATATCAAAATGAAATATGCAAAATTTAAAAGTAACTACCATAGTTTATAGTATTCCAAAGGCATGAAAACAAATTTTTACTTCCAAAGGAATAGATGTTTCTCACTGAAATCTTTTTTATCCTCATACCTTTTGGTAATTTCTCTATTTTGTTTCAGGGTGAATGAGGTTATGGGAGTTCTCTAAGTCCCTTTTGTCTTATAACAAGACTTTTCCAATTGTTATGCTCCTTAAATTGGCATTTAAAAAATAAGTTAAAAGTTTGAGGAAACACATGCAAGAAGAAAAAGGAAAATAATTCCATACTTTATATTTTTAAACCTAATTTACAGAAGATATAATGATAAATTACTCTCATGTAGACAGGTTGCAGCCTTCTTTGTTCTCTGGTTAGCAGGTTTGCCATATATATCTGAGAACTGAACTCATGACCTCCTGCTTGCCAGGTAGGTGCTGTGCTGATGAGCTATATTCCTAACCCTTGTCAGATAATTTTAATATTGTCTAATCCTGGGATTCTGTCTGTTAAGATTAAGGGGTTAAGTGTGTTGATTTTTTTTTTTACCTTCAACTCTACGACATTAAAAGTAGATCAAAAGACAGTATGGATCTTGAAACCTAATATCTACTCATGCTGCATGTCCCAATCTTGCAGCTAAAATAACATTCTGTCATTGTCTAGGATCTACATCTAAAATATACCTTTTAATTCTATTGAAAGTTTGGTTAAGAGGACTATATATTTTGCTTTTATCTGCTAATATTCCACAATTTGTTATACTGAATCTGTATTTCATAATACAATTTGGAATATAATAGTACTAAAAATGTCATTTCCTTTTTAAAAAAATACCTCCCCATAATCAAAACAAATTATAGCTCCAACCAACTCAAGAAAGAAAGGAAAAATTATCTGTCCATATTACTAGTTTGGAATCTTAAATAAAGCCAGAAAACTTATTTTTTTTACTTTGGCTCAATCTAAGAGGGAAAATCATAATAACCAGAACTGCCAATGATAGAACGGGATTTGCTATGAATTTACAACTCCTCTGCCATAAAAGAAACACAAACCTAGTGTAATGACCATTTTCTGTAGATATGATGGTATAGATTTTTACACTGAGTAAAATATTCTACAATATCTAATGGCTCATTATGGAGCACCTAGCTTTGCTAACATGCCTCACATTACCTCTATACATTGGTTAAAAATATGGTATATGTAAGTATGAATGGAAAGGAAAAGGGGCATTTATAAATTTTTACACAAATTGTTCAGTACCTAAAATCCACAGTTATCACTGAGAAATGATTATCACTACTCTCTCTAGAAAAGTTTGAATTAGAGTCACTGTTTCATTGCCCCTAACTTCTTCAAAGAAAGGTAATACTGCATCAAAGTACAGTGCAAGTACTTTGAAACCTTTTTTATAAAAGTGAAAAAAGAACTTGATACTTATAAAACAGTAAAATATAACCAGCAAAAACACAGAAGTATTACATTATACACTCAGTTTTTCATGTTTATTCCAAAATTAACTAATGGGCATAAAATTTTCACAAGGTATGTGAACACAAATCAAACACCAGCAATACTGTCACCATAAGCATCTGCTTATGCTAGGTCAAGTTTCAAGAGAGATTTTCTTGGCTATAGTCCCCTCCTTACAGGGGAAAAGGTCATGACCCAAGTATCCTTCACTAGCAAGGATCCCCACTGAAGATGTCTGTAGTACTGTCTGCAAGAAAAAAATATTTACTGATGTTAGCCTCAATTGATGGAACTATAAGGAGACTATGCTGCAGCAATCACCCCACAACCAAGACTATTTACTCCACCTGATCATACCTTTACATCCACCTGTGGAGAAGATCCTGCCCTGACCAAAACAATCCCTTAAGTCTAGAAGAAGTAATTAGTCATTCAAATTATCAGACATCAACATAAGGCTACAGGAAACACAACACCGCCAAAGTGTTCTTCATACAAATAAACTGCTAGTAATTCTTTACATTTTTCTAATAGTTCTCCAAAGGCATGAAGATCTATGAATTTCCTGACAAAGAATTCAAAATAATTATCTTAAAGAAACTTAGAGAGTGACTAGAGAACACAGGCGACTAAATAAAATCAGGAAAACCATAAATGATCAAACTTAGACATTGACCAAAGACATAGAAATCATTAAAAAGGACCAAACAAATTCCAGAGTTAAAAATTGCAGTGACTGAAGTGAAAAAATCAATAAAAATCTTAAACACTGTATTTGATCAAGCAGTGCAGAGAATCAGCAAATTTAAACACAATTTGGGCCAGAGATATAGCTCAGTATCATAGTGCCTGTATGGTAATTGCAAGGTCCTGAATTCAATTTTTGGTACCAAAATAAATGAATAAACAAATACAATTCACTTGAAATTATCTACTTAAAAGGAACAAAGTAAAAATTAAATGAGGCTTATGAGACAACATCAAGGTAAAACAATAAACACATTGTAGAAGCCTTGAAGGAGAAGAGATACGATAAGCTTATTTTCTTTAAAATTATAAAACATTGGTGAAGAAAAGTTAAGATATAGACAAATAGAGGGATATTCTGTATCTGTGGATTAATTATTATAATGTTCTCACTGTCAAAAAACATCTACAAATTCAATGCCATACAGTCAAATTTCTTTAATATTCTTTAAAGAAATGGAAAAAGAAATCCTAAAATTCATATGGCACCACAAAAGACCCATCAATATCCAGAGCAATTTTGAGTAAAAAAACAAACTGGGGCAACATATTCTTCTATTTCAAAACATATCACAAAATGACAATCACTGAAACACTATAGCAGTGACAGCAAATGTTTTAGAACTTTCAGAGATAACAACCATCTGTAGCATGTATGTGGCAGGTTCACCACCACTGCACTATAATTATGTCATAACAACAGACATACAAACCAATGGAATAGAGAGCTGAGAAATAAATCTGCACATCTATGGTCAACTGATCTTTTTTTATTACTTCATGCTGTACAAAAGAGTGGGTTTAATTTTGTCACATTCATAAATGCATTTCATATACTTAGATTAATTTCACCTCCATTATCGTCTCTTTCCATTTCTTTCTCACATATCTTGATTCCTTTCTTTACACTAATATTCTTCCTTCTACATTTATGTCATCACTATATATTTTTTTAGATTCCACATATGGAAGAAGGCATGCAGTATTTGACTTTCTGAGTTTGATATACTTTGTTTAGCATGATAATCTACAATTCCATCAGTTTTCCTCTAAACAACAGGATTTAATTTTTATGGCTGAATAGTTCCATTGTATGCCTATGTATCACATTTTTTATCCATTCATCTATTGACAGTCACCTACTCTGATTCCATAGCTTAACAATTGTGATTTTCTCTGTTTTTTCCTTTGCTATGCAGAAAACTTTTAATTTCATGTAATCTTATTTGTCAATTGTTGCTATTATTGTTATGCTATCAGGGTCCTATGTAGGAAGTCTTTGGCTGTGCATGTGGCTTCAGATATTTCCCTTGTGCTTTCTTCCAGCAGTTTCACTATTTCTATTCTTACATTTAGGAATCACTGAAGCATTTTGAGTTCATTTTCTTTTGTACAGGATGGGCTATGAGATTGTATTTTCAGTCTTTTATATATGGAAATCTAGATTTCCCATCTTCTACTGTCTATTTCAATTTTTCCTTTATTGTTCTGTAGCTTTGCTCTTAGCTATTTTTAATGTATTGTGAATGGAATTGTTTTCTTGCCTTCTCTCAGCATGTTCATTATTGGGATATAGACAAAGCTATTGATTTTTTGTATATTATGGTCAATTGATATTCATCAAAGGTGCCCAAACATAAAACGGGGGAATAGATAAGTCTCTTTAATAAATATTGATGGGCAATCTAAACACAGAATGAAAGTGGGCCCTTACTTTAGACTATAAACAAAAATCAAAAATGGAATAAAGACATAAATTTAAGATTGAAAATTATACAATTAGTAGAAAAAAATGTAGGAGGAAGTGTTTTTAATACTGGTCTGGGCCATGATATTTCATTATAATACCAAAGGCATAAGCAATAAGAGCAAAACCAAATGGGTTTATATCAAATTAAAAAGCTTCTGCACAGAAAAAGAGATAATAAACAGAATGAAAAGTCAACCTGTAGAATGAGAGAAAATATCTGGTAAAGGATTAACATGCATCTTAAACTCAGGAGACTCACTAACACACACACACACACACAATCACTCACAAGTAACAAAGAGCTCAATCAAAAAAGGACCTCAATATGTATTTCTCAGAAAGGGGCATACAAATGGTCAATAGATGTATAAAAATTGCTAAACATCACTATCATCAGGCAAGTGCAAGTTATAACCAGAATAAACTATTAGCTCACGTTTGTTAAAATCCATCATCAAAAAACAAAAACAAAACAAAGCTATGCCAGGCATGGTATTGCACACCTGCAACTCCAGCACTCTGGAAGACTGAGCCAGGAGGATCATGAATTCCAGACGTCTCACAATTAAAAAAAAAAAGTTAAAAGGCTGGGAATGTAGCTGAGGGGAAAGGCCCTGCATTCTATCCGTACTTCCATTCTCTTCTCATAGCTTCTCCTGCCTCTATTTTAGTATTAATCTTAGTATCAATAATGTCATTTTTTCATTTATTTTACACAATTATTCCCCTTTATTTTCATGGGTTAGTGGAATTAAGAGCTTTTAAAGCAAGTTTTTGTTTTATATTGATACATGCTTTGTATTTAAATTGTCTATGCGACTTGTAATTATTCTCTCCTCTCAAAACAGTACTGGGAATTGAACACAGCACTTTGACTTAGCTAAGTGGGTAATTCAACAATGAAATATACCCACAGGACAGGGCACATTATAAAAAGAAAGCTATGTACTAAAAAGACCTTCATATAATATTTGAAGAGGCACTCATCCCAACAGATACACAAATCTCAACATAGAAACATGAGGAAAAAAAAGACAACAGGTTACCTCCAAAGTTTCCTTACTTCCCAGGAACTGAAGCCAGATTGCAGACCTAGGTGTTTCACAGGGAGGGGTGACTGCTAGAGTGATAGGTCCCCTTTTGTGGGGCTTGGTCTACAGTCTTATCAAACCTACATGATCTGACCACATGTGATTGCAATTAATCTACAGAGCCTGCACAGATATGGTGCTATAAACCATGTGTTTAAGCTCTGTGCAGCTACTATGGGTTTATCTGACTAAAACCTGGACCTCAGCTTCCCATTAGCTGTGCCTTCTTGAGCAGTTGGGCACTTATATCCTCTTTAAGTATTCATCAGGGTTCAAGTGGGGCTGGATTGTGTTTGATTTTGTGGTTAATTCCACTGAGTCATGCTGGAACTACAGCTCAGAGTCAGAGTACTGCCCCAAAGTACATGGGGTACTTGAATTGATGCCCAGTGCTGGAAGAAAAATAAATTTTTGAAGTATATAAAGAAATAAAAATAGAATTAAGAGAGCATAGGAAAAATAGATGAGAAGAAAGAAAAATTACAGAAAAAGTGAAATGAAATAACAATTAAATAATAAAAAGATAAAATACATGGATAAAGAATC
This sequence comes from Hydrochoerus hydrochaeris, assembly GCA_004027455.1. Classification (NCBI taxonomy): domain Eukaryota; kingdom Metazoa; phylum Chordata; class Mammalia; order Rodentia; family Hydrochaeridae; genus Hydrochoerus; species Hydrochoerus hydrochaeris. The sequence continues at coordinate 287,203 of PVLA01000329.1, read as the reverse complement.
AAGTTAGAATTTTCTCCTACCCAAAGTGCTCAGAAACACAAATGAGGGGGCCTGATCACAGTCTATGCCAATCTAATCTTCTAGGTCTTCTAAGGTTGGAATCTTCCAGGTATGGAGGAGTGGTAATGGATTGCAGCTGAAGCTTATTAAAATTCTTCCCAGCACTCAGCAAACTATTTGGAACTGAATGCAGGCTGTATGAGATACTGCTTACCCAGTGGGTTAAAGTGAAAATTAGGAAATGTTAGGTGCATATTCTCTCTGGGGTCTTTTAGCCTGTACACCTGGGGCCATGGCAAATTCTGGGGCCACAATAGGTAAGACCTCACTGGCAGAATTAATTAAATACACTCATTAAAAGCTTTTAGTCCGTGCATCATGGGCATAACAATTACTTGCCTACATCCCTCTAGGCAGGGGAAGAAATTTAACCACCAAGTTCTGTGCTGGAAAGGGAGTTATAAAAATCACACAATTTACCCTGGATCTCAGAGCCTTCCGATTTATCTGCCCATGCAAAACCACACAGAACTTGTCTTGCTCCAAGTCAATAAAGACAAGTTTGCTAAAACCAGTGATTCCAAAGAATGGCATCCTCCAGTCCTGTCTCTGTTACAGTCAGAACTCACTGCAGCAAAAAACTCTCAGTAGGTTTGTGTTAAAAGATATTTCCCCAGGTCAAGCACGTCTCCAGTGGCCACCATCTGCTTAGTCAAAACAGCAGGGTATGCAAAAGGAACCAGAAATTGAATTATGCTGTATTTTCTGACACTTCCCTTCGAAAAGCAGTATAGTCTTAGACAACGGGACCTTAAGGAGACCTACTCCTTAAATTGGTGCTATAGCACTGCAAGAGTGTGCTGACAAGTGAAGTGAAACCTGACAAGTGCAGGCTCTCTAAGGAGAGCTTGCTGTGCATACTACAGGTCACTTATGTAAGCTGTTTTCCTGCAGAATACAGTCTTCTGGCTATACTGTGACTCTTTTATTTGCCTCATTGCAGGAAAGAATTCCCTTTCCCAGACTGAGGAGCTGAGCACCCACATTGCTGAAGTGTTCTGCTTCACTTGCTCTGTTAGTCTCGTTAGTCTCTGGATTTCATCAGGTTTCATTTCTTTGCTGCAAATTTCTAGTAGTCATCCATGGCCACTCACCTCCTCAAGCAGTTATACACTCATTGTTTGTTTCAATCCTGTGGAGGAGTTGTGGATGCCTTCATTTTGTCATCTTTCTGGCCTAGAGATTTGTCTTTGATGGCTGTCATAGTGGAAAATTCACCTCACAAAAAATGTGGAGTCCCAAGTGGAAAAATTGCATTATAGGTTATGCTTATTAAACCCTGATTACCATTTTTAAATCTCATTCTCCAATTATGCAAAAAGTTTCATTACATTTTAACTCATATGTTTACATCCTCCTTAGTGTAAATAGGTTGTTGCTGCCAAGCAATTGGAAGGTAAATATTGGAAGGTAAATGAACATTTGTTTACTGCCTGAATAAATGAATAAAAATTCGCTGAAATCTTTGAATATTTTTACGATGTTTCCAAGCTGAAATATACTGATGAGTTTTTTATATATGACATAGTTTTAAGAAATAAATAATCATTACTAAAATTTAAGGCACACAAATATGCTACCTTAGAGTACACTGAGAAAAGGAAAAAATGAGGAGCGCATGCCAAGATCTCCAAGTAGTGGAATTCTTAGGCTTTTTAAAAGGAAAATTTAATGTAACACGAGACCATTAAGCAATCAGAACAGAGAAGAGCTTCAAGTTCATTGCTTATATAATACCCAGCCACACCTCTCCTATACCCAGAACAGAATTCAATAGACTCAACGGATCACTTTGAAAACACTACTACGCTTTTATTTTTGTTTGAAGTTTGAACCCAGGAACTTCACCTGGAGCTATATCCCCAGACCTTTTTATAATTTTCTGTTTTGAGACAGGGTCTCACTACATTGCTAAATTGCCCAGGGTGGGCTCAAACTTGTGATGCTCCTGCCTTAGTCACCCAGAGTGGTGGGATTTACAGGCATGTGCTAGTGAACCCAACTTGAAAGCAATTATTCTAGAGAGCTATTGTTGCCTGTATTTTACAAGGAGACATATTTTTCTACAATATTTTCTATTTGTGTAAGTTTTAAGGCTATGCTCTTAGATATAACTGGCAGATTACACCAATGTAACTCACCTTCTCTGCATGCACATTTTTAAGATTAATAACTCGCCATCAGAGCATACTTGGCACAAGGATGCACAAAAAGTTGGATTAAGTGAAGGTCTTTCATTCATACCTAACTCAAGCACACACAGTTGAGTATTAGTTTTTGGTTTCTATGTCTGCTCCAGTCTGGGAGAATCAGTAACTTTATTTGAAATTTTTCACAATATCTTCAAAACTTTATATAAACTTTCACCAAGTTTTCTGTATCCCTAATGAGAGGTTATTAATCAATATAGTATGTTTTTAGGCATGAAAGGGCCATTTAGAATTTTAATAAATGTCATCTAGAAAATTAACAAAAAAAGTAATTAAGAAGATTTATTACCTGATTCCTTATCACCTTCATGGTCAAACCAAAGAAAAATGTCATAGAAGATGACAATTGCTAAAACTATCCCCAAATAGCTAGAAAGTCTAGCACTCACATTTCCCTCCTCAAGTGACATTCTATGTCATTTTTCATAATGTTAGGCAATTATCTATTTTTTCCATCCTTATCCTACTCTCGAAATAATTTTAACATGGAGAATTTTTAAAAACTTTTCATTCTTCGTCTATTGACAAATTTCATAAAATTTCTAGGCATCAACATCATTAAAATATACAGAACTGATATATAAAAAATTTAATTCTATAAAACATTTGAGAAAAGTCAAATAAATGAAGAATATTCCTTATACTTGAAAGAATTACTTAACAAGTTTGTCAGTATTCCCCAAATTGATTTATAAATTCAAAATGATTGTAATAAATATTCTAGCTGAATTTATTTTAGATAGACTTCTTATAAAATGTCTAGAAGTTTACAAATTGGTGTGTAAAATTTTAAAAAGAAGATTCAGGAATTGGTAATTACTCCATGAGATGTTAAACATACTAAAGTCATAACAAAATAGCACATAATAGTTTTGGTGCAAGAATGCACAAATAGACCAGTGGAACAAAAGAGCAAATCATAATAAATCTATGTCTTTGATATACACTAAAGGTGGCACCATATTCAAATTAAAGGAAAATTTTGAACTCTTGGAAAATTCTTTTTGAAAAAAAAAAAACACTGAATTTCTAGGTATCTTATACAGTATGGAATGCAAGCAAATCAAAAGCCTAAATATGTAAAGTAAGAGAGTAATAAATGGTAATGCAAGAAAACAGCCTTATACACTTGGAATGTGAAAAGACAAAATACAAAAACCACAATCTATAAAGTAAAAAAAAAATGAGCATTAGGTTGAAATGAAAGAATCGGTTTAATGACAAAATCAACAAACAGGCAACAGAACAAGAGAAGCAATTTGCAATGCCTAAAACTGACACAGAATAAGTATCTAGAGTATAAAAAGAATACCAATATAACAAGGACTCCCCCAAAAATGGTCAAAAGCAATGAATAGGGAATTATTTCAAAAGTAACTCCACGCATGTTTAAGAAAAATGTTGAAAGTCACTAGCAATTAGAGACATTTATAACACTTCAATGGAGCACTACTAATGCACTCAATTAGCAAAAATTGGAAAACTGGCATTCCTTTTACCAGGGTTATATTACAAAATCACCACAAATCTTCTTAAAATAGCAATAATCATTTTAGTATTTCTCATGGTCTAAATGAAAGATAAATACAGGAAGTCTTCTCTGGGAAGTTCTGACCCAGAGTCAAAAACGTTTGGAGCCAGAGAAATCAGAACTGATCAGGCTTCTCTCTCAAGTATTATAATCTTCATGATTTATCACATGGACTACTTTGGGATTTCTCACAGCATGGTGACTTCAGGGAAATTCGACATTTTACCTGACTTCAAGGAAAGTATTCCAGCAAGAAGGTGGAAGCTAAATGATCTTGTCTCAAAAGTGTGTGTTAAATTTTCGATGCTCCTTTGACCAAGTCAATGACAAGAGCCTGCCCACTACAAGAGAACTGGATTCCATTTCTTTTTTTAAAAAGGATTTTAAAAAATATATATGATGTGGCTTTTTTATTTTAAAGAGAATAAAACAAAACAAATCCTAACAGAACAATGCAAGCAACACAGGACTTCAAAACAAGACAACAGGATATCATCAGTGGCTACAATAATGTCTCTTGTTTTCTTTGAAAGAGTTGTCCATACCTTCACACACAATAATATCAAACACAACAAAATATTATAATACAAATTAAAAGAATGAAAACATTACAGGACTTCAAAACCAGATAATAGGAAATGAACAGCGGTTACTATAATATCTCATTTGCTTCAAAAAAGTTGTCCATACTATTACATATAATAAAGTTAAATAAAACCAATCAAAACAAAATAAAAAAAATCATGATAGAACTTCAAAACAAGATGATAGTAAATCATCAATGGCTACCATAATGTCTCATTTTCTTCAAAATAGCTGTTCATACCATCAGACATAATAAAATCAAACAAAACAAAACAGAATAAAACCAATTAAACAAATGAGTAAAAGCATTATAAGACTTCGAAACAGGATAATATGAAACCAACCATGATTATCATAATACATCTGATTATCTTTAAAATATCTGCCCATACCATCAAAGTAAAATCTAACAAAATAAGACAGAACAAAGCCAAACCTAACAAAATTGTGAAAACAGTATAAGAGTTTAAGACAAGACAATAAGAAATTTACAGTAGTTACCACCTTTCCCTCCCAGGTGTTTCCTCCCTGTTACTTTTACAATAACTATTCTGCTTTTTGGATCCCATTAACTCCTTCTGTTTATATGCCAGGGTTCACTTGTATGAGTTCAAACTGTTTTTCCCATGAATGTGATCTCCAGACATACAGGCTGAGAGAAGCAGCCCCACCTCCATGCACACCTGGACATTGGGGAAGCCCCAGTGTAGCTTCACAGGTCTGTAGAAGCCCCACACCACGCCCTGCTACCTCCCTGTAAATCTGGAGCCAGAGGACCCCAGGTGGCTATCCCATTCCCCTACACCATGGAGGGGCAGCCAAAGTGGGAAGTATCTAGGGTCCCACAACCAGCTTGTTGGGAGGAACCCAGGAGAATGTCAAGACGAAGCAAAAGGCAATCTCAGAGCTCCATCCCATATAGAACAAATCTGGATGATAGAGTCATGGGAGAAAATGGAAGTCACACACCTGAAATCTCTGATAGGATAGCAACTGAAGTAAAGAAACAACTTCATGAGATTGTAAAAGCAATCAAATCAGAAATAATTTCTCAGGTAAAAGAAGAAATCACAAACATAATGAAAGAATTGCTTAGCATATCTAAAGAAGACACAGATATAAAAGAGGAGCACAGGAAAATGATGGAAACCTTGAATGAACAATATAGGAAGGAATTGCAATGCTTGGATTCCATTTATTAATAGTGAGTAACAAGTTTCTAGAAGAGCATGTGGATCAGAACATCATAATCTTCTCTGGAAAATTCCATGTCACAGCTACGTAGTTACAATTATGAAGGAGTATTATGGTTAAGATAGGATAGAGCCTGGAACAGCTATTCTGGAAAATAATCTTCAATGGGTTAAAGTTTGTTTATACCATTTGGTCCCAAGATTTTATCGCTAGATATGTACCCCTGAAAAAAATTTCCCTGTAAGAGGACATGTACGCAGATGTTGTCACAACATTCTCTGAGGTAGCAGGGAGTTAGAGATAGCCTATACTTCATTACCAGGGGAACGATTAATATTTCTGTTTATTAAAAATTCATGCACACAAAACAACATATATTTTCAAGGGCATATGTAAATGAAAAGTAGAGTTCACTGCATTAAATGTTTGCCCCTGGGTATGGAAGAATATTGGAATAGGAAATGAGGGAAAACGATAAAAATAAAGTAAAAAGAAACAAATATAGATATTGCTTTGACCAGTGATACATTTTGAACCAAGGAGAATAATTCTAACTTTGCATCTGATTTAACAATCAGCTCTAAAAGCATATCAAGACAGATGGTAGGGGGCAAAATTCTAGACAAAACCTAGAGATTTAGAGTAAATATATTTGGAAATATAGCCAATAACTTGGAATGAATTAAAATAATAATATGTATTTAGGCAGAAAAGCCTTCTCAGAAGTCTTCAATTTATACATCACATGGGTGTCACTTTATAATACTAGATAGAACACAGGTATTTGAAAAGAATGTATTTTTGCACAAAAATTACTAAATATGATACTTTGAGGAAAAAAGGGTGAGATTTTAAACACTGGCCTTTAAAGTAAATTAAGAGAGACACTTGCAAAACCAATAATATACATTCTACAATAAAATGACATTAAACTGCCTGCCTGTGGGTAATGAGAATGGAATAAGCTACTAAAAGAAAAAATGAATTAAATTTTTAAGTCTAGGCGGCCAGAGGTTTAGCTCAGCGGCGTAAGTGCCTGCTTGGCAAACATAAGGTGGTGAGTTTGATCCCCAGCACACAAAAAAAATTTTAAACCTATGTTTCACTTTTAAATTAGGCAATATACATATTAAACAAAATACTTGAACTTCCAAGAGAAAAGAAATATTTTAATAACTTGATTATACCTATTTGTTAAAATAGCTTCATCTCTATGATGTCTCAGGGATTGAATCTATTTTAATACAATAAGACAATGAACAGTCCAATAGCAGAATGCTGGGAAATAGTCGAAGGCACAATTTCATCTTCTTGATAAAACTTTGACAACTGAGTTTGTCTTGGTTGACTGGTGAGTGCCTTCCTCTGCTTGGCATTCTCATTTAATGATATAGTCACAGCTGTAAGACTTGAGATACTGTCACAACAGACAGAGAAAGGGCTGAAGCTGAACTAAAATACTATGAGAATCTTAGCCCTGTCGGGGGCAAAAATATTAAAAAGTAAACCATGATTCTACATTCCCACACCATAATTCTTTTAAAAATAATTAAAAGGGTACTTTTATTTCCAACCTCCAGAAAATATCCTAATGAAACTAGAAGAGAGAAAAACCATCCTACATTTCTCACTCTCTCCCATTTCAGAACTGGAAAAAAATTTAATCTCCTTCTAAAAGTCACTAACAGAAAATTATTTGCTGATTAGCACTTTCAAACACTCTGAAGGGGTAAGAGATTTGAAAAATAGATCTGAGTTAGCCACAGTAAAATTCTAAAATGATGCCATTGGAGTCCACTGACATTTGAACATTTGTGAAGACCCTAATTGAACACAAACAGAAAGCAAGCCAGAAAATCCATCTTCTATTCTCAATTACTACTGAACTTCTTGTGAGTGACCTTATTCTTCTTTCAAGAGGTACTAACATTTAATAATATTTGCATTGGTAATGTACACAAAGGAAAAAATATTTCTAAGAAAACGTTTCCAAATTTAAAAAATAACATTTCCACAAATTTCTTTTCCAACATGAATAATCGAACGCTCATTGTGTAGCCCTCACTTGAATTTAAAATTACAATGTATACACTAGGATTTGCTTAAGAAAACAGGCATCAGAAGACAGGCGAAGTGAACTTCAGCAAGATGCATTTTTCTCCTGGTTGGTAGCTACAATTTAGATGGGGAAGTCCATTAATAATTTCAGTAATACTATATTACTGTGTAATAGCTTTCATACGTATATAGCTATGTGCCACATGTATTAACCCATCTAAGCCTCACAACAGCCCCTGGAGGTTGGTGCCAATGTACTCCCCTTTATTTAGAAAGTTAGAAACTGAGAGATGAAGGAATGTATCAAAATCATTTAGCGAGTAAATAGTAAAACTAAAATTCAAACAAAAGCAGTCAAGCTCCACAAGCTCAGTAGTACTCAATAAATATTACTCCAAAAGAAATTAACAGGAAACTAATGTCATTGGCTAAAGTAGGTTTTGTGTGTGGTGGTGGTGTTGGGGTGTGTGTGTGTGTGTGTGTGTGCGTCGGGGCTTGAACCCAGGGTCTCACATATGGGAGGCAAGTACTCTACCTCTAAGCTATATCTATAGCTCTACAGTAAACTTGGCTGGTCACTAATGTTTCTAATATTTCCTTGTCTTTCACATCTACTGTCTGAACTGTGTATTTCTTTTCAGAAAGGATGGGTGAGATTCTCCCCAGAAAGTAGTTCCAAGTTCTCAGTAGCTTGTTTTTTCCCCCCCTCACTCAAGATATAATTGTTCCCTAATCCTTAGCATAAAATTTCCAACACTCTGAATATTTTTTTTTCATTCACTAATTCATTTGACCTGACCAGACCTAATTTTAAAGTCCTCTCACCTGTTCTGCCTTGTCCTCCTGTGCCATCTTATGTGTAGCGCTTTCTCTGAAGATGCCTACTCTTTCCACTCAGGTCCAAGTGCTCCTCCTCTGCACCTCAGTAACATTTCACTCATCCACAGTCCTCTCCTCAGGGCATTAAGTTACCCAAAGTATGAAAATTGGTAAAATATAAGAAGACAAAACATGGTTTTAGGGAACCCTAATAAAGTATTCCTGGATTCAAGGGTATGTAGGGGGGAAATTACTTTGTCTCTGAGATAACACTAACTAGTTTCAACATTTAATGAGTTAATAAACCAGGGCATAAAATATCTCATCCAGTCATATTTCTACCACCTGTTCCAGATTGCTGGGCACTGATGGAAAGAATGACTGTAATCATTTCAATTTATTACAGAAGATGAATTCCATAGAAAATATTTAAATAGCTCAGATAGTCAGGAAACTTATTATTCATAAATAGCTTTATTTTTCATTTTTTAATTGTTATTTTTACAGGTACATGTTTGGAGTACATAATTATTGTATTCCTTGTGGCAGTTGGTACTTGTAGATAACACATTTTGACACTTTTTTCATCTGCTGTCCCTCTCTTTCTTCCTTGCACTCTCTTTCCACTGGCCCTTTCCCCTTAATAAAAGAGCTACCTCCCAATTTCCTGTTATCTATGATTTATTTTGCTCTTCATTTATATTTTGTTTTTATGTAAGAGAAAACATGTGAAATCTAAGCTTGTCTTATTTTAATATTACTTTCAAGGTTCATCCATTACTTTTTAAGAAAAGAACTAAAATTACTCATAGTTGCTTTTTTAACTAAAGAAGGCATAACACAATCATAAAATGGGTATAGTTTTATAAGTGGACTATACAACATTTAAATTTTAAATTTTAGAATAGTAATTTTTTCTAAAACCAAAAAATTGGATCAGTTAAGTCCTGATTTTCTAAATGTGAACATGAACAGTATATACAATCAGGTTTTGAAATTGTAAGTTTTATAGTGTTAAGTGCCATTTTATTTTTAAACAAAGGCAAGCTAATTCTCTAGGGCATTTATAGTGGGACACTAACTAATAAATACTAATAATGTCATGCAACACTAATAGTATACGATGTAAAGTTTAAAAAGAACTTTTGTAGCACTAAACATTGATTTTTTTCTGTGGGCTAAAAATGACATAGGTAGGCCAGTTTAACTTAGAGAACAGTCTTTTAAAGTCAGTGTCACATGAAACAGCAAATCCATAAGGCATAGTGGTACATGAAATCAATCCTTTTAATGATGTTTCACGAAATTCTAACATGCCAGCTTAGGGTTCACTGCATTTTGAAATTTTCTTTGCTGTGCTATGAAAAATAAATGGAAAGAAACCTGACAAATATCCTTAATATATTCAATGGTCCTGTCTAATTCAGAACATTTCTTCCTTTTTATGATAATAGTACTTTATGACGCATTTTTCTAAGCAATATATCAGGTATCTAATTAATACTATGACTCTATTCATTAATAGGATTACTTGTCTTGAATAAGTAACATCACAGTCTTTATTTTTCCCCTTAATCCAACTCATCATTCCTCCCTCAGTGAGGAACAATGATCTTTGCAACAGAATGCCAATTTGCAAATGCCTTGTTTATATCTTCATAGACATTGTTTGTTTATCCTTTATGTCATAGTTCCTCCACCACCATTTTCTCATTTCTGTCATGGCTTATTGTCTCATCTCTAGTCACACTTCAATGTGTCATATGGGTGACACAAAGCTGAAGTGGCTTAGCTTAATAGACCATGAAATTTTGATGACAGTTAAGTTAATTTTGCATGAAGATCAAGGAGCCAAAGCTGCAAAAGTCATTCACAGAAAATGATTTTGGAAGTGAAAGGTTACTATCTAGTTTAACTGGACCCAGCTCTCTTCTTGAGATTATTTTAAATTGTATTATTCAGAGCACACCACCTGTTTTCATTTCCAAAATCTTTGCACTTAAAAATGACAGCCTCTGTATGATTTATTCATTTATTCAGTCATTTAAAATATAATATTCCTCTTTAAAATAAAGTTTGACTCTAACTCGACAATTAAGCAGGTGAAAATCTGGGATTCTTCTCTTCACAATTATCAAATTTTGTTTTTCAAACAAGCACAGACTTATGAATTTCTAAAAGACTGTGCAAGTAATGTTAACAAAACCAGTTAGCAATTCCAAGCAAGTGGCTTTCAAGATACAATCAAATTACAGCAATTCATTCATTTATTCATTCACAAAAATTCAGGAAATACAATGATGTGCAAAAGAAACACTGCACCCTTGGAGAGGCAACAAACTAAAGAGGAAATTTTTTTCCATCAGTCGCATGAATAAAAAATCTGGTATGTTCATAACATAACAAATTACCTTAAAACCTAGTAACTTAAAACAAAAAGAAGTATTTACTGCTTTACAGCTCCTACAGGTCAGGAATAGCTCAACTAGATGGTTCTGACTCAGTCTCTCAAGACTATTGAGTCAAAATATCAACCAGTGTGGTCTTCATTTATTCCACTGAACTAAGATTGTGCTTTGCCTGAGTCCTGGTTATGACCCTTAGTTGGCACAACTATAATTAGTGTTCCATTCATTTTCAAATCTCTCTTGGATTACACAATACATTCATCACTGAACTAATTAATAAGTCATATCCTGTACAGGCTGTTCCTAGTATGGAAAAACAACATAACTGGTATTTCAATTCTATAGTTTCTAATCCCTCCAAACCCCTAATACTTATTTTTTTTGGACCAGGGATCGAACTCACGACCTCGCGCTTGCCAGACAGGCGCTCATGCTGCTAAGCTAAATCCCCAGCAAACCCTTAATACTTACAAGGTGGTTTTTCTTCCTTTCCATTTCCAAGTAATCTGATCCACCAATTATTTTTTAAACTTTAATAACTTTTCTTTGCTGTACTTTATCAAAAGAAGTTTTGATGTGTAATCAATACAGATATTACTGAGATACTTGATTTTCATTTTTATTAATACATAATATTTTACAAAATATTGCATTTCAGTGTGACATTCTTATACATTCATATAACATACTTTGATCACATCTATCATCCATTACCCTCTCTTAAACCCTCTTCCCTCTCTTCTACTTTTATGACATTTAAGATTTCATACATTAGGGAAAATAGGTGATATTTATCTTTCTGAGTCTGGCTTCTTTTCTCTTAACATGATAATTGATTTTCTAGCAGCTGACATAATCTCATTCTTCTTTATGACTGAATAATACTGTATCATGTACATATATTACATTATCTTTATCCATTTATCCACTGATGGGCACCTGGGCTGGTTCTGTATCTTGTCTAAGGTGAATTATGCCATAATAGACATTGGTATATACATATTAGTTTGACTTTAATTCCTTTTGATATATAATAGGGAGTGATATAGCTTGAGTCATATAGTAGTTCTATTTTTAGCTTTTGGAGGAAACTCCATATTCATTTTCATTATGACTATACTAATTACATTCCCATCAGCAGTGTAGAAGGGTTCCTTTTTCCTTGAATCCTCATTAGCATTTCCATTGATTCTGATATCCAATATTCATCTAATAAATTTATATTTGCTTGAGTTACAACAAATGATGTTCTGTTGCTTGTAACCAAAGAATACTAAACTGATAAATCATGTATGGTGAATTTTATGCTAATAGCAATGTAAATTTATAGAAAGTGCATTTTAAGTGCATTCAGGTAAGGGGAAAAATTAAATGCACATTACAAAACAACCGATTAGTTGTAATAGTGCAAAGAAAATTTAAGGGATTGGAGTGTAAACAAGAAAGCTAGTTGAGATCTGCTGTGGCAGTCTACTTAGTAAGAGATGATACTACAGAATAGGATATATTTTATGAAGATAGGGACATGTGATACACCCAAGAAATCTAAGTAAAACACACAAGTTAATGGTCAGTTAAACATAGGCGAAGAGAAAAGGATGTTGAAGAAAATGACTTCTATATTTCTAGCTCATGCAGTATATACATGATGAGTCTATTAACTGCCAAAGATAACCAAGGAAAATAATCAGATATGGGAATATGGGATTTAAAACATTTTACAAAGGAAATCAAATAGGTTGTTGAACACATATCAGGTATAACACTGACAAGAGAGATATTTGCATGGCATAAGCCTATACACAGTAGTAGAAAACATGGATTTGGAAATCACCTAGATTACTACTTTTTAGCATTTCCTGACCATCAGAACCACCTGGGGAGTTGTTTATACAAAAGTGGATGCCTGGGACCAGAAATTTATCTGATTACAAATATTTAAACATTTATCCATAATTTTAATAATCATCCAATATGGGAAACTACAGCAGAGCAAGCACTGCATAAGCAGAAGTGTAAATGGACTAAGACTGAATTGTGAAAAACTTCCAACTTTACTGGCCATTTAGGAGAAAAAAAGCTATCAACTGAGACAGAGTGAAAGTAAGGAGAGTGGTAGAGAGAAAACAAATGGTACATTAATATGAAAAACAAACCATGAATGTTTCAAATGGCAAGAAAACTGTTACATTTATCAGATGATTATTGACAGGTAGACTTGGATAAGAAATGTCCATGATAGTTATAGACAATGTTGACCTCTGGAACAGACACTTCAGTTTATCAATAAGACTGAAGCCAGATAGAAGTTGGCTGAGTAAAATGTTGTTGGTGAAAAACTGAAGAAAGAGTTATTGCTTAGCTGGAGAGAGATAAAGCTGTAGCTGGGAGCAGGTGAATAGTCAGGCAAAGTGTTTTGCTTTATTACATATGATACCACTGAATTAAAAGATCAAGAGCTGGTTTTAAAAGTCAGTGCAATGTATTCAACTGATAAAAAGAAAAAAAATTCAAGAAAAGTCATAAATATCAAATAGTGTATAGTTTCTGAAAATTTGTGATCCTAGATGAAATCCTAATAACAAGGGGAAGTCTAACCCTTAAATAAAAAGAAAATCTCCCAGAATCCAGGAGAGAAGAGAAATAGTATAAGCAAGACCTGAAGCCATCCTTTGAACTGCAAAGATAAGAAAGTTACAATCTTATGATCTATTCTTCCTCTAAAGTAAAAGGCAAAATATGGTTGGAAAACAGGGTGGGAATCACATATGTTAGGCAAAAGTTTGTAGAGAAAGGCAAACAATGATTTTTGTGGAGAGTACAGGGCAGGTGTGAGATGATTGCAGAAAATAGGTATAATTATGGAGGATGCTTTTATGAAAAGTAATTATTTATAGAGAAACAAGAAGAATCAAGTTCTTCCAAAAATGAATATTTCCACTCCCGTAGGTGCAACAAAAGAAACAAGACAAGACATTTCCATAATGTAATGGAACACATTCAGTAGCTCTTTAATAATATTTGTGATTCTTTAGCACTGGCCTAAGAGGAAGGGAGGATAAAGAAGCACATGATATTATACTTGGATTTGAAAATCATGCAACTTGAAGGTATGAGCAGCATTATCTCATAGAATCTTTAAGAGGAGCCATTTTGAGAAAGGAAGGTTTTGAATTCAGTTTTGGACATGTTACATTAGAGATGTGTCTTGATTACTTCTCCTATGCTGAGACAAACTTCTTGATGCCCAAAATGAAGGAAGGAAAGGTATACTTAGCTTTCAGTTTGTGGAGGTTTCAGTCCATAACCAGCTGGCTCCAAGGCAAAGTGTCATGGCACAGGAGCAACACTTCAAGACAGCAGCCAGCAAAAGCAGCCAGAGAAAAAGTGGGGAAGACTCTTCTCCCTTATATTGTAGGCAGGCTACCCCTACCCAGGATGGGTGTAGCACTCACACCACCTCTGTACCTTCCTCTTGCACATGCTGAGGATATTTACAAAGTAAGAACCCTGCCTCTCTGTTGAGTCAGTTAGTTAAACTTCTGAACTTCTCAAGTTGACAAAGTGTATCAACTATGACAAGACGCTTGTTAAACAACCTAGGCCAGACATAAAGTAGATGGCTGGTTAAAAAGACCCAGGTCCCAGATGATATGGACTAGACAGACATGTATATTTCTAGTTGCCTCTTTGCTTAAATGAATCCCATATATAAGGACTGAGGTAATCAATGTCCAGTTGATGAAAGCAGATGGGTGAAGGAAGAAGAAATGCTCTTTATCAGACCCCTATTTTACCATATGCCTGTTCACTGCGATAATCAGGCTGGTCTTATGCAAAAGTATGACAGAAGCAAGAGCTATCTTTAATACCCAGGTAACTTGTATTTAATACCCAGGTATCTTGTATCCTTAATACCCAGGTATCTTGTATTTTCTCTAAAACATAGCTAGGTTTTTCACATTACCTTTCCTCTGACCTACAAGATAAAATCTAAGATCCTAAACATGGATTTCAGGGCCTTTTATCATCTAGCTTCATTTTGCTCCTCCATAATCTCCAGTATAATGTCACATACACATTTTGTCTGCAATCACACAAACCTCAAAGCTGTCCATTTAACAGTCCATGCTGGCTCATGTCTGTATCTTATTCACATTGTTATGTCTTCCCCAAATACCTTTTGAAATCTTAGCCTAGAAAAATCCCTCTCTTTCCTGAAGAAAGTGCTGCATTTTCCCATTCAATAAACATTTTTATTAAGTTTATTGGTGCAATTTACATATACACAGTGATCTCATTCATCATAGGAATTTGCCTCTATACATGATATATCCTGTCCCCACTTATTTTTTCTAATCCCCTCCTATACCTTCAATACCTATTCCTCTCATTTACAACACTTTGTTTCCATTTCATTCTTCTTTTATCATTTTTTCTTCCTTCCTTTTCCCCTCACCCCTCCCTACTTCCTCTTTCTTTTGAACCTATTTTCCTATTCCACTATTCTTAATATATTCTTTCATCCTTATTTACTCTTTTGGTTCCTCATCCTAAAGAAACAATGTGATATTTACAAATGTCTGTCCAATTTATTTCATTTCTGAATATGGTTTAAGATACACCCATTTACTTATGAGTGTCTCAAATTTATCCTTATTTATGACTATTAATCCACTGTGTTAAAAAACATATCTTCTATATCCATTCTTCACTTGATGGGCATTAGGGTTGTTTCCAAGATTTAGCTAGTACAAATTGTGCTATTATAAACATAGTGCACATATGTCTCTGAGGTATGATGTTTTTAATTCTTCTGGGAAGATATTCAGAAAGGGGATACCTGGGTCAAATGGGATCTGTAATCCTAGCTCTTTGAGGAATCTCCACACAGATTTCCAGGGGTTGCACCAGTATACTTTCCTACTAACAGTGAAGAAGGGTTCTTTTTTCTCCACAGCCCTGCCAGCATTTACTATTGTCTGATTTCTTGATGATAGCCATTCTTTCTGGGGTAAGACAGAATCTCACTGTTGCTTCAAATTGCATTTCTTGAATGACCAGCGATGTTGAACATTTTTTCATATGTTCAATTGTCATTTGTATGTCTTCCTCTTAGAAGTGTGTATTCATCTCATATGCCCATTTTTGGATTGAGTTTTTAATTTGGGGAGTCTAATTTTTTTCAAATGTTAATATTTTCTAGATTAGTCCTTTGTCTAAGGGAAAACTGGCAAAACATTTTTCTACTCTGTGGGTTTCCCTTTCACTCTACTGGTAATTTCTTTTACTGTGTAAAATGTTTTTAATAGGATGAGATCAAGGTTGTTGATTTTGTGTAGTATTTCCTATACAAACAGAGATTTGTTCATTAAATCTTTTCTGACACATACATATTCAAGTATTTTATCTATTCTCACTTAGAGCAGATTTAGTGGTTATATTTTAGTATTTGTATATTTCATCTATTTTGATTTTAGTTTAGCACATGATGATATCCATGGCTCTAGTTTTAGTCTGGCATATTGAATGCCAGGTTTTACAACACCATTTATTAAACAGGCTGTCTTTCCTCCAGTGAACATGATTGGCCCCTTCATAAAAGATAAAGCAGTTGAATGTGTTTTGAGTCATTTCTGGATCTTGTAATATATTCTATTAATCTTCAGGTCTGTTTATTTTGCTAGTACTATGCTGCTTTTATGACAGTGGTTTTGTAGTATAATTTCAACTCAGGAATTGTGATGCAACTTACTTTGTTTTGCTGCCTAGGACTGGTTTTGCTATTATAGGTCTCCAATGCTTCCAAATGAATTTTAGGAGTGTTTTCTGTAATTTATGAGGTATGCTAATGGCATTTTTATTGGGGCAAAATTAATTTAAAAAATATCTGTACAGTAATTTTGGGAGTATGGCCATTTTTGTTATACCGGTTTATCCAACCCATGATCAATGGACATCTTTCTATTTTCTGTTATCCTGGTTGATCTTCTTTTTCAGAGTATTGTAATTTTCAATACATTAGATCCTTTACTACCTTTGTATTTCTTTTTCTCAGTGATACTGTAAAGGGTGATGTTTCCCTAATTCCTCTCTCAGTGCATTTGTTGTTTGTGTACAGGAATCCTATTGGTTTTTGAGTGTTGATTTTGTATCAATCTACACTATGAAATTCAGTTACTAAATTTACAAAACTTTTGGAGGAGTTTTTGGGGTCTCCTATGTAGAGTAGCATGATGTTTACAAATAATGATAATTTAAATTCTTTTATGACTTTTACTTCTTTCTCTTGTCAAATTACTCTGGCTAATGTTTCCAGAACTAAATTGAATAGCAGTGGTAATAGTGGTCATCCTTGTCTTGTTTCTGATTTTAGAGTGAAAGCTTTCAGTTTTTGACCATTGAGTATGATGATCTTGGTTGCTGACCTGTCAAAGATGGCTTTTTATCAGATTAAGATAAAGACAATGTATTTCAGCTTTCTGTAGGTTTTTTGTCATGAATGGATACAGGAACATTTCAAATGTTTTTGCTGCATTATTGAGAGAATCATGTGACTTTTGTCTTTGGCTCTGTTGATATGGTGTATTACATTTATTGATTTGCATATGTTGAACCATCCCTGCAACACTTAGGTGAATCCTCCTTGGACATGGTGTAAAATCTACTTGATGATTTCCTGCATTCTGTTTGTCAATCTTATTATGGAATTTTGCATCTATGGTTACTAGGGAAAATGAACTTTAGTTCTCTTTTTTGGTTGGGTCCTTCTCACACTTTGGTATGAGGGTAATTCTTACATCCAGGAATGACTGGATTCTGTTCCTTTCAATTTCATTAAAGTTTCATCAGTAGTGGCATCAAATCGTCTTTAAATTTCTTGTAGAATTCAGCAGTGAATCCATCAGGACATGGGCTTTTTTTTTTTGATAAGTTTCTAATTTCATTTTCGATTTTGTTGACTAATATTGGGTTATTTAGAATTTTTATATTTTCTTGAGTCAGTTTTAGCAACTCATATGTATCTAGGAATCTGTCCATTTATTCTGTTTTCCATCTTATTAGAGTACAGGTTCTCTACGTAGGTACTGATAATCTTCTGGATTTCCACAGGATCTGTTGTGATTTTACCCTTTGTGTTCCCAGTTGCATGAATTTGATTTTTTTCTTTCTTGTTTTTGACTATGTTTACTAAGTTTTTTTTCAGTTTTATTTGGGTTTTCAAAGAATCAAGACTTTAAGTGTTTTCTTAGTCTCAATTACATTAATCTTTACTCTTATGTTTATAATTTTGTCCCATTTTTAAGGGCATAGATAGCCATAATGTTTACTTAGCATTAAAGATACCAAAACTTGCAGTAGTAATTGCTTCTTTGGGGATGTTTTTCCTTTCTGTTTGAGAATTTGACATGAATATTCATGAAAACAAAACATGAATAATATTGCCCACCTAAGAAGACTGTCATGTGCTATCCATAGATAACCGGTGTGAAAGCTCCTGGTGCTGTCTCTAACCAATACTGGGTGTTAAATAGACATTAATTTTCTTTCCAAAAAAAATTGTAAATTTTGTTTGTTTTGTGGCTATAGTTGTCATTGTGGAGTAGGTTTTTTTTATTTTAAAAGGAAAAAAAATAACAACAAAACAGTTTCAAAACAGGCTAGTAGGAGAATAACAATAATCAACACATTGTGAATTACATAAACAGTAGTTGTTCTGAGTATGATACAGGAATGAAACATAATTCAGAAAGTTACTGGCATAAAACTTCCTCCTCAAAGAACAAGAGAAACCAGCCATATAAATATATTAACTGTCTTGTCTTTATATATAATTTTTTCTTTTCCCTTCCTACCTTTTCCCTTTCTCCCATCACAGTTTTTCTTTTCTTTTGAAGTTTCTTGCCTGTTCACAATATCTATGATACATTTTGGATCTTGTTTTCTCTTTCCGATTTTTATACTAGTGATACAATATGATGTGTACACATGTGGGTCTGGTTTATTTCACCTACAAATATGATCTACAGTTGCATTCATTTATGTATAAAAGTCTCAAGTCCATCCTTTTTATGGCTGAGAATTATTCCATTATATTAAAAAATCTGATTTTAATAATTCCTTGATTGATGGACCTTTGTGTTGTTTCTAAGATCTAGCTATTACAAATTGTGCTGCTATAAACTTGGGTGTGCATTTATTGCTGTGGCATGATGTTTTAGTTCTTCTGGGAAAATACCTAGAAGGGGAATAGCTGGGTCCAATGAAACCACTAATCCTAGGTTTTCAAGAATTCTCCAAACTGATTTCCATAGTGGTTGCATCAGTCTACACTCCCACCAACAGTGGAAAAGAGTTCCTTTTGCCCCATAGCCCCACCAGCATTTGTTATTTTCTTGATGATAGCCATTCTTTCTGGAGTGAGATGAAATCTTAATGTTGTTTTAATTTGTATCTCTTGAATGACAAATGATGTTGAACTTATTTTCATATATTTATTTGCTATTTGTATTTCTTCATCTGAGAAGTGTGTATTCACCTCAGATGTACATTTTTGGATTGAATCTTTGAATCTTAGGGGCCTGATATTTTTCAATTCTTTATATGAAAAAATTATACCCAGTTGTTCCTCAAATGGAGGATTTAAATCTAGAACATATAAATAATTGAAAAAATATCCTCCATTGTTCAAGATTTGTGTTCAGTGTGTTATTGTTTTTCTAGAAGTTTGATGTTCATCATTGGGTTCTTTACTTGAGTTCATTGGGTTTTCTTGATGTGAGGATTTACCTCTGTAAATTTCCCTCTTACGAGTGCTCTCATTTTGTCCCATAAGTTCTGGTATGTTGTACTGGCATTATCATTTAATTTTACATACTTTTTAATTTCTTCTTTAATTTCATCTGATTCATTGATTGTTCAGAAGGGTGTTCTTTGATTTCCAAGTGCTTATGCCTTTGGGAGGTTCTTTTGCCATTAATTTCCAATTTCATTGCACTATGATCAAATAAAATATATGGAAAATTTCAATTCTTTTGCATTTTATTGAGCACATTCTTTGAGTATATGTTATATTTTGGAGAACTTTGCATGTGCAGGTGAAAAGAATGTATACTGTTGATGTTTTGAGGTAGAACACTGTAGACATTTATTAAGTCTATTTGTTCACAGGTTTTGCTTCGTTCTGATATTTCTGTTTTTGTTTTTGTCTTTGTCTATTTAATGTGTCTATTTGGAACTATGGTATATTGATGTCCCCCATTATAATTGTGTTAATGCATATTTGATTTTTCTTGCCAATTTATACTTGTTTTATAAAGTTGGGTGCACTGGTATTTGGTGCATATATATTTAGCATTGTTATCTCTTCTTCTTGGAGTTTTCCCTTAACAAGTATGTAGTGACCTTCTTTTTCTCTTTTGATAGGTCTTAGCTTGAGGATCACACTGTAGGTAAATAAAATAGCTACCCAAGCTTTTTTCTGAGTTCCTTTCCCATGGAGTATTGTTTTCCATCCTTTGACTTTCAGTCTATTAATTTCTTTTGTAGTTAAATGTGTTTATTCTATGTTTCTTGATTCTTGATCCATTTTGCCACTCTATTTCTTTTTATGGGAGAATTAATACCATTTACATTGATGATTATAATTGATACATATTGGTTTATCCTTACCATATTATTTTGCTGTTGTTGATATCGTGTCTTTTCCCCCTGTTTAATTGCTTGCCTTGCCTTTTGCCTTCTTTGCATTTGTATTCCTGGAATCCTGTTCTTCCTTATCTCTTTCTGGAATGTCCTTCAGAGAATTTTGGATAGCTGGCTTGGTGGTCATGAATCTCTTCAATTTTTTTTTTCATGGAAGAATTTTATTTCTCCATTAATTTATAGGGAACATCAATCTGAGTTGGAGGTTATTTTCTTTTAAGGCTTGAAAAACTTCACTCCAAGCTCCCCTTCACTTGAGGGTCTATGCTGAGAAGTCTGCTGTTATTCCAACTGGTTTTCCTTTGTAGGTGATTTTTTTTGTTTTCTCTAACCTCTTTTAATATTCTATTCTTCTGCTGAATTTCTGGAATCATGATTGTTATATGCCTTGGTGTAGATTTATATTGATCATGGCTAACTGGAGTTCTACATGACTTGCACATTTATATTTCAAATTATTTTTCCACATTTGAGAAGTTTTTGGTCATGACTTCTATAAAGAGGAGTTTTATGGCATTTGCACTACCTCCAGGTTTCTCACTATCAATCTTATGTTTTATCTTCTTTGCTTCATTTTGCAGCTGTTTGATTTTTCATGGTTCCTTGCTATTTTTATGATGTCTTTCCTTTCATGTTAACTAAACACAAGCCTGTCTTCTAAATCTGATGTTCTATCTTCACCTTCATACAATTTGATTCATATACTTTTGAAGAAAATTTTGATCTCTGGGATATCTGTTTGGATTTGTTTCATGACTTCCATTTCTTTCCTATTTTGGGCATTCATAGTTTCCATCATTTTCCTAAACTCTTTTATTTTCCTGAACTCTAGATTCATTGGGACATACTCTTCATTTTGATTATCTTTTCTTTTTTTATGTGAGAGATTATTTTTTCTTTAGCCACCTCCGTGTGTTTTTTTTTAACTTCTGCTTCTATGATTTCAGAAATTCCAATGTGTCCTCCAATTTCTTCTCATTGTGCTCTGAACTTGTCCTGGGTTGGCTGGAGGTTTGGGAAAGGATTTTGCTTCTGTTTCTTGACATTTTCTGTTTTCTACTTTTTATTTCATTTTGTTTTCTATGTTGGTGCTTGTAACTTCTTTTGGTAGATATCTTTATCACTAGTATCATGGATTCTCTAGGAAATGTCTACTCCTTAGAGATGTCTTCTAGGTGTGAGTGGTTCATGGTCTTTGTGTCTATCCCAAGAATCTGCCTTCCCAAAGACAGGACGCTGCTATCTATTTAGCGCTTCACTTTGTCCCTTTTGCTGGACTACGGTGATATTTATTACCCCAGCCAATCTCAGTGTTGTCATTGGTGTGAGAGAAATTGATTACATGTATGACATCTTCAGTAAAGTAGTATAATTAGCAATAATAGTAATATCCAACACAATCTATCAACTGAACAACTATGGTAATTATTAATTTGGTACTTTTAACCATAGGAGCTAGTTCTATAGTTATATAATGAAATTCAACATTTACCGGGAGCTTGCATGCAGTGAATTTCCACTTGTTAGATTTTTTTTTTACATTCTGGCTCAGTGAGGCCCTTGGAAAACTGTCATGTCACTTCTGGGCCACTCCCACCTACTCCCTAGGTGCTATTGGACCGTGTCAGGCTGGAGTGTCTCCCACTGGTGCCATGAGTGCTGCAGGCCTTGGGCAGCTGCAACCTGTGCCATGGGTGCTGCAGGATCATGCTGGGCTGCACTGGGTTGAGTCAATAAACATTTTGAAACCTTCCCTTGTGACACACACCTTTAGATGTTTGGTATATACAATCATACACAAGAACGATATTGTCTACCTACTTCAAGTTATACATAACACACCAGAAAAGCATAAACAAAGGATATATTGTACACATCCATTTGTCCTCATTAGGAACTGGTAAAAATGTTTATCTAATATGTTTATATATAAAACACATACATAAAGTGGACCTTCCATATCCATGAGGTCTTCATACATAGATTCAACAAGTTGACCATAAAAAATGCTCAGGAAGAACTCACATCTGTACTAAATATACACAGACTTTTTTTCTTATACTTATTTCCTAAGCAATGCACTCTAACAACTATTTACATGGCATTTATATTGTATTAGATATTATACATAATCTAGAAATGATTTTAAATATAGAGCAGGATGCATATAGGTTATACACAAATATACACCATTTTATACAAGGGTTTTGAGCATCACAGATATTGGTATCTACAGGGTATCCTGGAACCAAGCTCCAACAGATACTGAGATACACCTTTGTGTGTGTGTGTGTGTGTGTGTGTGTGTGAGAGAGAGAGAGAGAGAGAGAGAGAGAGAGAGTCAGAGAGAGAGACAGAGAGAGAGAGAAAGAGAAAGAGAAACAGAAAGAGAAACAGAAAGACAAAGAGAAAGAGAAAGAGAGAGAAAGAGAGAATGCACAAAGTATTTTGGTTTTTTGCTGACACAATCTGGGTTTCTCTTTTTCTTGCTTTGTCTAAATTCTAGTGATCTTTTCCATGAGTTGACCTCATGGAAAATATTTTCTTTTTTGAGATCATTTAATCTTATTATTTGCCATTTTAATTGCTCAAAGTTCATTTTGATTTTAATGAAGATTTGTTGATTCTAGCATAATAAATGGCTGCTGTTATTTGCCTGGGTGCTAACCTTTTTTCTGTTTGCAAAACTGCACTGATTTCTCTATCTCTGTGTTGTTTCACATGTGCATATATGACATTGTCTTCTGAGATTTCTGAATTTCTTGAGTTTTTATGAGAATTAAAAATGAATGAATTTCTCCATTGGAAAGATACCTGGACTACATGTATATCCATTTAACAGCAGTAGTTCACAATTTCCTGTGTAATCTTTCAGTGAACTCAACAATAATTTCATATGGATGATCAATCTCTCCATCTCCTCCAGTCTTGACAGTGTCAGTTAAATTCAAAATACCTTGGTCCTCCTAAACTCCCCTCACCATTTCTACATTCATTAGTTTTCAATTTCATTGTATCAACAGTTGAAATCTTTATCAAACTTTAAAGAATATTACTTCATCATAACAACAATGGGCAAAATCACATGCAAAGCAAAGAACTAATATCACTCTAGTATTTTTTTTAAAGTTACTATCATATATCAGAAAAGGTTATTTGTCTTTTGGTTGCTTGGGAAGCCCTGAAATATCAGATTAAATGAGATAAAGGAAATATAACAAAGACAATGTTATTCTTTCATATTTAGAATCCATAGCCTATATGTTACCATCTGGACCTTTGGGATTTTAATGACATTCATTTCTAGATGATTTTTACATTTTGTCTACTTGAAGGTGTTTAAAAATTAAGTTACTGTAGACCTGAACTTATAGAACTTGCTCATAGAGAGCTCTTCCTTCCAGTCTAAGTGAACAACTTGAAAAGAAATGGCAGCAACAAGAAAATTGTCAACCACAGATAATTTATAAAAATGGAGAGTGACAATTTTAAAAATAAAAATGTGCCTTTCCTATATATGTGAGAATACAGAAATAAGAGGAAACAACACCTCTAAATAAAAGGATTTGTTTAAAGACAAATGTCAAGAGTGCGTGAAATTCAAGGTTGTCTTCCTTTAATCTCTGGTTCTCTATAAAACCAATAATTCTTTATTAAAAATCTAAAGCTGATTAATTAGTTTGAATAGATGCTATTATGGCCAAGGTCATGTAATTATTTTCCTGAGACTTAATCTCAGTTTAACAACTATGTACTACTTTTTAAAAATGATCCAGCCATCTTAATTGCATAACCTCAATCATAAAAAATATTGGATGGCACCATTTGAATGATCTACATCCAAATCACCTTCACTGGGCTGAAGAAATGTTATAAAGTATACACTTCTTAATCAAGCATAATTTATAAGGGACAATGAAAAAAATTAAAGGGTGGGACACCCATATATGAGATGATCATTTTATATCAACATGAAAAATGGTAATAACCAGAAGTATATACCCAACATAAAAAAGGCTTATTATGCTTAAACAAAGAAAAAACAAAAAGTTGAACTTATAGTATTATTTCAACTATTTTAAAAGTATTTGTTCAGATAAAAATTGAAAAAACACCTACAAATGTGAAAATATAAACTACAGTGTTGGAGGACTTATGAGTGATTACTTTATATCTTCTGTAACTATAAAACATCTTTATGTTGTATAAAAATAAGTAATGGCATGTCAAACTTGATGGGGTTTTAGGAGCAATAACTTTATATACAATAGAGAGTATTTAGTTATCATCAAGGAAAGCAATGCTATCATTCTGCCTTCTAAACTTTTTTTAATTAAAAAAGAAGAGTAATCCTATGACAGTCTAAAACCCAGAAACTGTCAGCTCAGCACTTGTGAAAAGTGCTCAGACTAGAGGCCAGTGATGAATTAGGCTAATTCAGAGACTAATAACATTATTGAATGAACTTTGATTTTGATTCCTACATGCAGTGTGTATCACAGGAGCATATAGATGTAGTGGAGGATTTCTACTTCTATTACCTAAATGGCTGAAGTGTTGGTGATGGTTTATAATCAGATACCTGGGTTTTATTGGCTTTAGCTATCAGGGGTATACAGAGAACACTAATGTCTCAATAATAAGAAATCCTTTAAATTAATGGCTGTATGGAGGATAGCAGTGAGTATGAGAAATGTGTATTCTTATAGTAAGACAGAAAATAGAAAAACAAATCCAAAATTACAATTTTCATAGTCCACATCTTTATAGTAGAATTAACAATGTGATAAATGTGATAAATCAACAGCACATCACTCCTCACATTTCGTATTTTATTTTGAAAAACCATTCAAAATCATAGAATAGCACTCACAAAGCTTATATTTCAGAATAATTCTAATGACTAATTTTTATAGAACATTCCATAGTGTTCAAAATATATTTATTTATTTATTTATTTATTTTATGCCACGTAATTGTTGCATGAACACTTTGAGGTATGCATTGCTATTCACATTTTAAACATGAAAGTAAAAGACTATAACTAACTTTCATTCAATTAGGAAGTATCAGAGTCCAAACTTAAATTCAAGAAACTAGATTCCAAACCACCTCCCGCAAATAGCACCAAAGCCATTAAAATAAGGTAGTCTCTGCAAAATTTAAATTTTAAACATAGTTTGAATCTCAACTCTCTTCCTACAAAGACTTCCTTTGCTCTCAGCTTGTCTCCTGCCTCTCTGAGGAAGGAAAATTCATTCATTCTGACACAATAAAAAGATACTGACTATGCTCTGAAGTTTGCTTTTGCATTAAGAATGCTACAAAAGAACATTCTTTTTTAGTACATGTTTGCAGTACATATTGAATATGTACATTATGAGGGCTTGGTACATAGGGCATTCTTAAAAACAATGAAATGAGCTGCTGCAAGAATTTTTGTAATTGCGAGAAACAGAAGAGAAGAGGTATCTTGAGGATCTTCAAAACATGCCTTTGCAGGATCATTTATTTTTCTTACTCATAGGCTAATCATGCTCAGCATTGTTACCAATTTGTGATGCCAGCTAGGGTAAAGTACAGAGAGGGCTTTTGACCGTCTATAAGCTATGTGATGTAGAATAAACAAGATCAAATGACTCCGAGGCTCCATTTCCTCATCTGAAGAATGAAAGTCTGTATTACAGTGTGGGTGTGAAGACAAAATGAGATAAAACTTTATTTCAAGAAAGAGATGATCATTATTCTTAATAATTTCAACTGGTTGTTTCTAGAGATTTTTATCTTTCAAAATCAAGTTACTTCCTATACCAACGCTCTTCCAAGAAGCAGCCTCATAAATTTTACAATTTACTCTTAGCCTTACACAGAATGAGAAGTTCATCTAACAGAATGAATGTTATAAAAATACATGTTAATAGCTTTGAGAATTACCTCGAAGGTCGAAAACTAGTATAATTTCAAAGTGTTAAAAATATGTTTTTTCTGGTTTTGGCATTTCCTAATCACGAATATGGCATCTAAAACACTTACAGTAACACACCCCCACCATAGATTTAGATAGATCCAACTAGCTGTCGTGTATATGCATCACGTACATATCAAACTTTTAAAGCATAAATCAATCAACTTTATTAATCCAATCTCATTTACTTCAATAATTATCATGTTGCAACAGATCTTAAGGTACATATTCTACAACCCATATTGAAACATTATCTTTCTATTTATGTGCTACAAAGTCATCTGACTGTGCAGTGTAGCATTGAGAACCCAAGGTGGTTTTTCCTATAATCTAATTTCTTCCTTCTTATGGCCAGCTCAAATCTAATAACCTAGGGTAAACATTAACTTTCTCATCACCAGCTACATAACTATGTGAATATTCCTTGAGAATATTATCTTTTGTCATACCTTACCCTTAAATCACATGATTTTCTCATCTTGTAACTAAAAGAAATGTCTTGTGAAGAGAGGACACAGATCAATATGTTTGAAAGTTGGAAGATTAAGGGGATTAGGTCTGGAATGTAAGACACTTGTAAGAGTGGACATATGTGGGTAATATAGTGACAGGGCAACAAAAAAGAGGAGATTAGTAAGTCTTGTTATTTAAAGAATTTATTTCCTACATAGTATCTACCTTTCAAACAAGATCCCGACTCAGTTCTTTCCTCCATGTAGCCTGAGTATCTGACGGGAAAATGACCCTACTGCCCACCCCCCTACAAGTTCTGAGGTAGTTCTGACTGGACTAAGGGTGATCTAGTTTGCCTCCTTGTAAATTATTGATTTAGAAATAAACAAACAAGATATTGGGGTATGAGAATCCTAACTTAAAGCTCAGCCTGGGCAATTTAGCAACTTGCCAAGCCCTTATCTCAAAAAACAAAAGAAAATAAAAAGGGCCTGGGACTGTAGCTCAGTGTAAAGGCCCTAAATTCAATTCTCAGTACCAGGTTTAAAAACTAAAAAGAAAGAATAATAAGATAGACACACGATTTACTAAGGGCCTATTATAGTTCCAGTGAGAGGCCTTTGAGGAAGGGGAGTCCCAGGGCAATCATTCTATTTGTGGAGGAGAGCTTTTGGAGGCATTCTTCCTTCCCTTCTTTTTGGTTGCTGTCATGCACGAATATGAGGTTTAGCCTGAAG
This sequence comes from Hydrochoerus hydrochaeris, assembly GCA_004027455.1. Lineage (NCBI taxonomy): Eukaryota > Metazoa > Chordata > Mammalia > Rodentia > Hydrochaeridae > Hydrochoerus > Hydrochoerus hydrochaeris. Next base: position 259,478 of record PVLA01000329.1, on the reverse strand, counting down.
AATTCAACACCCAGAGTGAAGCAAAGTGAAGAAAATCATAGAAAAATGAAGCCAAAATTATTGGATGAAGTGTCCCTGAAATCTACCTCACCACTGGATGTCTCCCAGTGTGAACTGTTACATTTCTTCACTGCATGGGCCAGGTATAATCAGAATTTCTCTGACTTCTTGCCAACTCATTTCAAATGATAAAAGCCAAATGCAAATGTTGTTTTGTGTGGGTCGCACAGCCACTATGCCCAGAGAAGACATTTTTTTAAATCATAGCAACTACACCATTTACTTGGTATATATGAGTAAAAGCTACAAAAAGAAAAGACACCTGAATGCCCAAAGCATCACTGTAAAAATGATAAAAACTAGACTGAAATATTCCTGGCTCTTATATTTTGACAGTTTCTTTGCCCTAAATTGCACCTTTTTTTCATCATTAAAATCGATAGACTAGAGAAATATTCTATAAAGATTTATTTTTGCCCAAAATTTGAATAAATGATTTTTCATTCAGCTAATAAAAATAATTCATTTTAGAAAATTAATTATTGAGTACATAAAGTGATTTCATTCTAAGAATCTATAATATAAATAGACTGGATCATAATTAATGCTTTCTAGAGTGATTTTTATAAAGGTGCCTCTCCAATCACATTTGACAGCTGACTTGTCCAACTTGGCACTTAGGCCTCCAAGATCTTAATAAAAAAACTTGAAGTAGAAAGCTATTCCAAATAGAAATCTAAAACTGATATACTATTCCTACTTAATGTGCAATATCTATACTCACCCTAACTAACAACAAAAAATGAATTAAAGTTATTTTGGTCCACAAGTTATCCATTCATCTCATCCTACAGGACAAATTAGATCATTAACTGGGGCAACCTTAAACACAGCTACATTGTACAATCTCTTTCTTATGACTCTATTGTATGTATGCAACATTGTGTTTATAGTAAAACAGTGCTATTGAGTGTATTGAATAATATTCTGAAGTCCAAATAAACAGTTTAATAAGTTAGCAGAAGTATAATAAATATGCAGCATTTTATCTTGGCCTGTATCTAATGGATTTTAATTATTAACCTTTTTAACTAAATATAAAACAAGATTTCTGACTATATAGCACTATGTAGCCAATAAGAACTATTTAGCAAAGTGCTAGATTAATGTTTCAATATATAACTACAATTGTTAAAAATGGTTGGGTTTTAAAACATATATATTAATACATGTGTGCCAAATATAATGACTGCTTTCATTGTGGTTACTGTTGTTCACATTACTCTTTCTCCTGCTGAAGTAGACACACTGAATCAACCATGGGAGTGACTTCATTAGTGGATGAGGTTGACTGATAAAAGTGCAAGAGAATACTAGTTTGTTTTTATCACTGTAGCTTTGTAGTATAACCTAAATTTTGCAATTGTGATGCCCCTTACCTTCCTTTTTTTGTCCAGAATTGATTTGACTAGTATAGTTCTCTTCTGGTTGCATGTGAATTTTAGGATTGCTTTCTCTAGTTTTGTGAAGAATGTTGTGAGTATTTTGCTTGGAAATCTGTATAAAAGTTTTGGAATAATGGTCGTTTTGACTATAATAATTCTGCCTATCTGACAATGAGAAACATCTTTCCATTTTCTGATATCCCTTAAATATCCTTTTTTCAGAATACTGTACTTTTCATTGCAGAAGTCTTTCTCTTGGTTAGATTGATTCCTACATATTTCATTTTTTGATGCTATTGTGAAAGCTATCATTTCCCTGATTTCTCTCTCAGTAAGCTTATTATTGGTGTACAGAAATGTTATTGATTTCTTAGTATTGATTTTTGAACAATGTAATAGGATTGAGGTTATAGAAACAACGCCAGACACATTCAGCTATATTATCTTTGACAAAGATGCCAAATACTTTTCGTAGAGAAAAGATAGTCTCTCTAACAAATGGTCCTGGGAAAAGTGGCAATTTACATGCTGAAGATTGAATCTAGGCCCATATCTCACCATGCAGTAGACTAAAATCAAAATGGATCAAAGAAGTAAATATTATAACAAATAGTATCCTGGAAGACAATACAACACAGGTAAAACTCTCAAAGACAGAAGTATAGGCAAGGACATTCTGAACATAACCCCAGTGGCATAAGAAATAATACCAGAAATCAAGAAATGGAATCAAATCAAGTTAAAAATCTCCTGTACAGCAAAGGAAACCACCAACAGAGTAAAAAGATCAAATGGTAAAAAAAATTGCCAGTTACTTCTCAGACCAATATTTAGAATATATGAATAACTCAAAAAGTTAGACACTTCCCAATTTAGGGACCCAATAAAAATGGGCATCTTAAATGAAGAGACACTTCTCATAAGAAGTATAAAAGTCTGTGTGTGGTGGCCCATGCCAATAATTCCAGCACTTGGAGGCTGAGGCAGGAGAAACTCCGTGAATTTGAGACCAGCCTAGGCTCTGTAGTAGATTTAAGACCAACCTGAACTGTATAGTGAGATCCTCTTTCAAATAAAGAAAGAAAAGATGGAAGGAAGGAAGGAAGGAAGGAAGGAAGGAAGGAAGGAAGGAAAACAAAAATGTGATAAATACATAATAGATATAATGTTCAATATTTCAACATCGCTGACCATCGAAGAAATGAAAAGTAAAACAAAATTGATATTCTATCTCACTCCAGAAAGAATAGCTATATTGAAGAAATTAAATAATAACAAATGTTGGAGAGGGTGCAGGGGGGAAAAAGATCCCTTTTTCCTTGTTTGTGAGAATCTAAACAGGTATAACCTTTATGGAAGTCAGTATAGAGATTCCTCAAAAACCTAAAAATAGAAATTCCACTTGACCCTGTTATCTCCTTACTAAGTATCTTCCCAAAAGATTTAAAAATATAATATCACAGTAGTACATACATACTCAAGTTATAGTAGCACCATTCATAATAAATAAATCCTGGAAACAATCTAAACAACCATAGAACAATGAATAGAATAAAAAGACAGTATTTATACACAATGGAGTACTACTCTGCCATAAAGAAAGATAAAATTGAGTCATTTGTAGGAAAAAGGATGCATCTTAAAAACATTAAGTGAAGCAAGCCAGATATGCACTATCAAATATTACATGGTCTGTCTTATATGAGAACCCAATATGTAAGTAAAGTACAAAATACAGAATAGACAATAGGAAATATTGAGATAGATCTTTGGCATATGGGAAAGGAACCAAAAAACAGAGGAAGGGGCGAAGAAAAGGAGAGAAGTGAGATTAATTAAAAAGAGGAAAACCGATTGCAAATTGCTGTATACATGCACCAACTCCTTACAAGGAAGATGATCATCATATGATACAAACATTATATATATATATATAGTGCCTAAGAAATGCCTGGAGGGGGAGGGAGAGGAGGCAGGGGAATAAAAAGAATGGAATTGATAAATGTCATGTACATGTATCAAATCCCCACAATGAATATAATCATACTATACTAAAAACATGTACAAGCAAAATTTTTAATTTTTATAAAGTACAACAAAAAAACTTGGTTTGCAATGCAGAATGCCCTAAGCAAATGTTCTTGGATAAAGCCTCAAATTTTCGTGATTTTGGTTTAAGCAAAGTACTTAAGGTAAGAAAAAATATCTTTTAAAATGTATCTTCTTATATATAGAAATAAAAGTCTAACCTCAAGAATATGGAACATTAATTGCTATAGTGCTAATGATTTCTCTGTCTCCTAATTACCACCATCAAAATGACTTTGATGAAAACATTGCTGTTACAAAATCTAACTAATCTAAAATAAGGATATGGAGTTGGATATTTTAAAATGTTCTACTGACTTGAATTTTAAAAACTAAAGGCATTTCAAAAGAACTTTAAAAATAAAGCTATAAAATTACTCATGCTCTAAGTCCAATATAGTAAAAGATAAATAAAATAAGAATCAAGGAGGATCTTAAGTTACTACTAGTCAAAAGCAGAAAATAAAAACAAAAAAAAAACTTTAAAAAGGGAATGCTATCCTTATTCCTTTTATTTCTTTCTCTTGTCTAATTGCTCTGGATAATGTTTCCAGAAATACATTGATTAGATGAGGTGATAGTGGATATCCTTTCCTTGTTCCTGATTTTAGAATCCTTTCCTTGTTCCTGATTTTTGACCATCTAGTATAATGCTGGCTGTTGGTTTACCATAGATGGCTTCTATCTGATTGAAGGAAAGCCAACTATTGCAATTTCCTGCGGGGTTTTTATCATGAATAAGTGCTGGACTTTGCCAAATGTTTTTTCTGTGTCTATTGAGATAATCATGTGATTATTGTTTTTGGCTCCATTAATCTGGTGTATTATATTTATTGATTTGCATCTGTTGAACCATTCCTGCAACCCTAGGATAAACCTTCTTGATGATTTTCTGCATTCTTTTTGCCAGCATCTTATTGAGGATTTTTTCATCTACGTTCATTAGGGAGATTGGCCTGTAGTTCTCTGTTTTGGTTGATTCCTTCTATGGTTTTGGTATTAAGGTAATTCTTGCTTCCAGGAATAATTTTGGAAGTTTTTATCTAGAAAATATAAAGAATTGAAAACAATCAGACATCCCCAAATTTAAAGACCCAACACAAACATGGACATCTGATACAGATACACACTTCTTAGATGAAGAAATACAAATGGAAAATAAATATATGAAAAAAATGTTCAGTATCACTGGTTATTATAGACAGGTGCAAACTAAAACAATGCCAAGAATCCATCTCGTGCCAGAAAGAATAGTTATCATCAGGAAATCAACCAACAACAAATGCTGGAAGGGCTGTGGAGACAAAGGAACTCCTGTCCTCTGTTATTGGGAGTGTTTAGACTGGTGCAATCACTGTAGAAATCAATATGGAGATTCATCAAAAAGCTATGATGATAGGTTGCATTTGACCCAGCTATCCTCCTTCTGGAGAAAAAATCCTCCTATCTTCCTAGAAAAAATTAAAAAATCATTCTAGAATGATATATGTGCACCCATGTTTATAGCAGAACAACTTGTAATAGTTAAATCTTTGAAACAACATAAATGATCATCAAGTGAGGAGTGGATTTTTTATACAATGGAATACTACTCTTCCACAAGGAAGAATTAACTTGGACATTTCTAGGTAAATGGTTGCAACTTGAGAACATACTCTTAAGTGAAATAAATTGGACTCACATGTGTAAATATTTTATTGTCTCCCTGATGTCAGAAACTGAAAGAGTAAATAAGGACCAAAATTTAGAGAAGATATTGTGAAATGGGAATTGTTCAAAAAAGAGATAAACTAGGGTGGGAGAAGGGAGGAAGAAAGGAAAGGAAAAGGAGAAAAGAATTTTAAAAATGGATAAAATAAAAACAAAGCTTTGTAAATAGGGATGGGAAGAGGGGTTGAAGAAAGGTAAGAAGATAACAAAAAAAGAGGTCTCAAAATATAACATGTATGGGTACAAATGACCTGTGATGAATATGATCACTTTGGATATCTGAAATATACCAATAACTTAATTAAAAATAAAAAAGTTAAAAGAATGCTTAGCGGCATCAAGGTAGAACACTAGCAGCTCATAAGATTATGGGGATTTGAAAAGAAAATGGCACCTGCCCTTTGAAAAGTGGGAAAAGAATGAAAAACATTTTGGATAGTTTGCTGAATATACAATTTTTGCATTTTTATTAAAGAGCCTGCTTTGGCACAAACCATTAGCATTAACAAAACAAAGCCTTTTCAGAATCTTGAGAAAAATCAAATTATGTTCTTTAGACAGATAAGCTTTAGAAGGAAGTGTCTTGTAAAAGATTCTGGGGATTGTAAAAAAAAAAACTTATTTCCATTTAAAGTACAACTATAAAACTCATGCTTTAAAGACAAATGTTGGACACTTGCCAACTCTACGATAGAGATGAATTTTCAAATATCTAACTGTGCAGGTATTTTTTGTTTTTAATGAAATTCAGTGGCACCAAAATGTGTTAAAACCTTAAAAAACACACCATATGCCACTCTCCTGAAACTAAAGTCCTTTCTACTTGCCTCAAGTCTGGCATGAAATTAGCCAGTAGAGAAAGAAGTAAGAGAGAAGTTATAAATCATTGTTCTGTCAAGTTGAAAAACAAGCATGTAAATCGGTCTAAAACCAAAAGAATTCCTCTCTAAGGCAAAAGTAAGACTGTTTGCTTATACCTTTTAGATAAAGTTCTACCCAGCTATAAGGGAAATATACTCATATCCATAGGGCAGCCAGGGAAATAGCCCTGTGAATCTCCCATGTAATCTATTTCCACACAAAGGACATTCTCATAGGATTCCTCCTGGGATAGTAAATAATTGCTAATGATCCCAGATGGTGTGAATCTAAACTTATCAGTGACAGATAATAAATCAGGACATTCTGATGTGTGCCATGCTATTACAGTTCCAATGATTTCACACCGATGGGACATTCAAACTGATAAGTAGCATAATTAGTTACAGATAATTCCAAGGTATTAATCATTCTTTGATTAAATCCTTGGAACAAATACTGAAAATAATTTTTATCACATATATAATGAAATGCATAAAAAAGGATTAATTTGGTGCAGCACTTGTAACCATGCAGGCATTTAAAGTACAGAGTTGCTATTCTATCACCTAATTTAAAAAATAAAGTACTAACCCACTGTCACCACAATTTCTCAAGTTTTGTTCAAACAAGACATTTAATTTTCTATAAAGAGAGTTATTTCATTTTAACTATTTCTTAGAGTATTGAAACCAACTTTCTGTCAAAGAATGCAATATCAACTCCAGGAATAGCTGTGAAACAAGGGAATCTTGTCGTGAGAAAAGATGTTTATTTCAAAATTATAACTCACTTTCAAGAAACATATCTTCTAAAGCTCCCCAGGGTCCTTCAAACTAATCCCCATTTAGGCCAACATTTTCCAGAACAGAGATCTAATCACTTATTTTCCACAGCCTCTCTTCTAAGGTTACTCTTTCTGCCTCCCATTTTCTCAGAGTCAAGGTCTTCAATTGCTACTTTCAGTAACCAAAATATTAAAAAACCCAAGTACTAATGATGTAGGGGAATGAGACTCCTGACCTACTATGTCTGGTACAAGCTCCTGTTCTCTAAAATCGAAGAATGAATTTTAGGAAAAACAGAGGTGAAGAGTAGAATATATTTATTGAGAGAGAGAAAGCTTCTGTCTGAAGAAAGACAAAAAGGGGGTCCCGAGCAGCTTGCCCAGACTCTGTCTCTTCCAGGGACTTTCATAGAGTAAAATCATGGGATCAAGGTGGGACATAACTATAGTTAACTAATAAGATCAAGAGTTTAGATAAAATTGATTACATTAGGAACAAATGGGGAAGCGAGTCATGTAGAAAGCAAGCATTCTTAGAGAGCAGTGACTCTTCCCTAGGGCTTGGAATGGTGACTCCTGATTTCAAAGTGATCCAGACTTAATCCCTATGGATTATATTTAAGGGTGTGGTTGCATTTGTTTTGCCTTTGGTTTTGAGATCTGGCCCACAGCATGAGGTGTGTGTCCCCTCCAAGATATCTGGTCCTCTGTGACAGTTTCCTCTAGGGCCTAGCCCTGTCTGACTGCCTGTAATATTTCTAACTGGCTCAGTTGCCTGTAACAATAACAACTGATAACAATTTAATAAAATTTTTCTTTCCCAATTTTATTATCAAATTTTAAACTGCTATGCCTAAAAACAAGGAAAGAGTTGCAGTATGGTTTGTTTGTCTTTGGGGACCCCATAAACAACATGTAAGAAAACAGCTTATGTCTAGATTTGGTGATAAGATAATAGGCCAAGTTAGGGTATGTGACCCACCAACAGGAGTTACCACAAAGCATTCAAATGCACTGGATGTTGCAAATAGTGTAGAACACTTACATGTGTTTCCTCTTGATGTTCTATAAACTGTCTACAATAGAAATTCCTAAATTGACTCCTTTATTATGTATCTGTTAAAATAAATTATGGTGGTTCCATAATTCAAAGCATTTCTACTTTTATGAAATTAAATCATTTTATTATTTTTTTACACTTTGGCATCTTAGATAACTCTTGAAAGTTTGCCTGCCTCAAATCAGTAGTTATCTACTAGAAATTTGGCTCTTTAAAATAGTGCCCAAATTTCCAATCTATCTGGAATTTATTATGAAATGGTATGAGCTAAAGATTTAAATTTATATTTTTCCCAACTCAAAGGAAATTACTAACAGCATTACTTTAAAGAAATCAACACTGCAATCCAAACGACTATTAGTAGGGTAGAGATGAAATCAAATAAAACATATCTATATAATAGAATATTGTATAACTTTTTAAAAGAGGAAAGTTTCTCTTTACATATAATACCAACAATGCATAGGACAAGCTGTTCTAAGGTATATATATATATATATATATATATATATATATATATATATATCCTGTTTAAAATGAATTTTCCTTCTGAACATACAAATATTTACACATCATTTATTAAAAATGTATTCTATAGGCATGAAAATTAAACTGCTGAGGGCTACATCTGAGGATAAGGACAGGAAATAGAGTCTTTTCCAAACTAATTTTATTTATACAATACAAAAATTCTATTTACAATAAGAATATACATATGTTCATTTGAGTGCAAATTTAGTAAATTAAAACAATTTCCTCATTTTAATCAATAATACAATAAAAAATACCTTTCAAATCATTAAATTCATAGAAAAACTGCATTGATTATAAGCTCATCTTTATCTCTTTCCTCTTAGCTGGATTGTGATATAAACAAAATTAACACTTACTGACTTTAGCCTCAGAGATTGAAGACTTGTTATCAGCAGATAACCTTCAGTGACTAAGATAAGATTCCATCCCTTTTTAATGACTTTAAATGCTACTTAGGAAAATGAAAGCACATATAAAGTTAAAAGAGCAAAAAAGCATATGTAAACAGTTTTTCCTGGTAGTAAGCACTGTAAACATGAAATTAAGAAGAAATCCTTAAAACAGTGTCACAATATTAGGCCAAGGGTAACTAAACTTTGTCATGCAGAAATCCTATGACAGATATTGTTTCTCATACCAGGGGCAATTGATAAGGAGGGCTACATCTTTTCCAGGTTGAGAAAGATTCTTAAGCTATTTCAATATCAGTAAGAAACACCTTCATGATCAATTAGTGGTCTCTGCCCTAAAGAAAGCATTGTTCTGGGCTAGGTATGTGCTAATTCTACAAGAGGCAAAGGTGTTTTTGAAATGTAATAAAATAGGAAGATCTCATAGTGTTGATGAAAGATTAGTCTGATTTAAAGTTGTGAAATGAGGAAGAAAATTTTGCAAAGAAGGCACACCAGGACTTAGTGAGGCTTGTGGGAAACTAGAAATCAAAGATGAACCTAAGGTTTTAAACTGTGACTCTTAGAACCAACATTGTGACAATGGCCATACTCCCAAAAGTGTTATACAGATTTAATGCAATCCCAATCAAAATACCATTAACATACCTCACATATCTAGAGAAAACACTCCTAAAATTCATTTGGAAACAGAAGAAACATAAAATAGAAAAGGAGATTCTGGGCAACAAAGGCAAGACAGGAGGCATCTCAATTCCTGACCTGAAACTATCTTACAAAGCCACAGCGATAAAATCAGCATGGTACTGGCAAAGAGATAAACCTGAGGATCAATGGAACAGATTAGAAGATGCAAACACAACTACAAAGACACTCAGCCACCTGATATTTGACAAAGGGGCTAAACATGTTCACTGGAAGGATAGCCTCTTTAATAAATGGTGTTGGAAAAATTGGCTATCCATATGCTGAAGACTGAAATTAGACCCATGCCTATCACCATGCACAAAACTAAAATCTAAATAGATCAAAGATCTAAATAATAAAACAGAAACAATTAATCTACTGGAAGACAAGGTAGATAGAAGTCTTGGAGACATAGGGGTAGGCAGAAAATTCCATGAACAAAATGCAAACTGCACGGGAAACACTTCAAAGAATCAACAACTGGGATATCATATTATTGAAAAGTTTCTGCACTTCAAAGAAAATCACCAACAGAGTGAAAAGAAAACCTACAGAGTGGGAAAGAATTTTAGCCAACAACCCCTCAGACTAAGGACTTATATCCAGAACATATAAAGAATTGAAAATAACATCAAGCCCCCCAAATTCAAAGACCCTCTCCAAAAATGGGCATCTGAGATGAACACACAGTTTTCAGATGAAGATAAACAAATGGCAAATAAATACATGAAGAAATGTTCACCATCACTGGTCATTTAAGAAATGCAAATTAAAACAGCATGGAGATTTCATCTCACTCTGGAAAGAATAGTTGCCATCAAGAAATCAACTGATAACAAATGTTGCGGAGGCTGCAGGGAAAAAGGAACACTGCTCCACTGTTGGTGGAAGTGTAGATTGGTGCAACCACTATGGAAATCAGTATGGAGAATTCTCCAAAGACTAGGATTGGAAGTCCCATTCAATCCAGCTATTCTCCTCCTGGGTATTTTCCCAGAAAAAAGACTGAAAAGGTCATGTCACAGTGATATATGAACACCCATGTTCAGACCAGCACAATTTGCAATACCTAATCTTGGAAACAACCAAAATGCCCATCAACCACAGAGTGGATGAAAAAGATGTGGTATTTTTATACAATGGAATACTACTCAGCTATAAAACAGATGATCTTGAGGCCTTCATAGGCAAATGCAGGCAACTTGAGACTATCCTCATAAGTGAAATAAATAAAAATCATGCTTGTAAATATCACATTGTGTCTCTAGTGTAAAATGTAATAAGAACTGTAGGAGTAATAAGACCCAAAATGTTTAATTGCTATTGTAAAAAAGAAAGGGAAAGAAAGTGCTCTAAAGGATATAATTGCATGTATGTTTAAGTATGTAGTATTGATAATCATATTATTAAGTTTTTGTTGGATCATTGAACAGAACTGTTTGCAGTCTCACTGTTTGAATGTCCACTTTGTATGCTTTAATTTTGTAACTTGAACAACTATTTCTAAGATGACAATACATAATTTATCACTAGTGATTTCTTACTGTTCATCTTTTTATAATTCTGTATTATTTTTACCCTTTTTTCTGTTTTGCTTTTTCTCTCTTTAAATAAAATTTAAAAATATTTTTAAAAACTGTTACTCTTAGGATAGTCTTAGAATTTTCAAAAGGTGAAAGTTTAGAAAAGGAGATCATGAATTTTTGAAGATGGTGACAATTAGTTCTTAAAAGTTAATCTTTTATTTATGTTTGTTTCAAACATTTGAACATCAAACACATTATACTGTGTTTCAGTGCTTCTATTTTAAGTTGTGTTATAACTGGTTGTGTCAAAGCTGCTTAGTATTTTGTTGTGGCAAAGAGATAGAGAGAGGGAGGAGGGAAAGAGTATGTGAAAAATTTAGATGTAACGGCGTACAACAAATGAAATCATTATGTAATACAAACATATACTCAAAAAAATAAAAACTGTAAAAAAACCAAATTACTAGGAATGGAGGTGTTTATGAGGTGGAGATGGCAATGTTAAAATATCTTACAAAATGTTTGGAGTGTGATACATGAAATGTAAAATAAAGGAAAATGGAAGTACTTTTTTCCTTTCTTCTTCAGGGACACATGTTGCTAGACAAGAAATAAAACATGACCTAATTGTAAATCATCCCCATTGAACATAAATGAGTTCTTAGAAGGAGGTGGCCTAGCACTCCATTGGGTGGAATAAAAAATTACAAGTGCTTCCTATCCTGATATGATCATTATACATTGTATACATATATTGAATTGTCATACCCTGTAAAGATGTACAAATATCATATGTATCTCAATAAATAAAGCAATATCAACTTAAATGAAAAAGTTACAAACAGGAGTTATGTATATATTTCTTCCTTAGAAATTCTGTTTAAAGAATCACAATTTTACAATCCAATAGTCTGTTTCATAAATTTTATTATTAAACCTACAAAGAGATGAACTCATTCATAATTTTAAAAGTTGATATAACATAGCTGTCTAGCTTGACTTGTTTTTAATTAAGTTGATTTTTAGCTCCATTTTAAACCTCATATCTGAAAGAAATTTTTATGGGAAATCTACATATAATTATACCATGTATGTGCATGGTATAATTCAAATTGTTTCTACAATTATTTGAGCTTCACTACTCTCCATTGATTGCACTGCTCTGAGATTATAATTTTCATTAAAGAAACAGGAGGTGATCTGGTTTGCTTAAAGTAAATATAGCAATTTAGGTGATGGAATTAAAATAAGAATTAAGATGTTCTAACTCCAAATAGGGTGGGACTTTTTTTTCTTAAGAGAACATCACAGTTACTGCCAGAATGAAATAGTTGGTTTCACAATAGCCTTTTAAAATGTAACATATTCTTACTTTTCATGAAGTAGTAGATTTTTAGCTCCGTTTTAAGTTCATTCCCATTAAATTGGATTTACTTGCCCCAAATAGAACAAAATGATGCCATTTAAAAACCTGGTGTTAGTCCATAACACCCTCAAGAAAGATTTATGATCTCACACAATATTTTACTGCTGTCACTAAAAACAAGTGATAAGATAAAGTGGTTTCTGTTATACAATGAAAAGGTTGCCTTAGAGTGTGTGTGATCTCCTACACATAGAAAACATCAGGCAGAGTGGAAATAACAAAATGAAAAAGCAAAATGCAATTTCAAACATATAGTTCACCAGAAGCAAGTATAGGAGACATTGAAATAGAGGACCCCAAAAGTAACAAACTGGGAATCTCTGAAAAGATAGCAAGTGAAATAAAAAAAAAAACAACTGCATCAGGCTATAGAGGAAATCAAATTAGAAGTAGTCTCCCATGTAAAGATAAAAATAACAACATTAGTAAAGGGATTGTTGAATGCAGCTAAAGAAGAACTAGAGAAAAAAGTACATGAGCATGGGAAACTGAAACTTTGAATGAACAATATAAAAAAACAAGCAGAATTCATGAAACAAACTCAAAGAGACATCCAAGAAACAAAAAATTCTATTGAAAGCGTGCAAAACCACCTAAAGGATGCTGAGGATAGGATTTCACAGGATCACAGTTAGTGATCAGGAAAGCATAGAACTTTTAAAAATAACAAGGCAGCATGAAATCACAATCCAAAAGATTCATGATGATGCCAAGAGCTACAATATAAGAATAATAGGCATTAGTGAAGATACAGGAGTCCAGGAAAATGACATACGTAAAGTATTTACAGAAAAAATAGCAGAAAATTTGCCAAACGTGGGGAAAGAATCTGATATGCAGATAAGTGAGGCATATAGAACACCAAACAGTCACAATCAACATAAATCTACACCCAGACACATAATAATTAAGATCTCAGACATACAGCATAAAAACAGAATATTAAAAGCTGTCAGAGAAAAGACACAACTCACCTATCAGGGAAAGCCCATTAGAATCACGGCAGACTTTTCAGC